>OX596209.1:11368781-11968781 GCA_951394215.1 Glyphodes perspectalis | reverse complement strand
GACATATAAACTTTTATTGTCGTAGGAAATAAGAGGCAAAACCAGATGAGGTAATATTTTAGAATCTTTTTTATATAATTTAGATTATCTCACATTGCCAAACTAAAATCAAAAGCTAAATTCCTGTCCATTCCTTCTATTGTGGTTTCCACCTCTACCATATACAATTCTAACTTTTACATTTAATATAAATATATTTATTGTAACAGGTATTTCAAAATATCATTATCTTCCCATTCATAATCCCTGATATCATTAAACGGCAACTACACCCTTCTCCTCGCTGACACATACGACGTTATTTTGAAGTCCAATTTATTTCCAGCCACGTGATCGTGCTTTGAGGTGTATTAATACAACGACTGTTAATTTTTAATGGACATCCAGCTGAACTTCTACGACAATACTGCATTCAATATAACAATAGTTTTGTCGAGCTCATGTCAATAAGCTCGCTATGAATGTTAGTGACAAGGCGGAGTGCTAGCGAATTTTTGTTTTATGTTTAAATCAAATTATCAATAGGAGTTACGTAAATAAACGATTTCTATGATTGTACTATAATAGGTATAAGTAGTACAAACGGCAGATAATGAGGGAGAATGGGGTTGTACTGAGTCAAGGGCGACTTAGATCATGATCTAGGATTTAGCGAGTCTGGAATTACATTGAAGCGTCTACCGATCTGACCTTCGGAATTCTTAGATCGAATAAATAGATAATTTGAAACTTGGTTTGTGCTCTATTTGTAAAACGAAAACAAATCTGAAATCAAAAAAAAAACTGAAGCAAATAACAAAAATAAAAGCAAATAACGACTCCAAGACTAACTGATTATTGTAAATATTTAAATACGTGTTAAAGATTAATACTTTCATCGAAGCAGTCGAAAGAATTTATTTTATACTTTTTAGTGTTTAGACATTTAAATAGCTATTAAGGCAGTTTTTACTTGTGTTTTTTTATAAACATTTTTTGCGGGGTTTTTTGAAGTCGGTTTTTATTTTTGTTAAAATTTAACTTATTTGTTACTTTTTAGTGAAATTTATTAATAGGTAGGTAGACCAAATCAAAACGAGCTGATTTAATGAGACAGTGCCGGTCTTATGAGACTAAAGACGAAAAGGTATAACGAGCCTTTAATATTTAAAGAATTACTTAAAACTACTAATCTTCAAAGAGTTATACCTTTCATCATCAGCTAAGCAACATAACATGATGAGTACGAGACGCAAATACTGGAATCATTGTAGAAAAAATAAATAAAACACTTAACATGTCGTTAAAATTTAAGAGTGGGCCTCGTTTTCATGGAACCCCATCACTAGACCAAGACTTGGTGAAATTGAGACTATCTCGAGAATAACACTCAATATGGCCGTATAACATTGAAAGAATTATCCACGAACTCCTAATCGTTAAGGAGTTGCACCTTCCATCATCAGCTCAGCAACATGAGTTTATGAATACCAGACGTAAATACTTGAATTGTTTTAGAAAATAACTAAAATAGATTGTACGCGCCTATAATACTTGAGGGTTTCCCTCGATTTGCCTAAGATTCCTTCATCAGATCCAGATGTGGTACCAATAGGACCAACTCCAGGATGTACCCTTTTGAATAAAAAAAATAACTCTAAAAATCGTCTTACAATTCTCGAAGATATCAATATTTAAAGAATCATAAACTAATTCCTAATCGTCAAGGATTTGTACCTTCCATCATCAGCTCACCATCATAAGATGATAAGTACCATACGTAAATACTTGAAAAATCTTAGAAAATGTCTAAAACACATTGTACGTGCCTATAAAGTTTGAGGGTTGCCCTCGATTTTACTGGGATCCCTTCATCAGATCCTGACTTGGTGGCAATGGGACCAATTCGGGAGTAAACCCTTTCGATTAAAAAAAAAATTTTGGAAATCGGTTAACAATTCTCAGAGATATCGAGTAACATACATACAAAAAAAAATTCAGTCGAATTGAGAACCTCCTCCTTTTTTTTGAAGTTGGTTAAAAATCCTAAAAATATTTTTTATCCTTAGTCGGCTATGACTCTCAAATGGTTTGAAAATAATATTTCTACGTACCTACACAGTTATTACATATTCGTGGTTTTCATGTTGTTTTCCTTCATCGGATAGCAGAATAAACACGAATTTAGATTTTACATATGGCGTTCGGTTCTCTCTGCCTACCCCGCTAGGGAAGTGGCGTGAAGTTTAGTTAGTTAGTTAGTTAGATTTTACAAATCTAGAGGTGTGTGTCCGGGTTTGAAGGAACATTCCTCACATGTAAGGTGTGCATCCCCAGCATTGGGTCAACACCGCTTCAGTGTCGCCAACCGGGCAATTTAAATCATACGTACAAAGTTGAGAATAGGTATTGCAACATTAAACTATGATTCTGCCCAAACCGGATCGGAATACACTTGCGTTAAAGCCGCAAACCAAAAATCCGTCACGGTATTTATGATGGATCATCTCAGAGTGCGCGATAATCAATCGTACGCGCCGACTGTGCCTGACATCGTTTGGTTTTAAACTTAATTATTTACAAAATATTGAAAAAGTACGTGAATCGCCGCTGAGCTAGTGGTTGGAAAGCTGCAAGATTTGGGGTTCGATTTCTGTGCATGTAGAGACGCGTGGCGTGTGACATGTTGGTCGGATCAGATGTCCTCTTTGTAATGGATACCAATTAGATCATAACCTCAAAAAACTGTATACTATAACGAATAGAGCTGTAATAAAACTGGCCACGTATTGTACATTCAGAGAAATAAAAGTACAGGTTCTAAATGATAAGCTAAATAGCTCACTATTTTGGAGTTTGTTTTTCTTTGGACTAATTATACCAACTAAACTTCACACCACTTCTTTAGCGGGATAGGCAGAGAGAACCGAACGCCATATAGCACGATCCTTTTTTACTTATATTTTAAATCTTCGCCTACCTTAAAAAATTAAAAAATATATATTAAATTCTATTTAGTAGTTCAGAGGTTATCGATTATTATAATAAACCAAACAGAAAATTCCCTCACCTTATCAATATGGGTATGCCTACAGTAAAATATTAAAAAGCCCTTGGGATGATCCTGGGTAAGTAGTATCCATTCGTTTTCCCGGATAAATTAATATATCCTGGTCAATAATGTATCCGTAACCGACCACATTCGACGCAAGCTAGTTCTATACAAAGTTTACATAAAACAAAACAATGTCAACTGATTCTACAACAAAAAGCCCAAGGAACTGCCCCCGTACAGCACACAAAACAAAATCGCATCAAAACACAACCGAGTGAAGCTACCCGTAAATATGATCGTACGCAAATGAATGATAGTTATTTTATTTTTCAATTGCGCTCTGCGGTCCGTAGTATTCGGACGTCCAAGAATTAATATCGTCCGCGCAGACCCAAACCGCGCCAATCTCCACCCTTTTGCGCCCAACTACGCTTTTGCCATTTTTTTTCTATTCCGATAGTTTTTTGCGGTCGATGACCGTTCCCGCTTTTAATGGAGGAATGGTTTTTTTTAATGGGATGCGAGATCTGGTGACCTTTTTGATGGGTGTTGAGATCAAAGGGTTGGATGCGATATAGAGCGGTGGCAACCGGTGGGTGTGTAACTGTTTGTAATCCGGGAGTTTGGGGGTAGTCATATTCTTACTGTTCCTATTTAGATATTAGTTCGATGTGGAATCGATATTTCAATGTGAAAGTTCAGCAATGCTCAACTTAGGTTAAAGTTGGATGGGAAGAAAAATTCAGGAAGTCACAGGCTCGCGTGTGTGACGGACCTCGCAGACGCAGCTTTTAGCAAAATCTAGTATAAAGCAATTACTTAGGTATTATTAACAATTACTACTTTTGCCAATTGGGAGATAAGAACAGACTAATGCCGTCCTGGCTTTAAATATGAGAAATAGCCTGGTCGGGTTCCGGGTCTCCTCTCAGATTATTTTTTTCAATACATAGATAACATCACACCCATAATCCCCGAAGGGGTAGGCAGAGTCGAAGGGGTAGCATGCTCCTTTAACCACATTCAGCCAAAAATAAAGCCGGGCTGGGTTAGATGGAAAATTGTGAAAAAGCGACAGTGACAAGCAGGTAACCTGTCGCCTACACAATCACACACATATTTTTTTCAATTCACCTAATAATAATTTCAATAAAACTATAACAGAACCAGCAAGCCCATACCGCGCCCAATCACTTAATCATACATAATTAATTAAAATCTATATTGTATTTAGAAACAACGGCCAAACTGACTTCGGTATCTTTAATAAACACTGCCTTTACAGGATTGAAACTATGAAATCCAATTTATATATTTGTACAGGCTAAACCGGGTCTGTGTAAGTGCACTGATTATAATGAATTATTCAAACTGCAAATATCTTTACACAGGGAGAGCATTTATAAATTGCGTTGGTAGGTTCATTCAAATTCAACCTTATTAGAGTTATCTTCGCTTTTGAATTGATTAAGAAAACTATCTTTAATTAGGGATCCGTTTGGAGCGTATTGGATTTCGCATTTTGTGATAAGATTTGGTTAATTGGTGTTTTAAAACGAGATATACTTGTCTGAAGTTAGGGTGCTGATTCGATAGAAGGTTGATTTTGAGTTGTTAATACTAGCGATGAAAGTGTGCAGTAATAAATAAGTACTACCCTATATCATACATTTCACTTCTGTGAATTTGTTGTCTTAATCTGTTTTCTAGTTTGTACTTCTCAAAAGTCTAGTAAGAGACTTGAACGACAAGCCTTAATTCATACTTGTACACGTACAAAAAATACACTTGAAAACAATAAAAAGATCAAATTACTAACCCGCAAATACCTATTATATCGAAAACGCAAACAAAATAGTGGCACCGTCGCAAAAAACTGATCGTGACTTATTCATACATTGTCGCAAACAAGCTGTGTCTGTCAAGCAAATCTGTCACTTATTGCTGCGGGACAGCCGCTTTCGCCGCATTAACATTTTATTAACATTTCCTCGGCATCATTAGGGTTGATATTTGAATATCTTTGGATCGGAAATGCACAAATTAAGGGAGTGATCTGTTGGCCGTAATGAGCTCGGGTACGTAATGACGGGCCGGGAACAAAACAACACTCTTGCTTACCTCAGCGGCGGGGTAACGAACGGGGCTGCCATATCAGGAAACGGCTTCTCCTTAATACCTGTAGATAAATTACATCCTTGCTTATTTATTTATACGTAACATATTGGATATCGGCATGGGATAATGATAAGTAATGTACCTCATTATTAGTTATTATTATTTATCGTTACTTAATAGTATAAATGTGAAACTAACTTTGTCGTGCCTTCACACCTAAACTACTTAACCAATTGAGTTAAAATATGGCACGCAAAAAGTTTAAACCCTGAAGGAGCGGTGGTAGCTCAATGGTAAGGACACGCGCCTCTTAACCGAGGAGTGCGGGTTCAAACCCGGCACGTACCTCCGTATTTTTCAAATACCACTAGCTCGGCGGTGAGGGAAAACATCGTGATGAAACCTGCAAATTCAAACCACTTTGGATTTGTAACCATGGTTCAAAATTTGTCTGGTTCCGAAGGTCAGACCGGCAGTCGCTTTAATTACCAGACTCGCTAAATCCTGGATCATGGTCTAAGCGGACCCCGTCTAAACTCGGGATATAACGCTAGGGAGATAATGACTTGTTTAAGAACAAACCTGTCATGTCATGTTGTCTTTATCATAGAAATAAAATGTGTATCGTTTTCATTAATTGTTCCTATGGTGGTAAAATATTATACTAACTGGATCTTTTCTATTGTTAAAGATCAGCGCTTTTTTTAGGATCTACGTAGCTCTAAATTAACGTCCGAGTTTGCATCGTGGTATAAATTTACTATCTGGTAGGTAATTAATTTTAAGGAAATTTATCGTATAATTATAATCAACCTTCACAGACTTGTCTACATATAGGCAAATAACAATTTGTATCTACATAAAACGTATATCAGTCTTCTGTTTACTGCCACACATCCCTTCTAACCTTAAACGTCAAACCAAGAAACTCATTATCAACCTCCATGTAAAGAAATTTAAAACCACAAGAACCACCGTAACGAGATCTCAAAACGTCAAATCGATGCCATAAATAATATTACCAAGTCCGCTTCCTCATCATTGAGCCGATACTCCTTATTAATAAGGAACGGTAGCTCGGCGCAGACGGACGGACGCGCGGACGGGCGAGCGACATTTGTAATGATACTAAATAGTGGCGCGCGGTAGGTGCCCTGCGCACGAGTAATGCGTTCACAAGTCGGGGACGGCGGCGCGCCGAATGTAGCCAGCTGGACTGGCTCAGTAGACTGTAAATAGGTCCCACGATAAAAAGAGGAAAAGATAGAAGTGGTAGAGAGAGATCTGAGCGCCTGCTCAGATCAACGATGAAAAGAGGAAAAGATGGAAGTGCCAGAGAGATCTGAGCGCCTGCTCAGATCGCCTTTAGGGGGTCCTTTTATGTAAGTGCCAGAGAAAGATCTAAGCCATCATCGGCTTCGGAGGTGGGTTACTTTATGAAAATACCAGAGATAGATCATCGTCTCGATGATTTGACTGGCTCGATGGCGCATTCTGTAGTGACCCTGCCCTATGCGTCAAGAGTTGTGGGTTCGATCCCCACCCAGGACAAACAGACTATTCGTGTGATGAATACTTGTGTTTGTTCTGTGTCTGGGTGTTAATATCTAATATTTAAGTGGTATGACAATATATTACAAATATTGTAATACCATTGTTGATTCTGATATTCGTAACACAAGTGCTTAAGCTACTTAGGTACCTCGGAGTTAGATCAATGTATGTGATGTAGTCGAATATTTATTTATTTATTTATCGTCTTCCTTCATTCTTCCTTTATCTTAGTCATGGTCTGGCAAGGTCTATGAAAAGGCTTTCGGGAGATTCATTTCGTTACAATCGATTGTTTGAGAACAATAATAAGCCTAAAAAGGTAATCATCAGCTACCATCACAAATAGCAAATATTAAAATACATGACCGGAATTTCATCCATTTCTATAACTTTTACAAGTGAAATTATAACGTTACATTTCTCCAAATTTCCTCTTGAGTCTTAGTTGGAATCCTAAAACCAAAACGCCGATTTCCTCTTTCCTGAAATATTACGAGAACACGCTGGAGAATATTTCCATAGCGCACAGTGCGGTCCAGCCAATAAGTCAGAAGCACCTATCTGCGTAATGTCTCTGGATCATTTACATATTTTAATGAGCTCCGCGGCCTATCTCGCGGTGGTACTAGTACCAGCGCTAGATACTCTGTGCTCCGTGTGTTTGACGAATGGATTGTTTTAAGTGGCCACAAACGGTCGAATTAATGAGCGTGCCGATTTCGAATCTGGCAAAGGTCTGTACTTTCATAATGAAGGGCTTGGTAGCGAGGCTTTCTTTAAGGCCGATGCTGATTGGAGCTTGGAATAAAGACTTGGTTTTGTCTTGTGCGGCTAACATTAGATGCATTTCTCGTAAGACAATGACGGCATTTTCGATATAACTTAATGTGGATTCCGAATGTAGGGTGATGAATTTGTTAAAGCTCAATTCTTTTTATATATGCAATTCAAACATTTTGTGATATCTTTTATATTATCAAATAAGTCCAACATTTATAAAAATGGCCACCAAGCGAAGAGAGATGTGCAGGCTCATAATTATTAGGTACCAATTTGAATGCAACATATATTTGAGGAAGATCTCATATTATTTTCCTATAATAACAGTCTCAAGACGGATTTAAGGTATGTTACTTACCTACCTTGAAACCGTCATAATCGACTTGGATCAGGACATCATGATAATGAGATATCATGATTGAGGATAATAACTAATCTTTACGTCACTTCTCAGCCCTATAATCTGTATAACGTAAACAATAAGTACTTCGTACATCGCCCAAACATCACACGTAGTTGGAGTGGTCATTCAAAGACCCCGAATTTAGAATCTTCTGGCGGTTACCATTAGGTATTCTGTGGCTAAATGTCACGTTGGTACCAAGACAAAGCCCGAGAGCGTCGGCCGAAGACTTGCCATCAATTAGGAAGCTCTAATTATCAGCCGGTGCACCGATGAATATGCACGAGTCCACAACTGGCGCCTCCGCGCACTTATGTTAATGCCTGCGCTGCGTTTAACATAATAGTCCTGGATAATATGTGTTACTTCTATTGGGAAGCTTACGGGATTCTGTGCTGATCTAGATTTGTCACAGACAGCGTAGGCAGCACGGGCGTCGTCCAGGAATTGTGGTGTTTGCGCAATAAACAAAGCCACAGAAATAACAGGCCAAGCTGTCGTCTACGACAATGAATTTAATGTAGAATTTTTGTTACAAATGGGTGACCCTCAGGCCGGGCCGCCCCTCTAACAACACCACTGTAAATTTGGTATATTTGGTATGTTTTTTTTATATTTTTATGCTTTGTGTAAAGCTTAGGTACATGTATTTTTCATAGCCGCAGTTTGGGTATCTATGACGCTCGGTTGCAAGTTGGTTATAACAAATTTACAACCGTGACGTGTTCATTTACAATGTACTACAAGTTAAGGTTCTTATGTGGAAAAGAACTAGAGATTCACATGTTGTGACTAAGCACTGCAAACCAGTGAAATTCAACCAAATGCCTATGCCTAATGTATAGGTAAGTAAGATGTCATAAATAAAAGTCTCGTGAAATATATTTCTCTTGACAATAGAGTGTGTATATGTAGATTTTCTGATCACTACAAAGAAAATCCTCGAGGTCGGTAAGAACGTTATTAAGTATATAATTTCATGTTAATATGGGACTTAAAAAGAAAACAGGTACCTACCGACCATGTGCTTTGCATAGCATGCTATGTTGTATCTATCTAAAGCTATCATAGATAGATCGTTAAATCTGCTTCTATACCTAAAGCTAGACGAACAACAAACGTCGGATCTAAATCGCTCAGCTCGCTTTATTCGTCAGCTGACCACAGCGCCAACTCAGACAATACGGGGTGATAAATTCTAGCATTCTCAGCATACCCGTCTTCCTAAACACGACCGCCTACATGGAATTCATTAACAAAGCTGCCTAATAACTCCCCCTGCCGCGGTCAGGGGGGTGACAAACAGCACCCTGTAATGTGGTGCTGTTGAATAGCAAAAATCTCATTATGCTCTAACTGTCGTTATAGGAGTAATTAACTGCCGTGGATACGAGCGCATGTGGAGAGGTTTTATTCGGTTTTTTTTTAAAACAATCGTAATTTTAGGGTTATAATATCATCTTTCATCTTCCTAGCGTTATGTTCCGTGCTTACACGGGGTCCGCTTAGACCATGATCCAGGATTTAACGAGTCTGGTAATTACATTGAGGTACGTGCCCGGGGTTGAACCCGCACTCCTCGGTTAAGAGGCGCGTGTCCTTACCATTGAGCTACCACCGCTCTTTTTGGGTTATAATAACTTAGGTATAATAAGAGCAGTCAACTGCCTCGTTGGTCTAGTAGTAGCATGCGCCGCCTAAGGGCTAAGAGGTCTCGGGTTCAAATCCCGGGTCAGGCCAAAAATTTGTGGCGGGTATCTAATAAGTATTGAAATTGCTCAGTAACAGTACGGAGTCAGGAAGTTGGCGGTTTAATCACCCCTGTGCCTCGGAAAGCACGTTAAGCCGTTGGTCCTGCGCCTGACCTCTCACCGGTCATGTCGAATTGCCGTCTCACGTCCGGACTGTAAGAGTGAAGGAAAGGAGAGTGCACCTGTGTTTGCGCACACACTTGCACACTATAATATCTCCTGCGCAGTTGGCTAATCCTCGTTGAGATAGGTTGTATAATATTTGACATCTTAATCAAAAAGGGTTTTTTGAATTAAAACATCAGATAGAAGGCTCCTCATTGGTAGGTTTTCAAAACAACTTGACATCCTGTCAACAATAAGCCAATAGTGACAGTGATAAGACCACGAGACTCCCTCGTGCCATCTGGCGGTTTTTGCATTTGTGAAAACCCTCATTGCAATAAATAATGACCAATGACTTTTTTTTTTTTGTAAATAATCATCACCCAAAATCAATTAAATTGTACAAACATTTTACACCCTTAAAAAAGCATCCCAACAGACTTCAAGCAATCACTTCCGCAGGCGACTCCACGGAACCCCTGCGCGCCGGTAATTGTGTTTCGTTATAACGAGTTTTTTGGCGTCGTCCGGTGCAAGCGCCAACCTGTACTGCACTCGCTTTGCTCATTTAACGCTTCCTACCTGTGACGGAGTACACGTCACTTATGTTAAGCTGGATGTTCAACAGGCTCTTAATCGAATAGACACTTACAACATTTAGTGATTTAAAACATGGGGCACAGGATATTTCCTTGTAGCTCACCCTTGAAATTGATGTCTCTTATGTTGAATAGCATTTAAACCTAATAGCCTTTGACAAAATTTTAGTTAATTAAACAATAAGGCACATGATTCATTGTAGCAAACCCAGTCGATATAAAAGTAAATCAACGATTGGTGATCATCTACTACGTACTTTAGATTGGAGGTAAATCACAAATATTTTACGTAAAACGTTAGGTATCTAAACATTATTACAATACTTTGTATACCTATATGTAGGTATGTAACTGTGGTTGAAATAAAAGCTTGTGCAAAATATATACGGAATGTTACGCTATGTTTTATTAATCTCACCAGCTTATCATAGTGTAATTAGCGACACTGTCTATTGATGCTCAATCAATGCTAAGTATGATTTCATGCACCAATAATATTGATACTATTGTAGTTCACCATTAGTATTGTCAATCTGTACGTCCTATAGGTAAAAAATTACTTACAACTAATCATCATCACCGCGGTTTAATTCAGCATGAATCGATTAATTAAAATGCGTTTATTTGTACTTTTTTTATTTACATTTCTTAGTCGCAATATCAAAGAACTATTAAGAACATTAAAATTCAATCAAAAGTCAAATCAATTGTATCATCTATGATCATATCTTCGAAATCTTCTGTCTTCTTGGCGTCAGTCTTTGTATTATCTTTAGACTTGGCTGGGGTCTCCTCAATTGGTCTGGTAGGTGTTTCGTCATTAGGTTTAGTGGTTTCTTGTCTAGCTGGTAATACAGTTTTCCTTCGTTTATCTTTTGTGGTCGAGCTGGGAACGGGTGCTATTGTGTTAAGGTGAGCTTTCTGTAAAAAGTTTTAATATTTAACTCGATGTTGAAGAACGTTTTAATTCCATCTTATCTTCAGCGAAGGGTAACAAATGATTCAACAAACTAAACGTTTGTGATATAACATTACGGTTCGATTTTCAAGTGTTTTACTTATCTCAATATAATAATATATGAATTACGCGTCACGTTGTTTTTCCGCGATGGACTCCGAAACTACTTAACCGATTTTAATCAAATTTGCACACCGTGTGCAGTTTGATCCACTTGAAAGATAGGATAACTTACATCTTAATTTATTTAACCTGATTATGTGTCATTGACTGTTAGGCGGAACGAAGTTCGCCGGGTCAGCTAGTTTACTATATATTTATTGTGTGTCAGGATCGTAGCAAATGGAAGTATGTGATCTCTGCCTACCCCCATGGGAAAAAGCGTGACATTATGTATGAATGTATTTACTTCAATGTCTTCTATATACCAATCAAATAATTATTTAAAAATTGGGCGCAGAACATCTCCTTGTGGCACACCCTAGAATCTATCTTCACATCTTTGTAATCATGTGATATATATCCTAGTTGCTTAGCAGTATGATAAAAATTCTGTTCTTTGCATACAACAAAGTTTGCTTATAATAATCCGGTAATGTAGGTAAGCGACACCGGCCGCTACTCATTCAAATCAACATTGTTTCCCGCCAAATAATTGGCTAGTGATGAATCGTATACCAATTTTAATTTAAATTCGATTCTGAATCTTTAAATAGACGCGCGATAGGCTTTTATTTATGCAATTGCTATTTTCCACTTAAATTATGGCTAATTGTTTGCGAAATGCATGCGCTCTTAATTTAGGTGACTAATTGAGTAGGAAGGATTTGGTGCCCAAAATCGATTTGTACCTAATAGGCGCGTAAACAGCGTAATTTGGACTCACGGACTAGTAAAAAAACAAGGACTCCACGCTATCATACTATAGCGTGAAGCCACGTTTATGTATGTGTGAGTGAGATACATAAGGATACCAGATATCGATGATATCCGTCATTTGGAGCGCTTATTTGGTCAATGTGTGACGTAAGTTGCGTGTCAATTTGGAGCAGCTGAGGAGCTTCAATGTCTAGTTAGTAGCGCGGAGTCCTCCTTTTTTTACTGAAGGTGGCACATGAGTGTATGACTGGTTATTTTTTAACGGTCACCGTATTTTATGGTTGAGATGTCAAGAGATGATGGCAAGAGATGTCACCAGCATGTTTGATAGTTTTGGCCAGCTTTTTAATTTTTTTTTTTAAAGGAATCATGACGCCAGCAGGAGAACTAAGTCTAGGAACTTAAGGTAAAATATTCATTAAGCCGAAACTAAAAGAGAGAAGAAATTGAAATGTTGTCACTAAATTCAAATTAAATTGAAAATTAAGACTTGGTTTAATCCTTGTCTTGGATACCAAATGAAAAACTTATATGAAGGAGGACCACTTCGTTCCATTGTCTGTCTGTTTATGTGAGGTTCTAATGTGTTCTGATCTGGCGTTTCCTGGCACAATTAAGGGGTTATGGTAATAAATAGTTTGGGATGACTAATATAATACAAAAGAAATTATTTGTTGCTTACCAATGAAGGATTTCTTCTAACTAGAAGTTTTACATCTTCGGAGTTAACAGTCGCGCGTTTCGCATGTCTGTAAAATGTATAAATGTGAAATCAATAATGGAATTTGCCACGCAGTCCTACATAGATTTTACACATCCTACTTAAATTTTACATATTCCGGCGCAAAATAACTACTGTAAGTACTTACGTATTTATTTGCTTGAGGATAACTTATTATATAACCTACGTAAAATTTTGGAACTGTTTCTTTGGTTGATTGTGGAAATTTGTCAAAAAATTTATAGATTTCAATTTGCAACGAAAAGTAGGTACTGGGTTAGGTCTACATTATACATTGACTTTATACCTACATAGGTATCAATGGAGAAAGGCCATTATATTATTGGAATCAGTTCTTTTAAATAAAATTAACTTTATGTTTGCTTACTTTGCAAAAGCTTCCAAGTCTGAACCATAGATAGATATTTTTTTATAAACTAGCTCGGCTATAATTTCCATCGCCGGCTTTGTGATCTCCAATCCGAGGAAGTGGCATGTTTCAGTACAAATGGAACGAACATCTCGATGTAATGTGGCGCGAATTTTCTGAAAGTTTAAAATCTTGACATTTAAAAAGACTTGACAACGCCATCTATTGATAAGTACCATGATTACTGCAATCTTGCTCGCAAGCATTAAGTATTGCATACGATTATGGTGCTATTAAGTACTAAATTAAATTCATAGATGGCAGCATACTACATGTTATTTGACGATGCCATTCCTTTGTTTTGCAGAAAAATTATCTAAATTAATAATGTTAAATGATTCAATGGTAATCTTAATGTGTAATGTGTTTAGGAAGATGCAATATTGCAACCGATTGACTTACCTGTGGCCTAGATAAACTGTCAAAAGTCATCATAAAATGTTTTAGGTTAGTTCACTGTATTTTTAAAGGCTTCTGTCTGAACGATTACTTTTATCCTGCATTCAGAAAAAAATATAAGCTCTATAACTCAACGTTTAAAAAATAAGCTACACACTGATAAAATACTCAGTTTATTATTATAAAAAATAAATGCCGCCTTTAACATTTTGACAGCGATTTGTTATGACGTTTTCATTTTTAAAGGCTCATCAAATAAGAAGTAAGTCAAAGGAATATATTATATAAATTAAATATGTACCTCTTTTGTCGAAATTAACACGTACAGTTTACTATTATTTGTTCTAAAATATAAAATAAATCACAAGCAAACCAGCACTGGGTAATGTTCATTCATTACGTCTATTATATTTAAACTAACTAAGCTTCACGCCATTTCCCCAGCGGGGCAGGTGGGGCAAAGTGGAATAATCCGGTATATTTAAACATTACTTAAATATTTCTGACAAATGCATAGCAGTAGTAACAGGTGTCAGTAACCCTCAATTCTTTCTACATACATACAAAAAATATGACAGAATTTGTATATCAAAAAATGTGTAGAACATAGCATAGGTACATATTTAATACATTGAAAAGATTTTGACTTGGACGAGTCGAATGGTAGGTTTAAATAAAACAGTAGTTTTTTTAATCATAATTTTAATGAGCATTCTGTACAACGCATAACATGCCAGCTGGAGAAAAAAGGAAAAAATGTAAAAAAAACCTGTTACTTACATATGTATATATTTGTAGTTCTGTCAATCATAAAAAAATTAAAACACAACTCGATATTTCTTAAGTATAGTTATTATTATGACGTCGGTTTTTAGGCTTACACAAAGTAAATGCAAAAGATTTTAGTCATAAAATATAGGTACTTAGTTTGAAGGGAAAATATCGAAACTCATTTTATAATTAAATTTTTAACGATAACAATTTTTTACTTTGATGTATCTGAAAAAGACTTAGATTTTTTTGAAAATTTCGTCATTATTAACATTGTCTCTGGATGGTTAGAATCATAGGACTCTTCAAATAGTTGGAATTGACAAATAGAATACTACAGAAAGACGTATTGATCCAGTTACCATGAAGTAGAACAAGTACTTGTCATGAAAATAAGTATCTGAGCCTTATGAAACCTGTTTCATGGCAAATTTTTTCTCAATGCGGGGATTACACCGGCTTCTTGCTAACAACTTGTTCTGGCCCAAACTAGAAATTGACATGTCTACTACAAAGGAGGGGCAAAGTACTAAGTTGTGTTTCATACCCCAAGGAAAAACACATACTTACCTCACTTTGAAAAACCGATACGTCAAAGAAGCTCATTTTATTACTACATAACTCATCTTGTACAATATATCAATATAATATACCTTTAAATCTTTTTCAGACAATCAAAGCATCATACAGTACACCTATCGGTTTTTCTTTTCGATTCGTAAAAATATACATTTCTCAATACGTTTTATAGTGTAATTTACACTTTTTTAACAATTTGGACCACGTCTTCATCCGCCAACACGTGTTCAATGCCGACTTTCTGGGGCTGATGCTTCACGGAAGATCCCCATACTAGCGCACTGCAAACAAAAGAGTTAAGTTATTAACGGACCATAGTAATCTAAGTCTAAGTGTTTTGGTTGAAAATCTATGTACAATATCAATATGTATGTACTAAATGCATTAGTTCGTTGCATTTATTTTTTATCTACCGGTGACGAAGACTTTCCTTTATTACTACTGGAGGTATTTTGAAGGCCCCCTGAACGAACATATTATTTATCACATAAATAGTTTTGGTATGTTTATTAATAACACAAACTAATTTAATGAAAAGAGTATGGCTATTATATTACAAAACTAGATTTTTACGCTGCTCCCTTTGCGTATATGAGCGCAAGAAAAGATAAAGATTACTTACTGAGTATAATGGCTAAGGCTATCCAGAATATTAGCTTACACAAGCTTCTAAATTATCTTCTTCCGTCCCATAGACTACTATAGATGTTTTGGATAATAATAAGAAATAATCTATTCGCATCCCTATCTTGTTAGGTATTTTTTAAATATTTACATCAAAAGACCCCTCAAAAAAATTACTAAACCAGTACTTACTACTTGAATTCCTTCACAATGGACCTATGGAGTTTGTTACAGAAGTCTTCGATAGACGTCTTGTCCGCATGCAGTACAACCGGTGCATTGTAATCTGGCAGCTGCCCTTTGGGCTTCGTGTATATCCTGATCAGCTTAAGGTACTCCCACATCTTCTCCAGCAGGTCGTCGAAGTTCCACTTGTGATGTGCCGAGATGGGGACGCAGTGGGGGATTTTGTAAATAACGTCTAACTCCTCTATGCTGATTTGATCTGAAAAATTAATACATGTTGCATAAATATGTTGCATGTGATCTGAGACTTAAAAGAAGGCGAACTGTGTTCCTTGCCTAGCACGTCGTAAAAGGCGACTGATGTAGGTGTATTGATTGCTGGGTATATGACTGCGTATGTGACGAGGTAGCCACTCTAGACCGGTGGCAAATCCGATGGTAAATTTTTATTAGTTTGTACTGAAGATTTATAAGTGCATATTTAAGCCTACGTAAATAAAGATTATTTTTATTTCATTTCATTTGCGTTATGTCCCGTGGTGGTGCTTAATCCAGTAGCTCCAGTAGGGTCCGCTTAGACCATGATTTGAACACTTTGTCAATCCATCCAAAAGCACCCTCAGTGATTTGCTACGATTATGCCTGGTTTTCACTCACCAATCTTGTTCAACAAGTAGATGCACGGCACGTATATCCTGTTGCCTTCAATGACGTCGATCAGGTCGTCGCTGGTGGCGTCGTACCGCAGCGTGATGTCCGCGTTGTGGATCTTGTACTCAGAAAGGATGGTCTTCACTGTTTCCAGATCTAACTCCGTTTGGGGGCACTAGGGATGAAAAAAATTTTTCATAGCTTGATACTATTTTTAAAAATTTTACCATGCAACCCAACTTAATATTATTTTTGGAAAAGCAAAAGACGTTCCTGATTCTTGGACTCTGTCTAGCCTGTGTTCAGTGATATATCATAAAATATTTGAATTAATTTTTTTTTTTTTGCACCGTTACAGGTTTAAGAAGAATTATTTTTTAATCTGATAGTAGTACAGCAGAAAACTTGCTATAAAGAAAATGTTTCTTTTTAGAGAACAAAATATAGTAGTACTTTTTCTCTAAAAAGCAAGTTTTCTTTGAAACCATGGATCAAGTCCATCTGCAATTCCCTTTTAAAAACGATTAACATTTAATCTTAATAAACATTTTGGGAGAAATCCCTAGTCATCAATATTGCAATTGCAAAAAAATAATAATTTACAATGCCTAAGTTTAATGGATAATTCAAAATATACGATTTGTCTTAAGGAAAAGGGCTAAGAAAATAACAACACTCACTGTGATATTCAAATTGATGCCGCCCTTATCTTTTTTTCTAAAGTGTATGTTTGGTGGTTGCTTGTTTAACCGCAGGCCGAAGCCCTCCAGCTCGTGCTCCAGCAGTTTCTTGTGCTGGAGCGGTTTCAGCACGTCCAGCACGATGAATACGAGGCTGCAGGTGCGCGCCACGGCGATTACCTGCCGACCTCGACCCTTGCCGTCTTTAGCACCTTCGATGATTCCGGGGAGATCCAGGAGCTGAAAGAAGGAGATTGATGGATTTTGCGTGAACTCTATCTATGTGATTGGGCAAATTGACTATGGTCGAAAGGTCAAGATGCCTCTGTAATAAGCAGAATGAAAGAGACCGAAAAAGCAAAGTGTTGTATGGTCATGAGCTTGATAAAAAGTAAACGATTTTGAGCAGTTTTACGTGTGCAACCCAAAAGTGGGGTTGATATATTTTATACTAGCTTCTTCCCGCGGCTTCGCTCGCGTGGTACGTCGATCAAACATAGCATAGTGCTATGTCTGTTAGTAATTTCATCCATAAGCCTTAAGTAGTTGTTAAGTTTATTCATGATAAACATACAAAAATCTTTCCTCTTCATAGTATTAGTGTATGAATGTAGATGTACCAAACATCATTGCAACCAATTAAGAACTGCAAGTTTAACAATCAACCAGATAAGACAGACAATCAGACTTACATTTTCAATTATAATATTAATAAGTATAAACTACACACCTGAATTTTAGCACCTTTATATTTAATACAGCCTGGCACGGTAGTCAGCGTTGTGAACTCGTAAGCCGCGACCTCAGAGTAGACTCCAGCCAGGTTAGACAATAGCGTTGACTTGCCCACTGACGGAAAGCCTACAAAGCCTATGCGAGCATCACCAGTTTTGGCGACGTCGAAACCTGTGAGCAAACATATTCATTAGTAACTAGCAACGCTCTGCAGTTTCACTCACGTAGTTCGTTTCCGAGGGAATATGGGGTTAAAATATAGCCTATGTTATGAGCTGATAAAGAAGTAGTTTTCCCTGGAAAGCTTAGGTAAAAGAATTTTCCTAATCGGTCATGTAGCTTCGGAGACTATTTAATGCAAGTAAACAATCAAGTCTTTCCTCTTTGACTGTCTAAATGGTGTATTTGGTAGTGACCCTGCCCTATAACCCAAAAGTTGTTCGATCCTCATCAAAAACAAACATTTGTGTGATGAATACTTGTATTTGCTCTGTATCTAGGTGTTAATATCCAATATCTATCTATACATATATTTGTAATACCACTACACAAGTGCTTCAGCTACTTATCTTGGAGTCAGATCAATATATGTGATGTAGTTGGATTTTATTTATTATTTATAATATAAGTATAGATAACAATGAAAATGTTGGGTAACTTCAATCTATTATAGCCTTTTATAGATATAAATAGCTACTTACTACTATAAGCATTTGGAATCTGCTTGTCCATTATTGTTATTGGATCATAGGATAATTTGTCATAAAAAGCATACATTGTTGGGTGATAATGACTTTAGTATCAGCTGTTTCATTCTAGGTATTTTTTAACGATAATATTTATTACTTCAACAATATAACTTGCAGCTGCTCCCTCAAGGAAATCAGTCAGTTACTTGTATAGTTTATTTTTATTGTATTGTGCATCCTACAAGATCTTTTAATTGTGCTCAAATACCTACCTACAACTACTAGGCCATAGGCTATGGCTTTCTTAAGGTTTCTAACTTTTGGCTTGTCAAATTTTATCACAAAAATAATTATGTTAGGAATATGCGAATGCTTTTTTATTTGTCTGATTTAGTCTCAGCTATGTGAATACTATAAAAAAAAAACAAATCTTGAAGATTTCTTTTGTATCTTGTTTATAGTTATTGATTAGAGAGATGTCCAATGCAATCTGTGACATTGACATACAAATCACCACACAATGTCCATAGAAAAATCTGTTTCCTTATGAGAGAGAAAGCACATACATAATATATTATTTGTTTAAAATTTTTCTATCTTGTTAGTCTCATGATCAATATTGATTCTGTTTTCATTGAAACACTAAAAGACCTTTTTCATGGATATCGTTATAGATGTTATAAGCAACACTATCAGTGTTACACACTTACTTATAGTTACTTTTTTTATGTTATTAAGACAATGGCAATTAAAAGCTTACCTTCACCAGTGGCGCTGCCGCCGCCTTTCGGTGTAATTAGTTCTCGTCTCAATTTAGCTAATCTAGCTTTTAGTATACCTAAATGAAGTGCCGTGGCTTTATTTTTTTGCGTCCGGGCCATCTGTAATACATTTTTTATTTATCTGTTAGAAACCGAAAATATACACAACTACTGTTTACAATTGGTAACATTTTCGAACAATAAGTGATTCTTTAACCATTCATGTAGGTTTTATTGTGTATTTATCTTTATTTTCTTAGTAAAGTAAGTAATTATAACCTCTTTTACAAACCTCGGACTCTATAGCCGCAATTTTCTCCAATATAGTACTCATTTTTGCGGATTTTCTGAATCACACAACGTTCAGATATAATTAAGGTTTCTAATTTACAAATAAATTACTTCTTAAACGTATAGTTTTAAAATTAATTTGAAAGCGTGTCAATCTCGGTCGTGGACACCTTTCCAGAAAAATAGAACTTGACAATTTGACAATGACAGTTCTTGCTTGAGTGTCAGTGGACTTCACAAAATTCGTCTAAAAATTTATTTTTTATATATGTATTTGTTTAACTAATATTCAAAAATTATATATAACAAAAATAAAATATAATGCAACTCTTCAGAAATCAATTAATAAAGATACTTTGAAGAAATATTTTACTGCCATCTGCCGTGTAAATGAAGTAAGTAGATTTACGTTTGATTTTTAGTATCAATCGTTGTTACTAGATGTCGCCATACATGTCTTTATAGTTCTTCCACCACCCGCTAGATAGCTCTATGAAGTACGTGAGCAAATGAAACAAACCACGTGGAAATGCTTTCCCCGCAGGTTTGCGCAACGTAAGTACAGAAGAAAAGGAACAGTGGAAAACTGTTTGCGGGTATGTTTGATACAGTCATGCCTCAGTACCACCTTGGGTGTCGTAACGGGAGGTCTTGTCGGTTCGCGGCACTAACCCCGCTAAGTTTACGATCGTAAAATGAAAATCGGAAAATATTTCTGAGTTTGTGATTAATAAATACTGAGTGTTCTATTGGAGTAGCTGGTTCAGTTTTCAGTGTAAATAAACTTTCTAGCTAGTTTCAAGTGATATTTAAATAAATGTAGAGTGTAATTATGTAGAATTAAATGTTCTTAAATTAAGTATTGATTTAGATTTAAAATGTACATGTAGTTTATGAGTCTACTGAGTCTATTTGAACTTTTATAAACTTGGGTAAGTATAAGTTTATTTTGACATGATTGTGTGTTAATGCTCTCTCTGAGTGTGAAATTATTTTCACCTTTAATACCTAAAGTTAGTTCTAGTCAAGCCTTATTCGTACTTAAACTTAGTTATATTGATCAGTGTCTCTACCTACTATAATTATGTTATTCGAACTTTTTTTTAGTTTAATGACGTTCATATATAAATGCTTAACTATACCTACAACATTTTCTACGAAAATATTTGTAATGACTAGTTGTTCCTAAGGTATACCTGAGGAACCCTATAGGCTGCCTAAGATTATTAAATGGGTCCAAAATTGTTGCGAAATAAGGAATAATATTTTTAATTCTGGAATTTGAAAGCTTCTTTTAAAATATCTACGTTAGAGAAACTTTGTTGACCTGCTAATAATTATTGCTATACGGTGGGAAATAGATATACCAACTTATGTATGTAGTTCAAGTTTGCTTTTTAATGTTTATTTAATGGTCAACGTTCTGTTTTCGTCCAGTACTTCATGCCACGATACCTTAGGCTCTGGAATAATATAAAAAAAAAATTGCGAAACTGATGTTTTCTCCATACCGTAGTCTAGTTTCCGGAGTTTAGAGACTCCAGCATAGGGTTTGATGATGGCACTTCCAAGATAATGTCTACATGGCACCATTGGTATTGGCGAAGGTCCATAGTCCATAGTCTACGGTAACCGCTTATCATTAATCTGACCTTAGGCTTATTTGTCCTCTTTCACCTATATGTATACCTTATGTATATTTTATGAAGAAGAAGCAAGGGAGGTGTGTAAGGATCGTGCCATATGGCGTTTGTTCTTTATGCCTACCCCGCTAGGGAAGTGCGTGAGGTTTAGTTAGTTTATATTTTACTAGCTTCTGTCTGCGGCGTTGCTCGTGTGGTACATCGATGAAACATAGCTTAGGTGTTATTCTAATGTATAAGCTATACTATTGTAAAGTTTCATTAAAATCCATGCAGTGCTTTTTGTGTGAAAGAGTAACAAACATCCACACATCCATCCATTCATCCATACTAACTTTCCCGATTATAATATTAAATGATTTACATAACTAAGTATTTTATTAAAAAATCCACTAGAAATTTATTTATTTTTGGTGGACGTTACAAATAAAAGATAATAAGTTGGACATTTATATTATGTATCTTACCGGCAATCTGTTTAATCCGGTATTGAATAGAATGCCTAGGCATTTTACATAATGCCTAAAGAGTTCAGGTAATGTATAAAATATTTTTTAGTAAGGATCTGGAATCCAATACGCTCTTTTAAGCACTGTTAGCCAAAACAAAAAAGCTCAACACAATAAACTATTGACGGCATGCTAGTTCATTATTTCGTTAAATTGGATAATAACCCAACTTAAACTATTTAGTTAGAAAGAAAAATATACTTGTTTTTTTCGAAAAGACTAGCCTATCACCCTATTACATACGTTGCCTGCGCTTTAATATGTATTTACAATTCCTGGGCATTCTATTCAATACCTAGGTAAAGTACATACGCGAAAAAAATCATAACACATTGCCTGAACAACCCCGGTTTTGTATACAATGTGTAAATACACATTGCCGGTAACATGTATAAACCTTTAATTATATAAATATTGCCTCAAAACTCTTTTAAAATCTCGTGTGTGTGTAAATGTTTTCTACAGAGTAAATATGATATCACCATCTCAAATATTTTCTGTAGTTTTTTTAATCGAACCAATAAAACCATTTTATTCAGATTTTATGTCGAAAACTTATGAATTCTAAAAATAACTGGGAATCTGAAAACTACACCTGCAGATTGTCGACCAAAATCTAATAGAATGCCTAGGTATAAAAAGATAAGATATCGCTTAAAGTATTCATGAACTCCTGGGAAATGTATCTATTAACTCAAAACTTCATTGTTTTTGTTTTACAACCTTTAAAAATCTCACAGGATCCGTAAACATAGAAAATTATTAGAGATTTATTTATTAGTTTGTGTTGTTTCTCATTTATTATCATCTATTTGATTAATGTATCCCTTCGGATATTAACGAAAGGGTCCCAATAACTGGAATCTTGGAATGTCCAACATATAATTAGATACAGGTAACTTAATAATAATATTTAGGCGATATATAATTATAGATAGAGGCAATATACCTAATATATCTAGATGAGAGAGTTTCTTTAATCTTTTTAAAGTCATGAACCACCTGTATAGTTTGGGGTAATTTTGTCCCATGTTGGTTTGGGACGTAAAAAGAATGTGCCAACTGTGTTCCTTGCCTAGCATGTCGTTAAAGGCGACTAATGATATATCGGGTTTTGAGTATGTGATTGTGTAGGCAACGAGCTAGCCACTTCTCACTACTTTTCATAATTTTCTAAATTTATTGTTGGCTGAAAGTGGTTAAAGCTTCTTGCTCCCCTTTGACTTAGTCTACCTCTCTGGGGATTATGGGCGAGATGTTATGTTTGTTTTTTACAGTTGGCGAGTTCTCTATATTTCATAAATATACAGGAGGCATTATCCTAAAGTTAATACAAACATTTTATGGTGTTCTACGTATAGTAAGTAGGTACGTTGTGTAAAAATTAATACGGATCTCTCGTATACGAGAAAATTGTAATTGTTTAGCGACTAGCGACCACCTGCAATTTTGTTCGCGTAGTAACGATTTTTAACATAACATAACGCACATCACACCACGCCCATAATCTCCGAAGGGGTAGGCAGAGTGAAAAGGGCAGTAAGCCCCTTAAACCACATTCAGTCAAAAACAAAACTGGGCTGGGTTCGATGGAAAATGGTGAACAAATACTGACTAGTGTGGCTAGTTTGTCGCCTACACAACCACATACACATAACTCGAATACCATTAGTCGCCTTTTACGAATGCTAGACAAGAACCACAGTCGGCACTTTCTTTTTAAATCCCAGACCAACATGGGACTTTTTATATAATACGACTATTTAGCACAAAAAATATATTTAATATTCGACCGCTATTGTCGCGTTCAAACAAATATCTACCTACACCTATCATGTTAAGTAATGTCTATTTATTAATAGTGTCAACATTTAAATATCCTTATAAAAATTTTAAAGCAGTTTTAAGATCGTGTTAATTGTTAGTGGGATCCAAATATTATTTGACGCAAGGACGGTAAGGGCTTTAAATATTAAATTGATTACAACCATTGTTAGTCTAACTGGCGTCTGATGAAGATTTAACCAGACAGGACAGGTCACAAGTTATGGGCTTCACGCATCCCCCGCAAATCCCTCAGGACTGAAGGGATTTTGGAAGAGGGATGGGTACGGCGTGAGGTTTCATGCTTTCGTCTGGGAATTATTTGAAACTAGCTTCTGTCCGCGGCTTCGCTTGCGTGGTATATAGATAAAACATAGCCTATATGTTATTCGGGTGTATAAGCTACATTATTCTAAAGTTTTATTAAAATTCATTCAGTAGTTTTTGCGTGAAAGAGTAACAAACATGCAAACAAACTTTCGCATTTATAATATTAGTAGGATATTGTGAAAAGTAGAGTGACGAGTTGCTAACTCGTCGCCTACATAATCAAACCCAAATACATAATTAGTCGCCTTTTACGACATGCTAGCTACGAAACGCAGTAGGCACATTATTTTTAAATCTTATAATACCATGAGATAAAAATATTCTATAAATATTTTTTTGTTAAACAAGAAAACGAAAGACGACGACGATTCAGCTCGTTAACAGTTCACGTACTTTACCCGGGAAATATTCCCATTGCTGACTCGATGGCGCATTCGGTAGTGACCCTGCCATATGCGCCAAGAGTTGTGGGTTCGATCCCGGCCTAGGACAAACATTCGTGTGATGAATACTTGTGTTTGATCTGTGTCTGGGTGTTATTATTGAATATTTAAGTATATATTTGTAATACCACTGTTGATTCTGACATCCGTAACACGAGTGCTTAAGCTACTTAAGTATCACGGAAACAGATCAATGTAATATGTGATGTCGTTGGATATTTTATTTATTTATTACGATAACTGACTTTGCGCCGGATATCGACTCACTCACAATATCGGCTCACGGATATCGACTTACATGAATTCTACGATAATTTTCGAAGACCAAATTCTATACCTATCTAATATCTCTAATCGTAAACATGTCGTAACATATGGGTGCCTAAACCTGTTTATTAATAAGCATTGGTACAATTATACAGCAATTATACTTAAGATTAAATTGTCTTTAGCACCTAAGCACTAATTAATCTCTGAGCTAATTGATTAATTTGTTAAGATTCCATTTGTCGAATTAATTTGTGTGTTGTCAAAGGTTATCAAAGGTCTATGTTATGCTTTTAAGGTTTCATACTAACGCAATCTGTAGATAAATATGTTTATTTATTTGAATTGTCAGCAATTTGCTTACATAAATTAATAAATTTGTAATATGTAATATATGTAACATCACGCCCATAATCCCCTAAGGGGTAGGCAGAGTTAAAGGGGCAGCATGCTAACCCAGCTCGGCTTTATTTTTGGCTGAATGTAGTTGGACTGAAAATTGTGAAAAAGCAGTGACAAGCGGCTAAACCTGTCGCCTACACAATCACAAACCAAAAACCCGATATACCATTAGTCGCCTTTTACGACATGCTTGGCAAGAATCACAGTTATCATATTCTTTTTAAGTCCCAGACCAACATGGGTTGGATGAAAAGCTGTGAAAAAGGAGTGACAAGTGGCTAGCTCGTCGCCTACTCAGTCACATACCCAAAAGCCCGTTAACCATTAGTCGCCTTTTACGACATGCTAGGCCAGAACCACAGTTGGCACATTCTTTTTTTGTCCATGATCAACACGGGCCAAGTCCCAGACCAACATGGGAAAATAAATTTAGTTTATAAAATAAGCTATACCTACTTAGTTATTTATTGTGTAATAAATTTAATGAATCAGAATTATCCGATATCAGATATCCGATTCATTCCATACTCTATATTGAGTACCTAATTGCAGAGTTGTTAGACCTTACCCTATAGTTTGATGAACCAGTCGTTTCACGCAATACTATTACTCAATAAACTTTTTTATTTTGAGATTAATTTGGATAAAACAAACTTTATTATTGTTTCAGGTACAATCCCAATGCTTTAATTACAAGTAGTTCGTGATGTATAAACAACTGGATGCCATATAAAAAAAAAGTTTAAAATGAAACAGTGACCAAATATGAGGACTTTAAAAATCGAACGTCAAACTGGCACAAACAAATGGTGGGTGTAGAGAAAAAATAAGATTTGAAAGTCGCAATGTCATCTGAAGTGTCATTGGAAGGGCGGGAAAGGCCAGGATTGGTCCGCCGCGCGGGGTCAGGGCTGGCGCGCGTGGCTTGCTCCCAGATAGGGCTGGTGGTCCTGGTGGTGGTATATGTACTCCTTGGTGCAGTGCTGTTCGAGTACTTGGAGTCGGGGCCGGAGGTGCAGAAACGGTCCGCTATACAGCGGTCCAGAGAGGAGTGCTTGAAGGAGCTTTGGGCAATAACAGGTAAATATTATTTTTAAGTAACTTGCACACTGGGTAAGCAACGGATGACGATACGATAGCGTCAATTTAAGTAAAACAAATACTTACTTGTGGATTTTATTCTAGAAGCAGGTATTGGTCATTTGATTATTGAAACTATTGGTGATATCGTTGTCCATCTTTATTAAAAAGAGGTAAAATAAGATTAAAACAAACAATTTTAAATGTTATACAGAGATCTTTCAGTTTGGAAATTAGATTTAAACCAACATACTAACTTTTTCGTAATATGTAATATTTGACTGATTATCAACATTATTGTGTCGGTAGGTACAACCAAAATCTCGCCATCAAGTATTTTTCTTATTATAACAAGAACGTGCAAAAATTGTCCATAACAACTACTCCAAATCTCGTTATTTCAATTGTTTAAATCTTGAAGTATGCCCTTTATTTCTTTTGTCTAAGATTCTCCTTTTGAGTCCTCGAGTATGGGACCAAAGATTCCGGGTTCATGTTTCTTGAAAGATAAAACCATTGTAAGAAAGGGTTTGGAATTCTTTTCGCATTGAAAAATATGCTCGGCATTTCGTCTGGTTTCTCAAAGTGAAAAGTACCTGCGTAGCATAGACATGTGGAATGTCAGCCAAGTGGTAATCCAAATGATATCTGATGCGATTTTTAAAGAATTACAGCGTCTGTGAAATTTTGGTTATTTATTTTGGTTATATGGATGATATAATTATCATGGCCAAAACTTTAAAAGAAGCTCTAGTGATATTAAAATTAGCCTTAATAAACTGGCCAAGTATAATATAAAAGTTGGAATCACACAAAAGGTTCCAAAAAAAGCGCCTTAAAGCAAGTTTTTATATTGGGGTGGGTTGTTTTTAAACGGTTTTTTAATCTAAAATTCCATACTTTTGACCGAAGAATAATAACCCCGGAATTCCTTGGCTTGAATTTCCTATATAAAAGTGAATACATTTATTTCAGATAATCGTAGAAATTAGTGCCTAATGAATAATTAACCGCAACATTAAAACAGCCTGCCTTTTTCTTGTAAGTTTCTTTCTTCTAATACGTGGGCCGACTTTAATGATTTAATTCAGGAGTTTCTGAGAAAATAGTATTTCCTTTTGGTAAATGATTATTAAATAGGTAGGTACATGGAAGTTAAATTTGTTGTTGATTGAATGCCATTCTATCAAAGTCGGATCTACTTACTGTTTTATAGATGTAACGGTAGGTATTTAAGTATGTTTATTAGTAAGTAGTTATTGACTATTGTCTTGAATCTAAGCTATGTTATCTAATCTACTTGAGTAGAGGTAATTGCTGTTTTATATTAAGATTAGTATACTTCATAATAGCACCGAACTGAATTCCCAAATGGTAATATTACTTACTACAAAAAAAAATCACATAAAGAAATAGGCAACCTACTTCCACACTTACTTCTTTTAGGTAACTGCGAAAGTAAGTAGATACCTATCTATTTGTGATGTATGAATTTGTCGCCTCACGTCACATTTCACGCCTTAACTACTTATAGTTAAGGCGTGAAATGTGACGTGAGGCGTGTAATGTGTGTGTCATATTATGGTCTATCAAGATGACCTACGTTTGGTATTAGAAGAATCCTAAGAAACATAAAAAGGAGATACAAGACACATTGATACTTTGAGGAAATATTAGATCATCGGTCAGTCCCGTGATATAGAATAAAGTCTCTGATACATACAAAATTCTGATTTTTCAAATAACGTAGGTAGATAATGTATTTATACCACTAGCTCGGCCGTGAGGGAAAATGAAACCTGCAAATTCAAACAACTTTGATTTGTAGCCATGATTCAAAAAATGTCTGGGTTACGAAGGTCAGATCGGCAGTCGCTTCAGTGTAATTATGGCGGACCCCGTCTAAGCACGGGACATAAGGCTAGAAAGATGATGATACAAAACTTTACGTGACTTAAACTAGTAACTAGTTAAAATTGTCCTTAACCTTAACAGATTTTGTATTTTTGTAACCTTTAAAAAACACGGAGCACGATATTTGATCTGTTTTAAACCTCTGAGTACTGAAACTAATGGAGATGAACTAAATACGAAAAAGTGAAGCCCAAATTTGAGTGAGAAACAAATATGGCGCCTTTGTGTAGTGTCATTCCACTTTACTTATTTACATACTATTATAAGTCTCTGAACAATTTATTTTTACAAGTTAGATTAAGTTATAATCACAAATTTTATCAATATGGCACAATACACCGCAATTTCCACTGACATTGACAACTTAAAGCGAGAAACCAAAATGATAAGCCGGCTTCACTTAGGTATTTCTATGACGTCACTTGATGATGTTACCGAAAATAGTTAAGTCCAATATATTGTTGTCTCTTTTTACGTGCAGTACCTAATGCAGACTTGTTAAAAAGAGATAGATAGAGGTTTATGAATACAATATCGAAATTAATCATATTTGTATAGCAGATTGTTCGTATAGAAAATTATGTCGTCTCCATGAGTTTCAGTACTCAGAGTTTTAAACACAGATAATTGGTTATCTGTGGTTTTAAATCATCTAATGACATTCCATTTCGCATACTAGGTCACACACAAAGAGGTCGGAAATATTCATTGTCATTTTCGAAGGCGTGGCCAGCGCCATCTGTCCCCGCCATTAATAACTTGCTCGCAAATTGTTTTCACTTCGAATATAGAATTCAATTAATTTGAATTTGGAACGCTGCGCTTCGACCTTTTCGATGGGTCGCGGCCATTGGCTCGGAACTTTTGATAGGAGGTAGGCCATTTTGGAAAATAATGATGAATAATACTATAATTTGGTTATGTGCAGAATTTCTATTTGTAAATGTTTACTTTGCATATTTTACAAGTCCATAAAAGAAAATAAAAAATAAAAAAGGAAAATCAGACCTAGTTATTTCTTTAAGACCAAACTTTTTATCTTGTATATGAGATTAGTAGTAATAAGAGAAAATAATTTTGTACGCATTAAAGTCTTCTTGCTTCAAAATCTTCAATTGGATTAAGAAGCTATTATATTTATAATAAGGTAAAATTTAATTTTATTATTTAGCCTACTCTCGATAGATCCGAAAAGTTATACTCCCTAGAGTTAACTTCATGTATCATCGTCTTTGCGTTTTTCTTCTGAGCTTAGACATAATTTTATTCAGGATTTAACGAGTCTGGTAATTACTCTGATAGTTTGTAACCCTTACACAGGAAAATCAGACATTGGATCATAGTTACACATATACGTCCATAGTTGTTTGAATGTGCAGGTGTCGCTCGCCGCCGAGCTAGTGGTATAAATACATACATAGATTTGAAAAAATTGTTTTTGGATTTGAATCCGCACTCCTTGGATATGAGGCGTGTCCTTACCAATAAGCTACCGCCGCGTCTTAACCAAACTTAAGTAAATTTTATTGCAAATATTACCTTCAAAATTTGACTCGTCTCAGTTAAACTAGAAATCATTGTCAAGATGCAACGTAGGGCGGTTCCGTACCTTCCCTTTGAAGTATCTACGCAGGTCTATTTTATGGGAATGGACAGATCAAAACGCGAGACCGTGCCAGCCTGTTACAAGGAAACGAAGGACACAGGATGAAAGCGATTTCTGCAGCGTAAGGCACTTTATTGTGCCTCATAGTGTCCCTAAAATAACTTCCGTGGGGTCATCCTATTGGACGGTTAGGGTTGCCTCGTTGATTCGCGTTGGACAAACATGTTTTTTGTATGCATTATTAGAAAATACAAAAACTCTGAAGCTAGGACAGGTTAGTGCATTTGTTATTGACAAAAGTACAATGAATAATTTTCCATTCGCATGCATTTAAATTATAAATTAAGATTTAAAAAATATTTTTAGTCTGTAAGTTGGATTAACAATTGCTTTATCTAATACTCGAAAAATGACAAAGATACAGCGCTTCAAAGATCTGGAGTGGGGCGTTTTTATGTCACTTGTTCATAAAAAAATACGGAACAAGTGACGTCACGCGGAACCTCAACACGCTGTATCATCATCATTATTGCTAAAAAAAAATACCTGAAATACATTTTTTGTTATCGGAAGTTCTCTTTAACACTCAAAAAATGTTGCTCCACAAAGATACTACAGGTGAGTATAAAAGAGCAATTGTCTAAAAGATGCCTGAACAATTACTGTTTATTGACATTTTATAAAAGAAAAAAACATTGCAACAACTGATTTGACAGCCCTACCGCAGCACAAGGGTTTTCTTTGTCCCAGCAGGACACAAGGGAAATTATATGGAGTACAGCCTAAGTATCAAAGGTCAGTTTTCAAAGGGACAAAAAATGTTCCACTTTTTCGATGGAACTAAGACAAAGCCATTATGTAGATGGGTCACCTCCAGTGTAACGAGCTTTCCAGAATTCGATTTTCGGATTTTGCCATGTCTGTGTAACGGAACGACACGCTTTTTTGGCTCCGGATTTTTAGGGTTCTGTGTCTTGAATAGGTTTAAAAAAAAAATAAAGTCAATTCTAGCAAGTGCATATTATAGCAATATGGTAGTTGTTGTTCTGATAAAATATGTAATTTTAATGTACTTTAATAAATGTTCATCACACGAAACATTTGCCCCTAGCGAGATTCGAACCCGCGACCCTTGGTTTCGTGGCCAGGGTCTCTAACCACTCGACCAACGGGCCTGTCAATGGAGGTTCTCTCAATTATATGTTTGGCTAAATGAGGTTTAACTTATACATACATTGTATATAACATCACGCCCTCAGATTAGAGAACAAACAAACAACAACCTTTTGTTCTCTAATCTGAGATCACGCCCATATTCCCATAATCCTTAAATTCTGTTTAGTTGTTTAGTTATTGAACAATAAACAATAAAATAAAAATCAAATGTCTTCATTTATGTAGACCTAAAAAAAGCACTTATAAATCAACAATTTTACAAAAATCTGTAGAGTAATGTGAATCTACCACCGGTTCAGAATGTATGTATACCGAGAAGAAACCGGCAAGAAACCCGGTAGATTTAACATTAATGTTTAAAAGTAACTATATTATGTCTTTGCAAAAGATAAATGTGTTAAGTCCCATGTCCCATGTTGGTCTGGAACTTAAAAATAAGTGCTAACTGTGTACCTTGCCTAGCATGTCGTAAAAGGCGACTTGGGTATCGGGTTTTGGGTGTGTGATTGTGTAGGGGACAAGCTAGCCACTTGTCACTACTTTTTCACGATTTCCATCTAACCCAGACCCGTTTTATTGTTTGGCTGGATGTGGTTAAGGGGGCTAGTTGCCCCTTTGGCTCTGCCTACCCCTTCGGGGATTGCGGGCGTGATGATATGTATGTATGTATGTAAATGTGTTAATAATGGATTACTCAACACATATATCTTTTACAAAGACATCTACTGTAAAATTATTAGTTTGTATAGAACCCCCAGTTTGTTTTAGATACCCATCCCTATTTTGGGGTTATATTCCAAATATTATAGTTTTTTAATAGAATTTAATCGATGTAACAGTTCCAAATACTCAGAACATTAAAAAAGCTATTTCAGAAAAAATACACTAATACTCAGAATTAAAGGAAGACATTTTAAGAATTTGGAATTTAAGCAAAGTATATATTGTGCCACTGGTACTCTCCAGTACAGGAGTCATCCCTCATCACCTTCACTATAGCATTAAATTATTATTAGGTCTTCCAGAAAAATCATGTATAACAATGGAGAAAGCCGATATACTTAACACTTGCCGAATTGTTAGACGATTCCTACAGGACGAACCTTATAACCAACCAGACCCACAGGAATAAAATTTAGTTGCTTGGTAAAAACCCGAAATTAATCCCCAGCTAAGATGCTGAGACAAAATATATAAAGAAATAATAAAACGTACCTAACTGTAGTTATGGGGTATTATACTCTTAATTAAAAAAAATCTCGCCGTCATTTTATTGATTTTTTTTTCTATAACCGCTTTTATTACACGAGTTTCTGAATTTGTTATTTGATGAGATCTTTCTTAGAAACTCAATAAGATTTATATCCAATTGACAGCATTACCGTTTCCTTATTTTCCTGTAGTAAGCCGAATTTGTAAATAACAAAATTTTACATTTAATTTGCAATAAAATATTAAATGTGTTGTATGGTAACTACATTTAAATTGTAAATTAATTATTTGTACAGTATTTTTCATGATCTAGCGGTTGCCACTGCAAAATTGATTTGTCAATTTACACTATATTACACTGTGCATCCATAGTTATTTGTACGTGCAGGTTCTCCTTTACAGCTGAGTAAGTGATATAAATCCGTTTTAGACTATTACTATAATTAGTAATTTATTTTGACTGCCTCTTTGTCTAGTGGTAGCGTGCGCAGCCTAAAGACCTAATCAACTAGTAAATTTTAGATCATGAGAGCACAAAGACTTAAATATGATAGGCAACTACTTACCCAAGGTATACCCGACTTAAGCAGTTAGCGTCAACTACCTTGATCAGTTTGGTAACTGAGGCGCTGTCCAAGTTAGCTCCAAAGCACTGTTTGAAGGATATATCGTTACAGCGGCACGTTGTATCCTACGATAGGGCACCGACCTGCATCTGATAGGTAACACGCTGTAAGTTGGTAGTTCAACAACTTCGAGTGTTTGTGTAAACTTGCCGAAGGAGTGTGTTAAATTCCGGTAATTGAGGTAAAATCAATTTAAGTATGTCTAAAATAGACAAACATATAAAAGTAGTTTCAAGGAAGATTCTAAGAAAATTCTCAGGAAAATTTTAGATTATCAAAAAAAACTAAACTTCAGGCTAAACTGCGGAGTCTTATGTCGTTGTGATAAGGGCTGTTTCGCAACAAAAATGTATAGCCTAATGTGCTGCCGTACTGTCTGTACTTAGTCGGATATTTATTAGTGTCGAATATTTATCAAAACGCTCACAGACCATAAAGGTTCGAGTCAAAATTGGGGCTAAGGGTGCGATTTTAACGAGATTAGTATCAACAGTCTTGCATATTGCATAAGTACCGTCAACTACCAATTGATCAGTTTGGTAGTTTAAGCGCTGTCCAAGTCGCTTAAAGGATACATCGTAACAGCGCTTTAAGCTAACTTGGCGTTGTATCCCATAATAGAGCACCGGGCTGCATCTGATAGGTAACGCGCTGTAAGTTGGGAGTTCGACAGCTTCAAGTGTTCTGTGTAAACTTACCGAAGGGGTGAGATTGTGTAAACATTGTAACCGTGACTAGCTGTGCCCGTGGTTCCACCCGCGTTTATGGGTAATGTTATATAGCCTTCCTCGATAAATGGGCTATCTGAAAGAATTTTTCAAATCGAACCAGTAGTTCCTGAGATCAGCGCGTTCCAGCAAACAAAGACACAAAGAAACTCTTCAGCTTTATAATATTAGTATAAATACGTAAAATGTAGAACTGGCGCTTCTAAGGCGATACTGGTAAGAATTCTTCTTGTTTTGTGAGGTCATACGTATGTTAAGTAGATTCATTGCAGAGTTACTCATTTAATATACTAAAGTCTGCATATTCCAAAAAGTAAATTCGGTAATTGGTTTCTTTGTCTGGTATCGCGTTTTCACTAATCTGATTTTCTTGAATTTGTGTAGTGTTTTTTTGAATTGCTGGATAAAACAAACAATATATAAAAGCAACATTTATAACAACAATATATATAAAACAACAACAATATATAAAAGCAACATTGACTGGCTCGATGGCGCATTCGGTAGTGACCCTGCCCCATGCGCCAAGAGTTGTGGGTTCGATTCCCACCCAGGACAAACATTCGTATGATGAATACTTGTGTTTGTTCTGTGTCTGGGTGTTAATATCCAATATTTAAGTATATATTTGTAATACCACTGTTGATTCTGATATCCGTAACACAAGTGCTTAAGCTACTTACCTCGGAGTTAGATCAATGTATGTGATGTAGTCGGATATTATATTTATTATTTAATAACATAATTTGTATATGAAATGAAATGAAATATTAATTTATTATAGCTCAAAAACTTAAGAACTTCATTTAATTTCATGTGTATACTCAATATTCGTGGTACGACGCCGTTGAAAAATTTAACCATCCGAGCATACATTAAATGGAAACCCGAGATGCTCCCCACAAAATCTAATATAGTTAACGAAATTTCTGCGAGGCCCACAAAAAGCTATTGTTTCGGATTACAAAAGGAAATGTCTTACGAATACGGTAGGCGTGAGGTATTCTGCATTTACTTGAATACTTAAGAGATAACGAGTTCTGGGCGTTGACATCGAAGGCTTCACCACCACCATTCACGTTCAGGGACGTGAGGTCGCGGGTCATAAAGCATGAGACAAGTCTGTTTGAGAAAATATTCTTATAAAACTTCTTAGTGTACATATTGTTGTCTAATATGAAAGTAGCTTTATAAAAATAATACGAGTAAATAAATAAATAATAATAAATATACGACTCCGAGGTAAGTAGCTTAAGGAATTGTGTTACGGATATCAGAATCATATACATAGATATACTTAAATATTGGATATTAACACCCAGACATAGAACAAACACAACTATTCATCATACGAATGTTTGTCCTGGGTGGGATTTGAACCCACAACTCTTGGAGCATGGGGCAGGGTCACTACCGAATGCGCCATCGAGGCAATCGAGAGTAGGTAATTAATTGGATCTAAATAGTTTGTTCTGGTTGTTGATTTGTGGTGTTTTGAGATTGTTATTTCTGTACTGTGAGTTATCGAGCTGGGAGTTTATCATCAAAACACTTTGGCTCAATAGTCGGGAAGGTGCCAAAATGTTTTCTGACGTTTATATTTAATACCTATTGTAAAAAAAAAGTTACTTAGCTGCGCCACGTAGTCTATGTTATTTTTTTTTATTTGAATTTTGCTTTTTCTTATTCTAAGTGAACTATCATTGTAAGTTCTTATGAGAAATAAATGTCTTTAAACCTATAATCCTTAGCTTTAACTCTGATGATGTTTGTGAAAACCGTATGATGTTATGAGTAAAACTAAAAAAAAACAGTCTAATTGAGAACCTTCTTCTTTTTTTTGAAGTAACTGACGAGTTATAACAGTAGTTGGACGAAGCCGTTTAATCGTAAGGCAATTAATTTATGAGTTACATACACCATATGCTTGTCAAAACCTTGCTTATTATTAACTAGCTGACATACATAATCGGGCTTTGATCTTGAAATCGATAATTTTTTAATTGATGAATACCTATGATATTTTAATACTTATTATCCTATTCTGCACGAAGACAAATCTAAAAACACAAAAATCATAAAAATTGGTCCAGCCGTTCTTGAGTTATAAATGGTGTAACTAACACGACTTTGTTTTATATATATAGATATCTACTGTATAACATCGGTAGGTATAATTATATTTTTAAGGATAGTAAAGTGAGGTGAATCTACTGGAATACTTCTTACTTCTTTTGGAACATGCACTGAGTGCCAAGCGACTTGTCGCGTGGAAAACTTATGTCTAGAATTTATTATCACGGGAAAAGACTTCAGGGTATCCAACGATAAAAATACTAAACGAAGTGGTGTATTGATGAAACTTTCAACACCAAGAGCATATTATAATAATTAAGTAATACGCGACATTTGTGGTTAAAATTACTTAGAACTTTTCAATGTATTAGAGATAGTGACTGATTGACCAAAACAATGATATTTATTATTCAAAAAATACCCAGACAGCCAAATCAATCGTATTTTTTTCATCAGATTGCAACGTGATGCTAGCAAAGGCGTATAGGGTTTAATTCTTCAACAAATTGATTTGTGCAAACGATCTGGGCCAGGCTGTATTCGGCAGCTTTTCAGAACATCGGCTATTCGCGTTCTGGAGCGGAAAGTGTTCCGAATATGTTCTGTCGTTTGAGTTTCAAGTATGTTGCGTTTGATTGCATTTTAAGAGACGTCAAGGGCTGATTTTGGCAACTGTAGACAGTGCGGCCGATCAATGTTTGGTTGAAATCAGTTGAGCTTGAATCTAATGTTCGCTAGTTGTTAATAAATGGGGAATTTTGTATCATATGATCTTCGACACAAAAAGCCCCATTTTTTTGGAACGGTGGTAGTTCAAAGTACACACGCCTATTAACCTCTTAACCTCTTCTTAGAGACTACAGCATGGTTCTACAAAAGGGTTACAAAGGTAAGTACCTTTAGGTACTTTGATATTGCAAAAGTTCACAAAACATAAACACAATAAAATATAACGGTGACTCTGATTAGGCATTCCATTTGCTAATTAACCTTTTGAGGTAAAACAAAGCTGTTTGAAAATATAACAACTTAATTGTTCACATTTTATTTTTGGCTAAATGTGGTTAAAGGTGCCAGCTGCCCCTTTGACTCTGCCTACCTCTTCGGGATTACGTGTATAATGCTGTGTATGTAATTGTTCACATAATATGGAGTCAATATCTCTACAGTATTGAAATTTCATATCGTTGGAGTTATTAAGACCAGACGGGACTTATTTAAGTGATTTCGTAAAAGTGACTTTGTACTAATGAAACCGAACAAATCGGCTAAGCGCCAAATACCGAAATACCTACATTAAAACCACACCTAGAAACATAAGCCATATCTGCCAACTAACATAAAGGTCGCTATTAAAATAACTTTCAATAACAGCGATATTATCGGCCATAACTCATCTCATTGGGGATAAAATTCGACATATTTCAATGATAATTTCCATTGTTTGCCTCAATATCGGTGCTGAATGATAAATTGCAACCACAGAAATGGGTAACGGAATAACTTACTTCTGGGACATTTTCAGTGCCTACTTAGCCAAAACATTAGGTATTTCGGGGAAAGTTCATCATCGTAAATCAAACTATGACGTCTAAAAGCGAGTGGGAACTTGGGAAGTGTCAATCTAGATATAAACTGGCTTCTAAGTTCAGCACACTGCGACTAGTAGAATCACATATATCACTGCTATTTTTACGTGTTCTGTCGTATCGCTGGAGACGAGTTATTTCCTTTAAGTTTAGTGATTAAAGAGAATAGTTTCGTTCCCTTGAATAAAGTGACTGTTAAGTTAAAATCGCAGCCTAATATTAATTTTATATGAAATTATATAAGAATATAGTCTTTTTGTCTGTCTTTATGCCTGGCTGTTTGTTCCGGGTACTCTCGGTAACGTTTGCACCGATATAATGTTAATTAACAGGTGTTACAAATAGTAACTTACGATCCTTTTATTAGGAACTGAACTGAATATAGTGCTATGTCAGATATACAAAAAAGGTACATCCTTCATATTAAATAAAAACATTGTTGATTCTGAGATACAAATCTACATTAAGCGAGTGAAGCTGCGTGATAACTCCTGTATCTCATAAATCGTTCAGATTAAATTGGTAGCTCAGGTAACCTTTTCGAACGTACGCTTACGGATTAAGTGTTTAATTCGATTATTTTAATCAAATGCGAGCACGAATGAAATTTCGTGGATTGTACGCGGTTGAGTTGAAATTAAACGCGAATTTAATTCGGTTATTACTTTTTTGCATTCGATAATTGGTATGGTTAGCGAAAAGATCTTTCGATGCTTGTCGATATTTTTATTCATATGACTAGAGATAAAACTTTTAATGACAAAATAAAATAAATAGTGTCGTATTTTCTATGTAAAACATTTGTGCTGTATGTAGGTAACCAGTGCTCAGTAGCCATGTGGCCCAGACCTATATTAAATTAATTAAAATTATGACGACGTCACATTTGCACATTGATTTATAATTTTCAATACTAATCTTATTTACTACTCTTATTTTCAAGTCTCGAGGTAGATAGGTATTTTGAATAGGGGTACCCTATTTCCGAAACACGTTTTAATTACTAGTCACTTTAATTACATCATTAAAAATTCCCGTACAAAAGTTTCAGGTTACGTTTCCGCCGTAAATTAAAAAAGGGGCCACCATCGGAAAAAGGCGAAATGTCCCAACATTTTTCGATTAAAAAGAACGGTCGAAATACTTGCGCTTATAAATCATACCGTCGAAGCCAGGGCAAAATACCCGCGATATTTTAAGGTAAAGGGTAATAAGATTCCGCGCCAACATTTCGCCGAGGGTCGGACTAACCTTAGATAATAATTTAATCTGTTCGTTTCGGTTTATCTCGCCTCGACACCGCGTATGGGCTCAGCGGCTGTTATTTCTACATTCCGACGATCCGTTTCCAAATTTGAATTTATTATTGCCGTAATTTTGTTTTAAATTGTCGTATATTTTTTCTTTTTTATGGTGAACCTGGCTTTGCCGTTCTAAATCCTCGTCTGCCTGATGTAAGTTTATAACAATAAAGTCTTTAATTTGAACAAAGAACAAAATAAATGTACGTAAATAGGATCGCGGAACGTTTTTGCAAGAGATGCTCTTAACATTTTTATTTTTTAAATGAAGTTTAAGCTAATATTGGTTGCACAAAGATTATAAGTACTTATTATACTAAGAAATAAAACTGACGAGACTAAATGCAATATGCATTGTGTAGTACACTATGTATACATTACTACCTACATAGCTACTAGAGGTTTCAGCGGTCTTACAAACGGTCTTAGTTTCATTACATTACAAGTGGATACCAAAGAATCTATTAGTATTATATATGTATAATTTTAGAAGTATTTTATATCTATAACTTTCATAGACTTCACATGTACATATGGAAATGTTCGGTATGTTAACGAAATTCATAGCTGTAGCAGGTTTATGGCAATCAATACAAATATATTTATGACGCTGAATCACAAATGGAGACGTGTTCGGTTGTCCGTGAAAATATTCAACATGGAGTTTTCGATAACTCGGCCAAAAGCTGATATTGAATCAGATGTGTGCAAATGATCATTGGTTTTTGTTCTCATCTGTTGTTTTGCGAAATTAATGAACGTTTTTTGTGAATTTATTAAAATCCTATGCACTTCAGTGGTGATTGTTATTCTCTTTATTTGAAGCCAGCTTCAGCCCGCGGCTTCGCTCGTACATACATCACATCGATAAAATATACCTAATCTATGTACTATTCCAGTCCAAAATCTATGTCTGTGCCTAATTTCATTTAGAACCTTCCAGTACTTTTTATTTGTTACAAACGTACAACAATACAAATATTTCCTCTCAATAATATTAGTGACGTACCTATGAAGTGAACTTCCAAAATCAACTTCAATATGTTTTTAGATTAGTTATCTTCCTATCGTTATCTCGTTCCTAGGAGATCAGATTCGACTATGATACTAGATTTAATGGGTCTAGATTATAACAGTTGGTAGCTCAATGATGGTCTAGAATATTACAGCAACACATCGATGTTTCGATTAGTAGGTTTTCCTCACTGCCGATAATATAAAGGAACTTATTTAAGAAGCTAGTTAGGACTTCGTGCTCAAGTTGGTAAACATAAAAAATATTTCATCATTCAGCTACCAACACGATGCACCTTAACCATATTTTTTTTTCTAGTCTACCAAACCGTATATTGAGCTCTTGAAGGTAAGTTGGTGAGGCTTCGTTGGTAGAATACTCGTGTGAATCTTAGATCAAGTGTTTTAGCCAGTCATTGTCTAATAATAATATGTCCGAGCCGGGAATCCTTACCAAGGACCCAAAAATATCACATTTAGAATTATAAGCCTGTACATTTTTATTTGGGGATTCGGGTATGTGATTGTGTAGGCGACTAGCCACTTGTCACAACTTTTTCACATTTTTCCATCTAACGCAGCCCATTGTCCCATGTTGGTCTGGGACTTAAAAAAATGTGCCAACTGTTTTTTTTTCCAGCATGTCGTAGAAGGCGAATATAATTATAATGCTATATTGGGTTTTGGATATTAGGTGATTGTTTAGGCGACGAGCTAGCCACTTATCACTACTTTTTCTCAATTTCCATCTAACCCAGTCCAGTTTTATTTGTGGCTGAATGTGGTTAAGGGTGCTTGTTGCCCCTTTGACTTCCGGGATTATGGGCGTGATGTTATGTATGTATGTTTTGAGCGGTGGTAGCTCAATGGTAAGGACACGCGCCTCTTAACCGAGGAGTGCGGGTTCAAACCCGGGCATGTACCTCTAGATTTTAAAAAAATCTATGTACATATTTATACCACTAGCTCGACGGTGAGGGAAAACATCGTGATGAAACCTGCAAATTCAAACAACATTGAATTTGTAACCATGATCCAAAAATTGTCTGGTTCCCCTATGTAAGGGTTACGAAGGTCAGATCGGCAGTCGCTTCAGTGTAATTACCAGACTCGCTAAATCCTGGATCATGGTCTAAGCGGACCCCGTCTAAGCACGGGACATAACGCTAGGAAGATGATGATGATGTTATGTATGTATGTTTTTATTTTAATCCATTGAACAATTTTGTGTGAAAGAAAGAGTCTTATCAAACCTTTACAGACTTTACCTACGATTAAGGTCATGCTAATAAAAGCCCACTAAATTTACATTACAACAGCCGTCGAATTATTAGCATTAAAATATTGTCCTCCATAAAATGTCCATGTTAAAACGCGTATCACCCGACCGGGTAATAATAGAGTTAGGACCAGTAAAATTGGATTTGCGAAATTAAAATTGGCAGATATTGATACGCGTCGAAATTTTGCTATAGCACCAGGTCTGATCTCCATAGGGAATGTGTTGGACTGGCTTTGTGATGATAATCACCATTTAAAGCTATATAGGTTATGTATGTTTAGTCTATGGTTGATTTACCCTTACAGAGATGGCAAACCTTTGATATTATGTAAATGACAAGGTAATAGACCACACGATATGGCATGCGAATTGGATAAAAACAGGGAACAGACAGGGAGGGATTTATTTAAGGGTTGCTATTAAATATTTAACTTTATTCTAATTTTAATAAGATAAGTGTTAATTTTTTGGGGTTAAATTGGGGTCAATATTAGTATGTTTTACTTAATAAATTAATTTATCCATCTTGGCAACTTACGTAATATCTAAAATTTTGGAGGGATGAAAATCTATTATTGATCGCAGTCCCTGCCCCAACTGTTGCGAGGGTGATGCCGGACTCTTCCTGAATAAAAACACTGTTCTGCGTTGTTCCTCTCGTCCATGTTGATGGGATTCACATTACTGTTTTCCATCTTATTTGTGGGAAAATACGGTTTAAGGACCTTGTCGCTTCTTGGACTCTTGCCTATCCCTTAGGGGATTCCAGGCGTGTTGGCATATTTACATATTTATACTAAACTAAACTTCACGCCACTTCCCTAGCGGGGTAGGCAGAGAGAACCGAACGCCATATGGCACGATCCTTACACGCATATATTTACTTTGTAAGAAAATGACAAAGCCTACACTTATTTCTTTACTTTGACTGGCCCGTTGGTCGAGTGGTCAGAGACCCTGGCCACGAATCCAAGGGTCGCGGGTTCGAATCCCGCTAGGGGCAAATGTTTCGTGTGATGAACATGGACATTTGTACTCGAGTCATGGATGTTTATAAACGTATTTAAGTATGTCTATCCGTTCACCTAGTATCCATAGCACAAGCATAAGCTTAGTTTGGGACTAGGGAATTGGTGTGTCAGTCTGAAGAATTTATTATTTATTTATTATTTACATAAAACACATTTGTTTTGAATGAAAGAAATTGTTTAGCAGAGATTCGGTAATAGTTTTATAAATAAATAAATAAATATCAGACTACATCACATACATTGATCTGACTCCGAGGTAAGTAGCTTAAGCACTTGTGTTACGGATATCAGAAACAACAGTGGTATTACAAATATATACTTAAATATCAGATATTAACACCCAGACACAGAACAAACACAAGTATTAATCACACGAATGTTTGTCCTGGGTGGGGATCGAACCCACAACTCTTGGCGCATGGGGCAGGGTCACTACCGAATGCGCTATCGAGCTTGTCAAAGTTTTAGGTCTCGTTGCTCTACCCCGGAATCTAAAAACATAATCAATTGCCTCGTTGCAAACAAAAGCCGACCCCGTATCGCACATTTGTACAACAGTCACATCAAAGAGTCGTGTTACTGCGACACACGTTGTTGAAAGTCGCGAACGATAAGAAAAACAAACGTCGTTTGTCTACGATCTCATTACGGCAACAAATATTTTGTGTGTACGAACGAAAACTGAGTGTAATCTGAACCAATGCTTCTTACACAGACATTCAGTTAATAACAGCTTTTAACGGACATTTCGCTTGCTTAACCATCCATTGCGTTCCAACCATCCACTTTTCTAAAACTCGTCCTTTCAAAACATTCGATGTACGAATCACTTTTTAAAATCTCTTAAAGTAGATAAATTCTCAGTGCAACGTCGCACCCGATTTGTTAAATATCTCGTAAATCTTTTTATTTTCGGTAAATGTCCTGTTAGATTTGTTTCGTACCGATTTAGTCATTCCCTCTGTTTAGCATTTCGGAAGTTTCTTCGAAAGTCGAATTGGATTACGGTAATTTATACCTATTTAGCGAAGGTATTTCTCAGTCATTTTAAGTTATATTTTGGTCCAGTTCAATCTCTTATTTAGAGTATATTTTTCTTAAAGGTAATCGGTTTAGGTATTAGAATTTATAATGTTTATAGTTTTACTATTGTAATAAACTATTTGAATCACTTTGAATTGAAATTTTATATTAAATTGTTCTGACGTTACGAGAAAGCGTAAATCGTTAGCGTTTCATAAGGAAATAAAAAAGACTGTGTGAAAATCAGTTAGTTTCATTTGATTATACGCTTAGTTACAAGTAAAGATTATTGTTCTGATTATTTTATTCCCCCTGCAGGCTTTAATCCTCCTCTGTTAATATAAACGTCTTATAATGGAACAGCCTTCCACGCCAAATTTGACAATAATTCTGCCACATCACAAACGATTGAATCTATCGTATTCATTTCCAAAGTCTAAACCATCGTTTGAAGCGCAACTTGAGTCACGGAGCCCAGAGCATCAGTAATGAGCTACCGATAGCGCCTAATTAAAACTGAGCTCAAGTTGTAGCGAACAGTTTCGAAATTCGCAACTCCCATCGCGACCGGATTCATAACTTCGTAATTAGCGGTGTCCCGGGAAAAAGGCTAATCTGAACAAACATGGTTAAAGCCTTAGAAGATTTTGTTTCAGAGGTTGCAAAGCGAAATTTATAGTTTTATAATTCTATTCAGTGTTATTATAGCTAGCCAATCTAGCCATTACATAGGAATACACATGATTCACTCATTAATTATTCGCAATTAGGCACTTTTTATTAATTTTGAAATTTAAAGTTAATAGAAAAAAGACGCTAGGCTACGTTAAAAAACATGCTTTATAACTAAGTTTAAAACGCGCTTTATAATCAATCAAAACTAATTAATAGTGAGTTTAGTAAAAAAAATGCGAAGTTATAAATTATTTTTTTTCTATTTCAAAGTACTTCACTGACTTTAATATCAGCATTCCTTTTATCTTTTGTATATGTAAGTTAAGCTTAACCTGATTACGCTACAGACCCGACGCCTACTGACAATTTTCTTCATACATAACGATAACCACCTTATCCATAAGACATGAATATTAAAAACTCTTGCGCCTTGAGCAAATTGCGTTCAAACCTCAAAATGGATCCAAATTTTGTTTTGTATAAAAAGAAAACGGTTCTTAGGGTCCCGTATGTATAACAGTAAAAAATATCATCGGTATTAACTGATACGCCTAAAATGAGTAGAAATGACAAAAGCTTCTATAAATTTCTTCTCATATTTGACTTCCGTATTCTAAATTAAATATAATTCATTAATACCTTTAGTTCCATAAACTATATGTGTAGGTATATGTAGATATAATAATCGCTTAAATTTGTAATCCGTTATTAATCTATTCGTCTAACGGTTAAAATTAACCGCCATAGTTGCTTAATTTGTTATTATTGTGTCTTTGTGTGGTAGTTACTTGATATTTCGACATACTTTATGACGAGAAAGACAAACAATTACAGTTGCTTAGTTCATATACATCATCATCCTCTTGCCCTTCTCCCAGTTCATCTGGGGTCGGCGCAGCATGTCTTCCTCTTCCATACGTCCCGGTCAGCCGTCATCAAGCTATCCACTCCCATTTCACTCATATCATCTTCACACAATCCATCCATCTGTTAGTTTATACATGTATATATATCTCCTAAAACTCTCCTAAAGCATTAAAATTGGTTCTCGAAGTTTAAACTTTACCGTATTCAAAAAATATCATAAATTAAATAATTACGCATGTTCGTACGGAACCGTATGTGTGCGCGTCCCTTACCTCGTACCACACAAAGCCTGCTTCCGTTCATGTAATATGGAAACACGAGAAAATCCGTGCCCGTTAAACGAATCTTTCAAGTTGAAATGATTAATTGCTGTCTTGGTGTACTGCAATTTTGTAAGCCTACGTGTTCTATGAAGGTTATGAAGATGAATTTGTTCGTTCATATTTCACGATGCTCCCCGCCCGGCAAATTGACATAAATGTTTGGGCACACACGCAGGATTGGTGTTTACATTTTGTTTATTCTTTTCCGCCCTTTTTCTCGTGTTTACTTTCGTCCAAATGCGGCCCTGCTAGGTTTTATTCTACTGTGGCAAATAAAGGCTTTTGAACTTATAGGATTAGTGCCACAGCGCAGTCCATATGTCTTCTTGCTAACTTTATCCTACTCTTGGTCAGGGAACGCTTTGACTTTGGTTCTAGATTGAAAGAGTTTACTTACAATATTGAAAAGGCTGCTATCAGACCTTCATCACCTTAGACAGGAACTAGACAAAACAGATTATGGATACAAGTGATTTTTCTCTGTGTGTGTCTTTGTCTTGGAAAACGTATTGAGATTTAAGCATAAAAACAGGTAGCTAGATTAAAGAAAATGCGCCTTGAGACGAATCGAAATTTATTTATGTATATCCTGAACACTTAAATTTTATGAGAAAATATAAGTATAGAAATATACAAGGAAGAAAAAATAATAAAATATACGCATCTGTTGATTCCCTGCCATACTATAATTCAGAAACTAAAGTTTTAAGGACGCCCTTTGGGAAATTTGAGTTAGTCCAGGGTAAAGTCTGTTGTTATGTTAAACTTTGGTCACGGCCAGACTGTATGAATTTACATACACATATAACATCACGCACATAATCCCCGAAGGGGTAGGCAGAGTCAAAGGGGCAGCAGGCCCCTTTAACCATATTCAGCCAAAAATAAAACTGGGCCGGGTGAGATGGAACATTTTGAAAAAGTAGTGACAAACGGCTAGCCCGTAGCCTACACAATCACACACACAAAACCCGATATCCCATTATAATTATAGTCGCCTTCTACGACATGCTGGAAAAAAACACACTTTTTAAGTTCCAGACCAACATGGAGCTGTATGAATTTTATACGAATATATTCAGTAGTCTATGCGTGATATCATGTCAAAGAGTTATCCATCCATTTACATATATTAAATTAATACATTAAATAGTTATGTAAACCTAATAGGTTTACCTATTAGGCCAGAGATGGGCATATCGAGTAAAATAACATTTTAAAAACGTCCAATATATTAATTGACCACGGGGTAGAAAAATTTATGGAATGTGTCAAAATGCCTGACCATGAACTCCTAATACTAATAAACTTCCACCTACTAATATATACTAACAAGATTTATTACGTTACTAACATGGCATGTTACCTCGGAAGATCTTAACATTAACGTTTGTTTACGACTGAACAAATTAACGATTTCATCAAATATTCAAATTCCTAACAACGTTATCCCGCAATAAAACTTACACTTTTACGGCAAACGGAAAAGAAAACAATTATTTTTTTCCTTTTCTATCGGGGAAAATCATAGGTTACGTTGTTTTACTTGGGAGCCACGGCATAATTATGCGATGGCGCGAATTTTACTGCCGCCATAAAAATGCAAACCCATAAAAGTTCACTTTCATCTGCTACCTTTGTTTTGGGGTATTTACGTTTAGCTTTTGAGGTGAACAGTACAGTAACCTGTGAAATAAAACCGGGGCTGAAAATTAAGGCGGCATTTGAAGGTATTCATTTTTTAAATGCTGTTGTTTGTCAATAACGAATGAAAGGCATTTAAAATATGAGGTTATTTTTTTTTTAACCTTCAATGTCAGCAAAGGACACAAACAATTATAAGTAAATAAAAATAAAATGGATATTTTTTTCCTTTTACTTTTAGGTTAGACAAAGTGTGTGATATTCAAGAGTCTGATATAGGTTTTTTCTTTAAAGTTCAACAGACACTCGCTAGAAACACTTTCATTAGGCACAAAATACATATCATTCCCGTGAATCACGTTTCATACGAGAAAAGCGATGGAAAAATGTCGAGAAAGATGACGTCACAGCTGCTTGTAAAAAATCCAGACTGATGACGTCAGGGGCGGTTGGTTCGGTGAAAATATACGCTTCATTTCGTCGTACGCGACAAAAAGTCGCCGGTATCGTGGCTGTTGACGCGTCCGTTGAATCCAGCTACATATTCATGTACATAATTTTTAATGTAATTACTCGGTTTCATGTCGGCTGACAGTGGTGGCGGGCAAAAACATACACGGCCCTCCCACGGATGGGGTGGCCAGGTTAACGGGAGGATTGGGATACGTTTGTGAGGTAATTTTAGTATATTAGTACGTTAACGAGGGGCCTTAGGATCAAAAGGTAGGGAAGGAAAAATAAAATACTGTGGAGTTGGAAACGAGAATTTTGTTACACACGTACAGCTCAAATAAGTAAAAAGTTATGACTTTAATGACTTTTGGCCAATTTAACTTTATTGGGTTTGGAAAGTTGGGAAATATTGCTAAATATATTACCTACTTCAAAGCGGTTGCACTTAATTGACTAATCGTGTTATGTCATACTATTAGGTAAGGTTTGTATGAAACAATGTTTGAATAAATTACGGGAAAGATGGAAAAATGTATGTAGTACTATTTGTATATCGTAAAAATTACTTTTGTATAAGCTAACAAACTCCAGACAGACACACCAATACCCTTGTCCAAACTAAGCTTATGCTTGTACTATGGATAGACATACTTAAATACGTTTATAAACATCCATGACTCGAGTACCAATGTCCATGTTCATCACTCACGAAGCATTTGCCCTTAGCGGGATTCGCACCCGCGACCCTTGGTTTCGTGGCCAGGATCTCTGACTACTTGACCAACAGGCTAGCCATTCATCACATTTATTATTATATTACATTATTCTTTACTATATAGTAATAATAATTTTCTTGGCAGGACTGTCCTCCTAAAACCAAAACTCAACGCCACCCTCCCACCTGTGTTCAACTAACGCCTTCACATCGGAGACCTCTGTTTGCTTTCATATCGATTTGGACAGACGCGTGGCTACAAGCAAATAAACAGGGCGCCCAGATTTGGATAATGAAGCTTAGTTGTTCAAATATGTATTGAGGCAAGTAAGGGCTCGGGTGTTCTAATAGGTGAACAAATTATCTAGTGGATTCAGCGGGTTGGGGGCTGAGTCGCATATAACGGATATTTGGCAAAGCGACGCTATTAATCTAATTGTCTTTACCCTGGGCGTGCGGTAGTAGGATGACGTTTAAGTGCCACTGGTTGATAGCATTGAGGGTGCAACTTAGAGTTTCGGTGGGTACCCAGGACTGGGACGCAGGAAATCTCACATAACGACCTGGTAAAGCAATTTTGTGGTTTAAAAAAAAATTAACTAATGTTGGTATGGGATTTAAAATAAATGTGCCAACTGTGTTATTTGCCTATGTCGTAAAATGTATATGGCGTATTATAGGTTATATTGATTGTAAGTGGCTACATAATCACAAACCTAGGTGTATAGGTTTGTGATTATGTAGGCCACGAGTTACCCAATTGTCATTTCATTTCCATTATATTTTTTATTTACCGCAACTCAATTTTTTTTTTGGATAAATGTAATTTCAGGAGTTTGCTGCACCTTGGCAGAGGCCAGCGAACTTAGTCAGAGGACTACCCCTTGCATGTGAAGTGAAAACAAAGGTGAAGGAATTATGTTCCATATCTGGCCCGATGCGAATACCGCAAGGGTCAAATGTTTCGTGTGATAAACATAGACATTTGTACTCGAGTCATGGATGTTTAAAAAATATATTTAAGTATGTCTATCCGTTCACCTAGTATCTATAGCATAAGCACAAGCTTATTTTAAAATTGGTGTGTGTGTGCCAGTCTGGATAATTTATTATTTATTATTATTATCTAATATTGGTCTCAATTGCACATCACCGAGGCGATGTTGAGATTCATCATCATTAATTACCACGCTAAATTTACGATCACAGTTCAAGTGACTCAAACAGAAACACTAAATGACGCTAAATATGTTTATCAATTTATTGGTGTAAAGAAATGGCTATTTAAATGCAAAGGTTCACATTACTTTCATCACAATTTTTTCACAATTTTCCACCTGGCCCAGGCCGGTTTTATTTTTAACTCCCACGCAAAAACGACAGTGTGTTATAAGTTTATATATTTATAAGTTTGGCGTGTCTGTGTGTGTGTGTCTGTCAGTGGCATCGTAGCTCCCGATGAACCGATTTTTATATTGTTTTTTTGTATGAATGGTGAATTAGTCGGAAGTGTTCTTAGTTACATTTTATAAAAATCTGTCCAGGGTCTTGATTGGCTAAATGTGGTTGGCTTGTTGCCCCTTTGATTCTGCCTACCCCTTCGGGGATTATGGGCGTGATGTTATTTATGTAAGTATCATTACAGCCAGCAATATTGATGTTCCTCGAGTGCGTGCAGGGCGCGAAACCCGATCCCGTCATTTTTTTAACCGCTTGGACTATTAAAATATAAACAACCCAGAATGCGCGAAGCACCAATTTTCTCTCTACTTTTAGTTTGGAAAAGTAAAAAAAAATAGATAAATAAAAAGTTCATAAGATGTCTCACTGGCCCGACGCCGACCTTTTAAATTCATTGACGCTAAAGAAACATTTAGGCAAACTCCAACCAGATATACGATATAACTCTAAAATGAAGTTTTCCAATTTAATAGTGTGATGAAATGATAATTTAAAAGTAAATGTGACATTACAGCCAGCAATAACTCGTACCAACAGCGTTGAAGTCGAGTGCGTGCGAGGCGCGAAACGCGATCACGTCAATTTTTTTTAATCGCGTGGGCGGGTCCCTCTCCGTTATGAGCGGTAACACACGCGAATGACTAGTAAAACGGTGATAAATACGTATCTCATACTACACATACGGTTAATGTACGAGTCATGACTATACATACAATCGTTGAGTGACGAAATAAACTAAGAAAACATTTAGTTATACCACGTCGATAGTACGGTCTTCGCGGAAGGGAAGGTCCCGACTGTTGGCCTCTGTTGTATTAATCGATCAGATATTGAACTCCTAGAAGAAGAAAGATTGGCTAGAATTATTTGTTTGAAAAATAATAAGAATACCACCTGATCGTGCATGCATAAATTTCTTAAAGGCGCCAATTTTAGGACTGTATAACTATTTTTTGGATTAAAAATTAATCCGTATTTTGCTTAGCCATTGAACGACGCGGTCAAACTTTTGCTGTACCAATAATATTAAAATCAGTTAAGTACATAGTTCGGGCGTGAAAATAGACATAGTTGCTGAATGAATTAATTCATAAGCTTAGCAAAGATACTAGTTAGATCACAGAACGGAAAAATATTTATTCCGTGAGTTAGATAGACATTTTTCAAAGCGCCGAAACAGTATTAACGAAAGAGACAAGCTCAAGATAATCCGAGCAAATGAAGCCATTACTAAGAAGCAAATGAATCGTGTAAATATGAGTGAGCAGGCGCATTAATCAGTGCACGCTGTAATTTCCACGGGCGACCGTAATCTGAATCACGAACAGATGTAGACAGCATAACGTGATGCAGTAAGGAAGTCTGTAATTCGCTTAACTATCACAATGTGTGCAGTGTTTAGAGGCATGTCAAATTATAGGCTCTTGTTAATTGAAGCGCAAATGTGTCGGTTTTTTGGCACCTGTTATCTGGAGGCCTAGGATAAAGTGGCACATCAAATGACAGCTATCACTACTGGGTACTTATGAGTCGTGTATGTAGATCATAAATAATTTATTAGTGTCTGGCAAGCGTTGCATTATTAACATGGTTTTCCTGTTAGCAACATTTCCAAGAGATGTAGACTAATTTGACTTGTTAAATCCGAACTTTCCAATGGGCACGCATTTTCATTTTTATTGAAGTCTTTTACCCTAATACGCTCTGAAGTCAAAGTCAAAGTCAAAGTCAAAGTCAAAATATTCTTTATTTATATAGGTTTCAAAGAAACACTTATAAATCGTCAAAAAAAGTTGAAAGAGATATGATTCTACCACCGGTTCGGAATGTTGCATCTACCGAGAAGAATCCGGCAAGAAACTCGGTAGTTACTTTTTTCAACAACAGTATTAACAAAGTTATAAGAATCATATTTAACTTTGAACCGTGTTTCAAAGTGGGCCTGGTGTGAAATAAGATAATAAAAATTTATAATAACTAGTTCTTATGTATGCTACTTTAGCCGGATCAGATTTAAAATATGGGTCGCGATGCTTCACTCCAGTTTCTTCCACTGTGTTACTAGTATTAGCATACAGCCTGGCTTTGGTAAACAGACTTGAAAAGGGTCAAGATAATGTAATACAAAGAAACCGTTATTTCACATGTGACTATCTTTTGTTTTCTGAATCAACGTAGGAAATAAGATGTTATTTATTCGTTCACTTGTACTATTTTATAAGGAAGTCATTAAGCTTACTGTCGTTTTATAAGAAAATCTTAATAATATTATTATAAAAGAGGATAATTGTTTTATTAGACAACATATGTACACACAAAAAAAAACATCACTATTAAAAATAATACCCGATTCATTAATCGATTTTGATTACTTACTTGTGAAAATATATGATATACTTACTTATATTTATTGTAAATATCATATGAAGCGTATATAAAACCATGCAAGCTGTTCTGTTAGTCAATTAGCTATTTCCATAATTATCAAGACCAAATTATCAGGATCTAAATCACTCTCCGAATTCAGCTGTTCTACGGTCACAAAGTCCAAACCGGACTTTGTGATTGTAGAACAGATTGTAGTTTAATAAGACCAAAATAAAATCGCTACGAAACCCAGTTTTCTCCGAGTAACTTAGTTATTTCTGCACTGGACCTAAAACAAATATACAGAGGTCAAAGGTTACTTTTAAGTTGAGTAATCCAAAATTAGGATTGGATTTCCACATCCAGGTTCAGTGACGTAGCTAATTTTACGGGAGCCCCATATCAAATATTGTAATGACGAGTCCTTTATCATCGACTAGCTTCTGCCCGCGGCTTCGCTCATGTGGCACATCGATAAAACATAGCCTATATATTATTCGGGTATATGAGCTATATTATTGTAAAGTTTCATTAAAATTCATTCAGTAGTTTTTGCGTGAAAGAGTAACAAACATCCATACATCCTCACAAACTTTCGCGTTTATAATATTAGTAGGATATTTTCGATGTAGAACTTTTACGAATGTTTACGTTTCAAACGTAGGGGCCCCTGTACAGCGGAGGCCCCATATCATTAATACGACTGAAATGGCGATAGCTAACCCTGTTTTCAGGTTACCAAACTAAGATTTCTAACAGAACTAATTTTAACCTCGTGTTAGAATGAATAAAAAAGCGTCTTCTGCGAACTATTTGCTAGTCAACAGGGCAGGCCGCAGGAAACACGCTTGGATAAACACATTTGATTTGCTTAGTGGGTCGTGAAGTTTTTGTGCACATTGCATGGAGCGGGTGCGGTAAATGACAGGAGGTACTTCTTAGTGTCTTAGAGTTTTGTAGCCAAAAGGTGCTTGAGGCCTTTTTGAGGTGCAGTTGTGCATTGTAACTGGCAAGAGACCATCCGACGATCGTAGGATAGCCGTTGTTCACGAGATGGTTCCTCATCCGTTATCTAAATTTCTCCAGTCGCGTATTATTCCCTAAATTAAATCGTACATTATGGAGATTCCTATTAAATATGCTACAAATAAAAAAACCGGTATTAGTGTTATACTTTCAAATACACATACCATCATCGTTCTTCTCTGTAGGAGCTACTTGCCGAAACCGGTGGTAAATTTTCATTTGTATGTACTGACGATTTATAAGTGCTTATTTTAGCCTACGTAAATAAATAAAGATAATTTCATTTCATTTCATCACGTCCATAATCTTCAAAGAGGAAGGCAGAGTCCGAATAAGGTACAGTTACTATGTGTAGTCGAAATTGGATTGGATGGACAATTGTGGAACAGTGTTATACGTAATTAATTAACAGTCTATTGCTTGTTGTGTTAGCATTTTTTGAAGGACTTACGAAGGTGTCCGTTAATGTATACCGAAAATTAATGTTTCATTTGTAAATTTAGTTTTGTAACCTTAAAAAAAAAAATAGTATGAGACTCTACAAGTATACGTGCGTGTCTAACTTGCACTCGACGGTTTGATGCGTATGGTGTGAATGGGTGTAGTCATTTTAAAAATCGAATGCTATTATAGAAATTGGATTTCAGCTAATAGCCTTTGTTTACAAGCCGTATTCATTAGTCATTAACCTGATTGCATCTGTTGTTTTACAATTTGTGCGGCTATGAATGTTTATTTAATTATGCTTTGATAACTTTAAGATCGTTAATATTGTAATATTTTTTTTAACCATAAACGTTTTTAGTTTTATTTGCAATGCGCTATTAGTAGGGATTGCAATCCAGCGGCATTTTTCGGCGGTCCAGCACATAAGACTAGATCTAGCAAGCTGAAACTGTGAACTAACACACCTATTATATCTATTAATTAGGTATATATTAGATCTACATAACCAGACGCATTTCAAGCCTCATTACATAATAATAAATTAAATCATGACATATCACACATTCTTAATTTGGAAATGAATAATAGGTACTTGGCTTATGCTCGTACTATTCTAAATACCGATGAAAAGCCGAGATGCGGAAGCCTTAAGAATAATAATAATATAAAAATATAAATAAATAGCCTTTTATTAACAACCTTACAAGTTACATTTCATCTCATTTCAAACTAGCAACGCCCTGCGGTTTCACCCGCGCCGTGCCCGTAGAAACACGGAAATAAAATATAGCTTATGTTGCTCGCTGATAAAGTAGCTTTCCATTGGTGAAAGAATTATTCAAATCGGTCTAGTAGTTTCAGAGCCTATTGAATGCAAACAAACAAAAAGTAGGCATTACAATCCAGTGGCATTTCCTTGCAGATCCAGCAGATGACACTCGATCCAGCAGAACAAAAATTGGGCTGGACCCAGCTGGATTGCAATATCCCCATAAGTTTTTTAATGACTTCTGATAGACCCAACCAAAATAATTAAACCCATGAACCAGGGTTTACTAGTATACACCAAAGGAAGTACTTTTGGTATCTACAATGATATATATTACGTACATTTGGATATAGACAATGCCATTCGCAAGATCTCGACCACAGCCGACAACAATTGACAAAGAGACTCGCTGCTGAAAAATGCGGAGCGTACGTACAGCAAATGTAAATGGGACCTTTTGTGTTTACAGTTTACGGCGTGCTAGGGCTGCCAGATAGTGAAAATATGGATTCCTATTTATATTTTATTTTTTACCAGTTTACCAACTAAACTAAACTTCGAAATTTGTTCAAAAGAGAAAGCTGTAAGGCTGCTATGCAGGTAATATTTTAAGAATATAAATGGAATATAGCCGTGTAAATGACTACGTGTATGCACAATTTCGGTTACGGCTGAGACGTTAAAATGCAAACATTAAAACAAATATATTTTTTAAATAGTATTAGTTAGTAGTTAGTGTTGTGATAACTACAAAAAAATTGACACCTTAGCTACATTAAAAAAAATATATGTGTGTGTAACTTTACTATCTGTCAAGCTGACACTTTTGAGCTTTTTTAATTTTTTTCTATAGATACCTAAAAGTTTATGTTAAATAAAATTACACTCTGCTTTAATTACATCAGTTAGTAATACTAGACGTAAGTATCTTCACTCACAGCATTTGTGATTTTTTCATATTGATATTTGTGAGAGAGAGACAGACAATTTTGACCACGGCTGACAAAGTGTCTCGTGCTGAAAATGCGCAGTGTACGTACAGCAAATGTAAATGGAACCTTTTGTGTTTACAGTTTATGGCCGCGTTAGGGCTGCAGGGACACTTTATGTTTTAATGTACAGTCAAAATGCAATTAGGCTTGCCGCCCTTTTTAATACCGATAAAACGTTGCGGGGTGTGTCTGATTTTGTTTTTGGCACCTAATATGAGTTGTAAAACGAGACAATTTCATGTGATGTGTCGATATGTTAATTTGGTCTAAAATCTTGTCTTCCTATATGAATATTAACTACAAGCCCGCAATCAACTTCATGGCGTCTGTGATTCCCGAAGGGATTAAATTCCACAGAATTCAAAGAGTGGTAGGCTCCTTTATCCACTTTAAGGCAAAAAACAAAATTGAGCTAGTTAGATGAAAAATAAAAGTGATACGTGCCTATCTCGTACCCTACGCATTTACAAATACAATACCTAATACACCATTGGTCCTTTACGACAGGCTAGGCAATAAACACAATTGCCACATTCTTAAAGTCCCAGACTAACACAGGGCAAAATTATCATTTTCCTTAAATCCCACACCAACGTGTGGGAGAAAAAATAATGCCCTCATAAACCTTGAGTGGCAGCCCTGAATCGCGGTCGTGTCGGCAGTATCGTGTATTAAGCTTTTATATAAAATAGGGCGACTTTAAATTTACACGGTCACCCTGCTTTTTTATTATGCGGTCCCGGGATTTACCGCTTTTAGGTGCGTAATAGGGGGTAAACATGGGGTTGGGGTCTATTGAATATGCCACTATACGTTTTTACCGTGCACTTTTATAACACTTCGCTTTACCTGTATGTAAATCGGCCTGGGAACCTTTCCGGTTTAAAGGCTTCAGGGTTAAGTGTGTTTTTTTATGTGTTATTCTATCTTTTTAGATTCTATGGATATTTTGCAATGGTTTCCGTATGACCCTTCTTTATATTAGAGACGGTGAATGGGCTAGCGGGTTCTCAGATGGTAAGTAATCACCGCCGCAACTGCAACACTGAAAAATCGCGCCTTAAACGTACATAGGTTTATTAATTTTATACAAATACAGTTTAATGAATAAGATATGTACCTTTAAAGAATTCCACTTCTTGTGAAATTATACCTGAATCTGTATAAATAGATAATGATAGGGGAAAGCCGGGTAGTCACAAACGCCGGGTATACCAAACGCAGCTATTGTACTATGTTAGAAAGAGATTGCATTATTTTCTTTGTATTCATATTACCTACTGACGGGATTAACGCTTGTGTGTGACAGTCGTTGCAACACGGTCGAAATTTCAAGCTGTAAGTACTCATGTACCACATAATGCATATCACGTTTAGTCCCGTTAGTATTATTTCTAGTGATAATGCAATGCGAATGTTAAAATCATATAGGTAGATAATAAAATGTATAAATCCTCAAATCAACATAAATTTGCAGGCAGTAGCCAGCTACTTACTATAATGGCCGTCACAACCACCTTTCTTCTAAGAAAAGTCCATTTTTTCAAGAGATGAAAACCGAACCCACTTGAATAGCACTTGAAGTTAGTTAGACAAGATCATTTCCAGTGCATAATCTCAACTTGGGACTGAGAACTATATAAGTTTGCGGTGTAACCACAGGGCATGTTTATGTTAGATGTTTGTGGAGTTAGCATCCAGTTTGTGATACGTTAGCGAGCATCCTAAGTCTAGTTTCCAGTTAAGACAATGATGTACTGTTTCGTTTGTGTATAAGTGATTTAACTTACGAGTGACAGTATCTGAGCGATTGTAGTCCTTTTCAATCTAGACATATTAGGTATCAATCATAATATATAGACTAGACATATAAGGTATAGATACTTAGGTTTGAGAAAACGCTTGCAAGATTTTTTAACGTAAATAAATGCGCGGTGTATACTTCTCCGTAATAGGAAAAAGTGTTTATGTCTCACATAACCACTTATTCCTACGACAATATGAAGTCGATCAGCAACCGTCAGCAACCGTCGACTACGGTCGGCAACCGTCGGCGACTGTTGCCAATATTGTTAACGACATATTATGTATGGCGCTAAATCTACGATATTTTATGTGCCTAAACATCAAAAATTAACTTTACGATTTTCTTGCGATATAGGCGGTGGTAACCCAATGAGTAGTATGAACACGCATCTCACATACGAGAGATGTTGGTTCATGCCCGACATAATATACAAACATATTTAAATTCAAATCTAACTATATAAACAAACAGAACATCACATCACGCCCATAATCCCCGAAGGGGTAGGCAGAGTCACTGGGGCAGCAGGCCACTTTAACCACATTCAGCCAAAAAAAAAAAATATGTGAAAAAGTAACGACAAGTGGCTAGCTCGTCGCCTACACAACTACATACGACACCTTTTACGACATGCCAGGCAAAAAACACAGTTAGCACATTATTTTATTATTTTTAAGTCCTACACCAACATGGGACAATGGGCTGGGTTAGATGGAAAATAGTGAAGTATAAGTAATATAAGTATATATCTAATCTAAAATTAACTATTACATCAATTATTTGTGTATGTGTGAGAGGATAAAACTGATGTTACTGTTTTAATTGCATGCATTTACATAACAGTTGCGCTTGATTTATACTTGGTACGGAAACTGCAGGCATTGAACATAGGATGCGCTGTGTTCTTTGATGCATTGCATGTTGCAATCAACTGTTATGAAATAACAATAATTTGCTATAGTTTATTGCGTTAATGGGTTTTACCAAATGATATTTATTGAGGAAAATTAGGTTTCTTCTGTAATGGTTTTGGTGTATGGCGGAGACATGCAAGGTTACGTTCAATGTTGGAAGGAGATTGTTTCTTAAATATTTTTTAGCTTGATTGTTTTGTGTCTTTAAGTATAGGTACGTGTTTTTTAAGTATAGATACATAGTATATAGTATAGATATCCTCGAAGGAAAGAGCAGAGTACAAGGACCAGCAATATTCTTTAACCAATTTTACAAAAAAATTGTTAAGTTAATGTTAAACTGTCAAAAAGTAGTGACAAGCTCGTTGCCTACATGATTACAAACCTAAATATCCAATTCCCCTTTTATGGCATACTCGGCAAGGAACACAGTTTCTGCATTCTTTCTAAGTCCCAGACTGACATGGGACAATCACCCTTAGTCGCCTTTTATGACATCTATATCTACTTCGGCCATCAACTTCAAAAATTTACATCCTTCCGCGATGGTAACTTATCGTCCGCAAGTGTTCACGACGTCTTAATCGCAACTAAAACGTATTCACCATAAAGAAACCGGAGTTCATTTATGCGCGCCCCGGATCCAACGTGAAATATCTGAAATCCACCATGAATTATGCTGCGAAAAAGTCCCGGCTCCTAACAAGACCACGTTCTTTTGAAGGGGTTTGATAACGAGCCGAATTGTGCTTTGGCACGTGAACAATAGATGCCTTTTTCGAACGGAGCATTTCCGAATAATCCTTTAGCAACTACAAAGGGTTCTATTCGTAAAGACATTCGCTAATGCTACTTGTTTGAAGTGATTTTTTCGCGTACTCGAGGACGGTAGTTGGAAACGAGTGGTGCTTAGTACTTAGCGGAATCGTCTGAGACGTTCTGTTGATTTAGTTAAAGGTAACTGAAGCTTTGTACTTTTTTATTCCTTGAAGGTGCTAAACAAGCGTAGAGCCGGACCAATGGCAACAGATTACTATTTTCAATTGCCTGTTCGCATTTTCAACATAGGGAATATTACTCACAAATTGATATCCCTTTAAGATTATGTTAAGTATTTTCGGATGAACACGCCAAAAAGGCAATTAAGTTTTATTATCAAGCAATATAAGTAGTTATATAAGTAGCTTGTTAGTGCACATTTTCAGTATTCGAGTTATAGTATTCACAGAATGAAACATCAGGTGTAAGGTTTTACCTCGGTTGAGCCTGTCAGTCATGACGAAATCTACAACCACTTTTATTTTAAACTAGCTGTGTTTTCAACCGCGTTTATGGTTTATTTTATATACCTAGCCTTTCTTGATAAATGGGCTATCTAATACTGAAAGAATATTTCAAATCGGATCAGTACTTTCTGAGATTAGCGCGTTTAAGCAAATAACAAACATACTTTTCAGGTTTATAATATTAATAAGTATAAGTATAGTATAGTATAGTATATATTTACCATAATACAGTGGTTTTGATCAGATGGTACGTTCAATTTGTAAAATACACCATATCTAAGAGTTACAGGGGTCAAAACAAACAACACAGTCAGTTCAATTTAATAAATAATGCAGTAAATAATGTCTCGATTTAAGGTGCAACTGGACTCCATTATTGTCGGGACCACAGATATACTCCGTGGTCGGGACATATCATATCAAATTGAGCCATAGTTTGTATATATGTTACCGGCAATCTGTTAAATCCGGTATTGTATAGAATACGGGGAGGAAGGGTAGTGGCGTGAAGTTTAGTTAGTTAGTTAGTTAGTATAGAAAACCTAGACATTCTATAGAATGCCTAAAGCGTTCAGGTAATACTATATTGAATATAATTTATTTCATAATTTGCCTAGGTATTGTATATAATACCGATATTATGTCAGGTAATACATATATATATATAACAGTATGTGTACATAAGCAGCAAGCCTTGTCAATAGGGTCCTGGAATCTTACTGGAACAGTATCACGCAAAGTGCGGTACGCTTTTTTAACCACTGTTAGCCAAATCAAATTAATTTGGGTAAGATGGAATATTATGAATAAGTGACAAAATAGCTCATAACACAATAAACTATTGACGGCATGCTAGTTTATAATTTCGTTAAATTGGATAATAAAACATCTAAACTTTTTTAATAGAAAAAATACCAAACCTAACCTATCCAAACTCTTTTTTACACAAAACTCTAACCTAAACTCTAGTCTATTAGCCTATTGCATAGGTTGCCCGCGCATCAATAGGTATTCTATACAATCGCTGGGCATTCTATATAATGCCTAGGTAAAGTATAAAATACTCGAAAAAAACATAATAGATCACACATTGCCTGAACAACCCGGGTATTATATACAATGCCTAGGTATTGTATAGAATGCCTGGACTAAACACTTTGCCGGTAACATTATACATGTTATGTATGTATGATTGACTTTATCAAGTTAAATCGATATATAGCCCAAAATTTATTACTAATTTTATTATTTACAATAATATGAATATTTGTACTGTTTATACACAAAACCTATTTCCAATTTAGCGGTCTAGTAAATTACGCTGTTACTATTTGACTCCTGAACCAATTTCATTGTAAACTATTTCATATGCACTTCTGCGAAGCATTTACTATTAAATGGTTAATAGACAAACTGAACCATGCCAATCAATTATAACTGCAACCTTGCAATTGCCAATTAAATGGAAATAAATGGAAGGAAGCTATATGAAGCGAAACTGACGCTTGCGCAAAATATAATTATAAGTTATATGTGATTTATTACTTTAGTATATTTTTTAATGGGAATTTGCGTAGGTACCTGTTGTCACAGGTTAGCCCGCACAGGTACATATACAGGCGTATAAGACTTTGTAATGACCTCGCTAATCTAATGTTTTAAATTTCGTAAAAGTATCACGGTTGTGAGACTATTCAGTTAGCCTTTTTTTATTAGTCCCTTTCGATTTTTGTGTAGGGAACAGGTAAGGTTCCTTATTTCTTGCACAAGGTTATTCATTAATTTTTAAACAAATACTAGATATATGTGCTACACAAATACATCAAATTACATACAAATGAGGCGCGTGCCATAATGATTTACATTATCTCTGCATTTGCTTTAATAGAAGAGAAGAATGTACCTATTTTTTTCCTTGCTGGCTGTTTGCGTAAAAACTTACAAACTCTTTTCAAGGATATCCCCTCCTCAAGGGGTGCTTGCTAACGGTGCAAGGAGATGTGCACAGTGTGCACTGCACACTTGTCTGGATGTTCTTTTGTAAAAGAAAAGCCTTTAAACCACTTACACTATGTTTTATGATTGTCTTTAAGCACATTTTATGTCTATGTGCACTTCATAAACTATCTGGCCTGATGTTCGTTCGACGACCTTCGTTCTGTAAATTTATCCAAATGTAAAATTTTACTATTTTCTTTTTTTATATTTTCCTTTTTTATCCGACTTGGTGCAGTTGTTTAGAAGGTATGTGTTTATGATAATATGAAACCTTTTTGCTGAGAGATACTGGCTAAAAATATGTCATACATTGTTTTTCATAAAAAAGAAATGTGATTTAGCAGATGGGTAAAAAAGGCGGCAAGACGTAAAAATATTGCAATTGTATCGGATTAAATATGTAAATATTTGTTATATTAAATATAATTATTATTCTGCACAATAACTTTCGGCGGGTAAAACATTTAACAGTATGCCCGTACGTATGTAGAACAACGGTTGATTTTCATTTATTCAAACATTCCGTTGGAGTATGCGTACATAGGTACCATAAGTGTTCGTATAATGCCATGATGCTCGGTTATCTTAAGTTAGATGTGAAAGGTTAACATTGAAATTGACTTTCGCATTAGTTAGGACTTATCATAAAAGATAAAAGGTGAAAATGAAACTCAAGTATCCTTTGTTAAACTTGTGATTTAAATTTTTATTTCATAATTATTTTTGATACAGTTACCACCTATCCTATCTCTTGCATTACAACTAGCATACCAATACTTAAATAAGTTTTTTTTGTTGTAATTCACTGTAATTTCATGACTATTTGGATCGTTAACGCAACACAGTTGGACCTTAGCAGCTTTTTACAAAATTTCTCTTTGAAAGTACCGAAAAAAAATTTTATAAACTCGGTGATTTGCTGCTGAACTTATCTGAATAATGCTTTTTAATTTTATTTAAGACTCCGCGAACGCCGAAAACAATAATTTTATGCATTGAATTTAATGTTGGTGGGGTAATTTAAATCGCATCCGGGGTTTTGTCGGGAAAAAATAGGGGAAAAGTTTTGGGGAAATTTTTTTGCCGGAAAAATAGGGACCTATGGTAATGAAGTTGGAAGGAAACAGTCGAAAATGATGGGATGTTTGTTTGTACAGCGGCAGCAAAAGTTCCTGAACATTTTGTTCTTATGTACTCAGAAATAAAGGTTAACTTTTAACCATTTTTGTTGCTGACAACTTGTGTGTCTTGAAAAAGTTTCCGGTTTGAAATGTACATACACTATCATTTAAAAGGCACTTACTATGCATATCCTAGCAGAAAATTTTCATAAAGCAACGTTTCCATTAAAACACCTAGTTTTTTTTTATAAAAGACAAACACATTTTAGAAATAATAAATTAATTCAAATACTTTATCTGAAAACCAATATTCTTTATTCCAAAGCCCATTTTAAGTCGTTAAATTACTTCAACTTTTTACGGTGAAATTTAATATACCTAGTAGATAATCTTTAATAAGTACATACGTTGACAAGCATCTATTAGCAAGACTATCAAAAACCAAGTTAGTAGATTCCTTTAATATTGTCTATACTTATAATTAAGTACATAATACAGTTAATATTTGTCACTCCAGTATTATTGATTACTATTTTGTAAACACAAAACACTATCACAGCCGAACAATTTTTTCTGTCATTGTACAATAAAATCACAAGAATTATAGAAAGGAGTCCTTTAAATAGCTAAGGATGGTAGGGATTATTAAATGAAGACTCAGCTGAAACGGTACAGCTTGATGAAAAGCCGATGACTGCATATCAGATTGAGGATATGGTATCTGAAAGAAAAAAAATATTTAACCATAAAAACAGATATTTTTATAATACATACAATATACATACATTATCATCACGCCCACAATCCCACGAGTAGGCAGAACCCAAAGAGCAATAAAAAAAAATATTTACGGTCGAATTGAGAACCTCCTCCTTTTTTGAAGTTGGTTGAAAAGCATTGAGCCATAAAATAAGTTGAGTTAGTTTAGCTGGAAAATTCTGGAAAAATTGATATGAGTGGCTTGACACCTACATAATGACACACCCTATAGGAATATTAATATAGATACACCATTTGTCGCCTTTTACAACATCCCTTATCAACGACTTATTCTGCACGTTTAAAATCGTTGTGTAACCATAATACATACAGACCCACGGACTAGTAAAAAAAGAAGGACTTCGCGCCACTAACTAGAAATTGAAGCTAGGCAAGTGCCCCAACTTGACACGCAACTTACGTCACACATTGACATAAGCGCTCCGAATGACAGATTTCCGATATCTGGTATCCATAAGAATCTCACTCATACATGCATAGCCGTGCCTTCACGGTGTAGTATGAAAGCGCGGAGACCTTCTTTTTTTAGTGTCCGTGATACAGACCATTGATATTTCAATAAATAGGTTTTACTATTGTTTAGCCTAGACTGGTTGTAGCTCTAGCTCTTAGTCCCATGTTGGTCTGGGACTTGGCCCATGTTGATCTGGGACAAAAAAAAAAGAATGTGCCAACTGTGGTTCTTGCCTAGCATGTCGTAAAAGGCGACTAATGGTTTACGGGCATTTGGATATGTGACTGAGTAGGCGACGAGCTAGCCACTTGTCACTCATTTTTCACAGTTTTCATCCAACCCAGCCCACTGTCCCATGTTGGTCTGGGACTTAAAAATAATATGCCAACTGTGGTTCTTGCCTAGCATGTCGTAAAAGGCGACTAATGGTATATCGGATTTTGTGTGTGTGGTTGTGTAGGCGACAGGTTAGCCGCTTGTCACTGCTTTTTCACAATTTTCCATCTAACCCAGCCCAGCTTTATTTTCGGCTGAACGTGGTTGGGGGGGCCTGCTGCCCCTTTGACTCTGCCTACCCCTTCGGGGATCATGGGCGTGATGTTATGTATGTATGTTTTGTTTGTTTGGTTGTAGCTCTAAGGATATGCACCTCTTAACCTACGGTCTCAATACAGGCGCGTACCTATAGATTTTTCAAATCTATGTACATATTTATACCACTACATTATGAGATGAAACCTGCACATCCAAATGGCTGTGGATGTGTAACCAAGATCAAAGTTGTCTGGCTCCTATATTTAAGGGTTACGAAGGTTAAATCGGCAGTCGCCTTACTGTGATTACCAGACTCGCTAAATCCTGGACCATAGGCGGACCTCGACTAAGTATGGGTTGAACCGCTAGGAGGATGATGACTGTTGCTCAATCGACTTGTTATATTAGTCGCCTATATTTATTGCTTTATTAATTATTGGGTGAACAATTTCTGAAACTTCATTATTAATGCGAGTTTCAACATTTGTTTGTTCAAGTGTGACAATAGAGGTGTTGCTTGTTTAAATGCTTCTTACATCTAATTATTATTTTTATCAGTTTTCTGATATTAACGAGTATCAAACAATTATGTCATTAGGTGCTACTGTTTATAAAATTGAGGTCATTAAAAACGGGAGTTGTTTAGAATAATAAAAATTGTAGTATTCAGAATAATCTGTGCAGTGCTTGGTTTTGATTTTTTTGTAGTAGGGCATAATTCTTGTGATATTTGCATTGTTGATGATCGATAATATAATTAAGTAATTAATTATTTTTAATTTAGGTCACTTTTACGAATTGGAATTTTAATTTATCAATCGTAAAATAAGTCAACCAATTTAGTATTTAATCTTCTTCATGTTTTGTTGCCAGACCACGTAACAGTAGCATAGTATAAACGAGTATTAGTATATAGTAGTGGATGAAATTATTAGTGTAGGATGATTGACTTTGAGGTTATAAGAGGTCATGAGAGGTTTGAGGGTTATGAGAAAAATAAAAAGATGAATTTATGATCCCGATTGGTTCAGGTTTATAGTAAATCACCTGTAATATGTAACTGAAACGGTAATTTAAAAAAAAAACACATAAGTCACACAATAAAAAAAATTAGAAATTTATAAATACAAGAAATCTGCTAGATTTTTATGTAATTTTAGGGCGAATTAAAGAATTTTTAGACTAATAAATCTTTATTATACCATAATTTAGTTAATTTATTACAACTTATTTTTAATAAAAAAAAAATATTAATACAGTTAGTACGTAATTGAAACCATTAATATTTTGAGTTATATAAATCGTTAACGATTTATTTGGGTACTATTCAATGTTCTGATATTTAAGGAATTTAGAAAAGTACGATCTCAAAACGATAAAAATTTCTAATACCGTCACTGTATTACGTAATTTTAGAAAAGTAAAACGAAATTTAAGAAGGTAAGAATCGACTGGCTTATTTTGTATTCATGCGTCTTCCATCAAATTAGCAATATTTAAAAAATATGACTTATGCGGGTTTTGTGTAGTGACCAATTCAATTACAAATGTTTGTTAGGTAATTCAATGCTACTATAACATTAGTAAATATTACATTATACCTATAATAATTTTATATACCTATCTTTTTTCGTGTTAACGAATCAGCTTGCATAACAGTCGCTAGTAATATAACATGAATGCGATTCGCAGGTTCAGTGTTAGATATCTTTAGTATTACTTGTGTCTATTGCATTTTGCCGGTCTTATTTGTGTTTTCCAATTGGTTAGTTTAAATTAAAGTTGTAGATACAAATAATTCATATTATATTAACGATCAATAATAGACCTTGTTTTGCATAAAAGATCCAACTTTGGTTTGTCGTAATTAAGAAAATTCCCAATATTGTAAGTAAATAATAAATATAAATAAATTCTTCAGACTGACATTCAAATTCCCTATTTCTAAACTAAGCTTATGCTTGTCCTATGGATACCTACTAGGCGAACGAGTAGACATACTTAAATATCTTTATAAACATCCATGACTCGAGTGCAAATGTCTATGTTCATCACACGAAACATTTGCCTTAAGCGGGATTCGCACCCGCGACCCTTAGTTTCGTGTGCAGGGTCTCTGACCACTCAACCAACGGGCCAGTCGAGTAACAGCACTGTAAACATTAATTTAAGTAAATGGTTAACTACCCTTATAACTTCTCAAGTCAGTAAGGTATGATTGATTAGATTAGATTTAAAGAATGTATCTAACTTTAATTCGCATTCACCCGTAAAATCACAAACTGTTGGTTAGATCTTTTATGCATAACAGCGTCCAATTAATCTGTGGGTTTTAGTTCCTTACCGAATTTGAAGGTTCTACAGCTTGTTCCGACTGGTTTCTATATTCAGTCACTGCTACGATGTTAGTGGGGTTTGCTTGTATTGGTGATACAGGACTTTCTATTGTATCAGGAGGTGCTAGGTTTTTAATTTGTGACGGCACACTTCTCCCGCTTATTGCCCTTGGCAAGGTCACAGGTCTCAGACATCTCGATGGTTTCGTCCGTCCGTATCTTTGGCAGATAAGTCTTAAAAGCTGCATCGGGTCATTGGTCAGTACTTCTCTCCGTCCACCCACAAGTACTATAGGAGTTTGTTGAGATATCAAGGTTTCGAACTCCCACTGAGATTGCCTCACGTAATCGTTGACATTTCTGTTTACGCAACGGTTGTACTGTCTTCTATCGATTGGTGCTTGATCTAAACACGTTGAGACAGGGTTACCTCGAGATTCGCATCTAAGAAATTCCGCTTGCGCATACGTGTTTGTTCTCAAAGCTCTTAAAGCACAAGCTCTCGGCCCGGACCTCCTCGCACTGTTTCCGAAGCGGTAAATTATCCTCAAATAGTTGCCAATATTATCCACTAGCCACGGCAGTACGTTTTGGAAGAAAAACTGGTCAGTAGGGTTGTCGAAGTTAGAAAAGATTGTGATAGTTCTCTTGTCACTTCCGAAAATGGAATCCTCAATATCTCTTGCCAAGCTGTTGTCCAAGATTGTGTCGGAGTCGTCGTCTTCGAAGTCCAGCTGGGCTGATGCGACCGCAATCAAACACAGGAGACGCAATAGTCTGGCCATATTGCGTGTTGAGCGAACGTCTTGCGCGCATCGATCCTTGCGCACGATTGCATGAAAACCGACTTCGACTTATTGACACAGTTTTGGCTTCAAGTATTCATAATTGACATTGACTAATTGATTAGCATTAGAATTCAGTAGATCCACATATTTGTATATACATACATATGAATTGTTGGTATATACTTACACAAATCCATCAAGTCTGATTTTATATTGAGGCGCGTCCTATATTAACTTAGATGATGAAACAAACGAAATTAATGCGAATTTTTATTGTACGTGTGCTAAACAGGCTAGATTTTTTCGTAAGTAAACTCTTAATTCCATTTGCTGATGTCAATATGACTAGTTCAGGCCAATTTAAGATCTTTTGCAGTAGTTAAGCAATGATTAGTTTTTGCAGTTAGTTTAGTAATGATGCTCTTTGGCTCTCTTGGGATATTTTCTAAACATTTTGCATAAATGTTAAAAAACATAGACAAAAAATCATATGCATGATTTAAGGCAATAAAAATCATTCTGTTTTTTCTTTATTTCTCATTGTGTTACGTATTGGGTTTGTGATTGTGGCGACGAGCTAGCCATTTATCACTATTATTCCACTATTTTCCAACTATGTCAACTCAACTTAATTTTTTGGCTGCGGTTAAAATATATGTATTGCTTTTTGAACTCTGCCTAACTTTTCGGAAATTGCGGGTGTAATGATATGTTCAATAATGTAAATCAGTTCTTTAAACTACCTGAAAACGTTGTTATCAATGTGTTACTAAATCAGTTTATTCAAGTGTGACAACAAAAGTGTTGCAAGATTAGCAAGTGTTATTAACTGTTTCTTCAAGCGAATTATCGCCTGGTGCAGTTTTGATATTAACGAATGTTGAAAATTTAATTACATGCTGTTAACATAATCAGGGTTTTTAAAAATATCACTGATCCGTCTAATTTCTGTGATAAGATATCATATTAAAGCAACTGAATTAGACTGTGATATTGTATTGTTTTATCTGGAATTGTAGTTAATATTTAGCAGAAATCGATGAAACTTATAATTATGTACATATTGTGTTGTAACTGTTATAATGTTATGTTAAATGTATGTTCAATCGTAATTCTAGTTCGAAATATTAGTTATACGAGTAAGTGTAACATCATTTTATATATTTTTTGGAGTAACAAATTAATTGTGTGCTTGCGTAACACTTAAAGCAATACGTCGTTTAATATAATTAGCAGTTACAGTAATAAGCGCAGCAATTATTCGCTGTGTATTTGTCACTGTTGTTGTCTTAAATGGGATGCTGGATTGATTAAAAAAAAAAAAACATTTTTTTAATGAGTCAATAAGTTATTACACATACACACATACGATCTCAATCCCCGAAGAGGTATATACAGTCTAAGAAGCAGTATCCTCATTTAACCACATTTAGTAAAAAATCTAAATTGTACTGGGTTCGATGAAAAATCGTGAAATTTTTATGGTAATTTTATCTGTATCGTAGTGGTAGGATTGCTTACCGGTATTAAAAATCCTGTTGACTTTGACTTTGACTGTGGCTGGTTTGAATTGACTTGTGTTTTGACTTACTGCTGTGTTATTAAAAGGATTTTCTACTATAACTGGTTCTGGACTGACTATTGTATCAGAAAATTATGCAATATTATTTAGTGGTACACTTCAATTGATTAATGCCCTTGGAAATGCTATGGGGTTTAAGCATCTTAAGGGTCTCGTTCGCCCTAATCTTTGGCAGATTATTCTTAAGAGTAGCATCGGGTTATCAGTTAGCACTTCTCTATGTCCCAACCGTACAACTGGAGTTTCTTCAGATATCAAGCTTTCGAATCCCACTTGAGATTCCGTCACATAATCGTTGACTTCCCGAATCACACAGCGGTTGTACTGTCTTCTATTGATCGGAGCTTGGTCTAAACACGCTAACATCAAATGACCCCGAGATTCACAACTTAGAAATTCAGCTTGCGCATACGTGTTTGATCTCATAGCTCTTAAAGCACAAGCTCTCGGCCCGGATCTCCTCGCACTGTTCCTAAAGCGGTACTTTATCCTTAAATAGTTGCCGATATTATCCACAAGCCAGGGCAGCGTGTTTTGAAAGAAGATCATGTCAGCCGGGTTTTCGAAGTCGGAGAAAATTGTTATGGTTTTTTTGTCGGTCCCGAATATAGCTTCTTCAAGGTCCCTTATGAATTTGAAGTTGAAGAGTGAATCGTCGTCATCAAAGTCCAACTGAGCTGATGTAACAGCAAGCAAACACAGGAGAGGCAATATTTTGGCCATGTTGTGTGAAGAGTAAACGTCTTGCGCTGAACGATCCTTGCGCACGATTGCAACAAAAATCGACTTCTAGTTATTGACCCCGTTTTGACTACGAGCATTTATAAAATATTTTTTAATAATATACTTATATAGTGATTTATCGATACTTAAAATTATGCAATAGGAGTTGTAGCAATTGCAACGCACTCAACATTATGTCAGGCTAAAAAAGCAAAATGTGCATTTAAAATATAGAAATAGAGAAACAAGTTGAAAAACTTGTTTATTCGCACTACAGCTCAATAAAGTATATATTTGCGATAGCGTATTGAATTTATAATTTCCTGATTTATTTCCAAGAAACTGGGTCTCATTTTTGTGGAACCTATAGTTGTTAAAACTTTTGCGATTGTTTATCTGCTTGCAAACTTTTCTAGACTTCTTTCGAATTTTATAGCTACCATTATATACTTTAATGAGCCGTATTAAGATCTAGCACGTTTATTTTCTTGAACTATAGTAGAAAAGAAAGTTACCGAACTGACTCCATTATATGGTTTACTAGGTTACATGCAAGCCTATTCAATGACCCGATTGTGTCACAAGATTAATCTCAGTTATAAGAGTTAAATTTCAATTATGAGATGTTGATTAAAGGTCATTGGGAATTTTTTTCTTTTTGTAAACGAATATAAGTACTCATCGAGTTTCAACTTGAGTAACATTGAAAAAGTTTCCAAATAAAATGGGAGCTTGCGCAAATGTCGACGGATTTTGAACGAGTTCAACTTTTGCTCTTCAGTCATATAGAATCTCATAAAAACCGGGAATACAATGAAACATCGTCTGGTTTAGACAGAGACTTCGCTGTGTTACTTCAGCGTTTAATTAAAAGGGTATGGTAGCAATAAGGATGATGGTATCATGCACAACTGATTCAAAAACCGACTGACTGGCCCATTGGTCGAGTGGTCAGAGATCCTGGTCACGAAACCAAGGGTCGCGGGTTCGAATCCCGCTAGGGGCAAATATTTCGTGTGATGAACATGGATATTTGTACTCGAGTCATGGATGTTTATAAACGTATTTAAGTATGTCTATCCGTTCACCTAGTATCCATAGCACAAGCTTATAAGCTTTGTTTGGGACTAGGGAATTAGTGAGTCAGTCTAAAGAATAAAAAAAAAAAAAATCAATTTAGTAATTACCATCGGTAGTCAGCTGCAATATGATAGAGTCGCTGGCCTTTAAAATGATTGAGCCTCCGGCACTCGCACTTATCGTACCAAACATAGCAGCATAAATCTGATATTTTTGTTAAACCTCTGATGTTTCCGTAGTCAAGCCGGTCCAGCTTACTACATAAGCCTACAGCAATGAAAATGGCGAGAAATATACTATCAGAAATTCTGATAGCTTTTTTTTTATAATGCTTCTAGCATCGTTGAAAACTTAAACCTCTGTGGTCTGTGGCATCTGAATTATTTAGTTTTATTCGTTTTTATACCGCGTTCCATAATTAAGTTCCGCGCGTCTTTTGTTTAAATGTAAATTATTTATTCGATTTCATCAGGCTTGTAACTTAACATTAGAGTATACCGAGTTTAATATTGTTATTAAAAAAAAAAATTGTATCTGTTACACTGAATACAGTCAACGTACCTAACCACCAATATGACTAATTAACGAATAATATACGTGTCGATACTAAAAACAAATATACATAAACTGTGTGCCGAAACACCTAAACATTCCGTGCATGACCTGTATAATGTTTAGGCGTTGTAGCGTATCGAACGAGCTGTTATCGATATTGTGTTGTCGATAAGATCGTAAAAACGGTTGACAGCGCGTTCGAGCTACCGGTGATTGACAATACTATCGTAGTCTATGGTAAAATATAATAGTCTACGGTACAACAGACCATCGATTTATTGTAAACTTACGACTATTTAAATACTATTATTATGTCTTATTAGTTAAAATAGAAATCTCTGTACCCTACCTGATGTCATTAAACGAGAAGGGTTTGTTTTTTCGCCACTCTTTCAGGTCTTACATAGTTAATTCATCTTTATGGAATAAAAGTAGGTATAATGTAATATCCGTGTTTTTTTTACTGGTATGTCATTTTGTACTAAAATATATTTTTTTTCGGCTGTTTAAAATAAACCATGAACATTGGTGACATACTAGAAGATCCCTCATACTACAACTAGGTACATATAATTTAGTAACACTTTTTAATATGTAACATCGTCAGTCTACCATCTTCACATAAGAGTAGGTATATCAAAATCTCCGCTTAATAATCCTCACCGTGATCTCCGCCTTAAAGAGGAACCGCGATCCTCTCAAACTGTAGACAACGGTAATGAGTCGTCGTCAAGTGTTGCCGTACTTTAAAAACCGTTACGCCACGTCCATTCCATTTTGAACCTTGTTATAAGGACTTAGAGACTTTATCCCGTTTAATGTGTAATATTTTATTTTAATCCTGCTACTTTTGTTGAGTGTCCGTTTTTGAAGGCGGTGAGCCGTCTTAATTTCTTGTTTTCCGGCGTATGACGAAGCAGACCATTTGTGTTCTAAATCTAGATCATTAAGGAAAGCGATCTTAATACTGTGATTAGTGAACACATATGGTAGGTACATCATTTGGATGATTGACACTCCACAACTGAATGTTTCTCTGGATATTTGGATTGGCTTACGTCACCAGACCTTCAAAAAATTATGTGTAATGCTTCCTTAATATGTTATCCTTATCTAATACTTGTATTAAACAGAAAAGTTATAGAGTGATCTATTTGTGAATCTGATATAAAGTTCTTCGGAGTTGTTTGTTACCATTATCTGCACTAATAGCTCCGAAATTACTAGATTAACATGTAAAATTCTTTCACGAATGGAAAGCAGTTATCAGCAAGTAGCATAGGCGATATTTTATTTCCGTATTCCCACGGAAATGGGAAATACTCGGGTAAAATCGCGAGATACTACATACTAGTTTTAAATACTTTGATTTATAGAAAATCCACTTATTTGGATATTAAACATCACAGTTTTCCGGTTTCAAGTTTTATTACTTATAAGCAGTCGGTTTTTATGTTTATAATAATCGGTTTGTCTTTTGTTACAGGTACAAACATACCAGCCTTATCATAGAAATACCTTTGGTAAGATTTCTATTCGATCAAATTGCCATGGCCGCTACATCGAAAACTCCATTATCTGATTTTAGCGAACCGCAAACAAATCACCGGTCTGATTATATAGACGCATTTTTAAGGAAAATTTGTGGGGACGGATCACGAATGGCGACCATTTGTTTTGTGTGAAATTATGATAATAAAGCCATTATATGCAACCTCATAGCATGACTAGAGTATATTTACAACTCGGCGAAACGCTGTATTAAAGTTAAATACGGATCTGACCGGTGTTTTTAAATTTGGTTTATATTTCTGCTAGTGGTGGAAATAGTTTGGTTGTAACATTACTTATAAATTAAGAATAAAACAGTGTCATATTTGAAGTATTTGCACTTATCTGGAATTTCTATAGTTATATATGAGTGAAATGGGATTGGATAACTTGATGACGGCTGACCGGAACGTATGGAAGAGGAAGACATGCTGCGCCCCAAATGAACTGGGAGAAGGGCAAGAGGATGATGATGAAGGGCTAATTCTTTAAAAGAATAAAAAAGAATGAAAAATCTTTCTTTGACGTTCCATGTTGTAGTAAATATGTTGTACCTAAAAGGTCTTCTTAACATTTTTAACTTCAGGTCGCCACCTATGCGCACCGAATATTATTTAAAAACATTTAATGGTAAGTAAGTATTTTGAGCTATTACGTCACCCTGTGGTATTTTTATACAAAATCTATAGAAACGTCATGTTTTGACAGCTCATAAATATGGTCAAATTATTTGTGGTGTTTTTCAAAATGGTGGTCTTATCTGGCTATTCTTCATTCGAATATAGCCATTGAGAGTATTCTTTAAGCACGTACGTTTGAGTATAACATTACGATGAAAGAATTGGCCTGACAAGAGCTAGGCTCTGCGTCGACTATCCTAGTAGATTAATAGCATTTGACTGGCTTCTACTTCTATGTATAAATCGAAATAAGGTTAAATTAACAAATAAATAGTACATGGATTAATTCCGCATGTTTTGATTGCGACAATTCGCCCCAAACACGACTAATTGGCTATAATACAAGTTCCAATCCAATTAAAATGATGAATGTCTTTGATTAATCAAGTTAATGTATGCGCTGTGTGGGCATGGTTAGGGGAATGGTCACAGTTGCTTATAACTGATTTATGGAGGAGGCTGCGATCAAGTTTTGTAGAAAACATTTTAAACGAACGAAACGTTCGTATGCACATACAATATGTAAATAAATGTGAATATTATACAGATAGACTATAACATAAAAAAAGACAATACAACACGTACGTCGTACATTCATCTGAGTCCTAGATTAAGCTATTATGCATTAACCGGGGCATATCGCTCTTCCTGGTGGGTCCCACTTTCAAGACATTGAGTTGCATCGTTCCTATTTTTAGTTTTGCAAATTCGACTTTCTGTGACCTCCAAATATGCCTTATAAACTCATTGTTAAATATTTAATATTAATAGACAATTAAAGATTCTACTGTGATGATTGCAAGAAGGTTGCATCAAAGCAATAGCCAGCCTCGCAAATCCAGTATCGTAATCTAAGCGGACTTCGCTACGTTAGGCAGATGATAAGAAAATTAAGTTGTACTTATTTATAGTTATTTACAACTGTCATTAATGACTATCAGTAATGAACGTGGCCTTATCAGATGCGTTAAGGGGCATTAGTGTTTATGTTTCCGCGGTTGATCCTGGCTTCTTAATGGTGGGACGTTATTTATATCTTGTCTTCAATCGTGGGTTAGTTTAGTTTAGTTTTATTGCCTGGTTATCTGTGGAGTAGGTATAGTATCTGTTTACTTATCTTGTTAGGAGATGATGTGAAGTTTGTTGTTGAGGACCTACAATCAGATTGCATACCGGGAAATTCTTCATCCAAGGTGATCTGAATGACGAGTATCTAACTAACTTCACGTCATTTTGCTGGCAGGCAGAACATAGCGCCATAACCATATAAATAGAGAACACTAAGTAAATAAGCTACTAGCTTCTGCCCGTGGCTTTGCTCGCATGGTACAGCGATAAAACATATCTTATGTGTTATTTTAATGTATAAGCTATACTATTGTAAAGTTTTATTGAAATCCATGCAGTACTTTTTTGCGTGAGAGTAACAAACATCCACACAAACTTTCGCGTTTATATTAGTAAGATTCATACTTGGATGATACAATGATTGTTTAGACATTATTTTTGTTTATTTAATTAGTTATAAGCTTTTCTATGTCGAATGTTAAAATTATTACAAGCCTTTCTTGTCTTTTAATCCCGGTTGTTCTAAAAGTAATCATTTTGTCACTATGGAATTTGGCTTGCATTTTATAGTTTTACTTTATTTCTAGATGTCAACTGATAACTGAAATACAGAGAACCTAAAATCAAAGTTTCATCAATAAATTGCTAGAAAGTAACTTTGAAAATAAACCCAAGATGGATGCCCCGCGCGATACGTCACCCATATTTCCCCACTTCACCATTTTCTAGGCCGTATGAAACCACAATAATACATTAAACAAAAGAGCGTTGCGCTTGAAAAGTCATTTTAAAACGAAATCCCGGCGAAAATTGGGGAAGTCATTAAGGTGTTCCGAAGGGGAGCAATTAGGAATCTGGGGCAGAGCGGGAGAGATGATGATGGCCTCGTGTCCGAGAGGGACGGAAAATGTTTTTGTTTTAATTAACAAGGATGAATTAGTGACAGGTAGCGGCTTATCCTTAAATGTGACGGAGCCCGCGTGAGGAGATAATTTTTCATTGTTAAAGAGAAAGTATTAAGGAGAGTCATCTGTGGAAACATTTGGAGTTTTAAACAACATCCAAACATCCACTTTTTCTGGTAGGTGTCTCTTGAGGGTTATCATACAAACTATTATGTCTCCAATGTCGTAGTTATCCCGGTTTCATAATAGAAAAATGCAACGTTTGGAACCTTAAGGGATGGGATAAAAATATCGTCTACTTGTTGGTCTATCCGGAGATACTCGTAGATTTCATGTAATTTTATATGATGGATAGCTTTTCATAATCTACGTAAAAGATAAAGAGATGTCCTAAGTCAAATTTGTTTAGAGTTCTTGTCTTATCCGTCTTTGAAATGATCTTCTTTTGCAGTCATTACAAACGTAAGCCACGTTGGGGGCATACACATATATAAATAAATAAATAACAATAAATATCCGACTACATCACACACATTAATCTGGTTCCTAAGTAAGTAGCTTAAGCACTTGTGTTACAGATATCAGAATCAACAGTGGTATTGCAAATATATTTAATTTAACACCCAGACACAGAACAAACACAAGTATACGTCACACGTTTGTCCTGGGTGGGGATCGAACCCACAACTCTTGGCACATGGGGCAGGGTCACTACCGAATGGGTCATCGAGCGAGTCCAAATATTTTTTTTATCAATTATGTACGTTAAGCATGTTTTACTAGTCTCTATATTAACTTAAATTCATAATTGACGAATTTGGCTATTAAAGGTCTTAATTGGCTGATCATTAAAACACGATACCCTAATTTAAAAAGGTATCTTCAACGATCCAAATTACCATATTTTGACGCCTGATTACAATCCTATCACAGAACACCTGTTTAAACAAAATGATCTCTTTGAGTTGCCGCTTCGAATACCACGATTCTAATAGCTTTGTCTCATTAGCTAAAACAAATATTTACGCACTACTTCAATCCCTTTGAAATTGTACTATGATACTGGACCACTCGAAAAGGTTTCGCCTTTGTCAGTCGTACAGATTTAGTAGTCTATACTGCTGAGAGTTAGTTAATTTAGGTTGAACTTAACGTCTAGGGAAATACTACTATTTACCTATGTCTATGTATGAGAAAATTGCCATAATATATAGTATACCTACATTTGATTTGTTGACTATGGTCAGTTCAGTGATTTTATGTAAACCATTTAATAATTAACTTTTCAAGCACGGGCGTAGGGATCAAAATGGCGGTGTTTGCAAAAAAATCTTTTATTAAAAGATTTCTGAGACTTAAAAGCCTATTAATTAAGAAAAGATATAAGTATTCATACATATATAGTCATTTTCTAGTTAGTGGCTTACTACATGTATACTAACTAACTAACTAACTAAACTTCACGCCACTTCCCTAGCGGGGTAGGCAGAGAGAACCGAAGGTATACTGATTCACTTTAATGTTTTAAGATATAAATAAATTACAGTATTTTTAAACATACCTGCTGTACTTTTATTCAGATATTTTCTACATATTTAAGGTTAAGAATAGCTAAATAAATAAGTCGTCAGATATATGTAATCCTACATAATAGTCTATCCCTAGTGTTATTGACACCGTGTAAATAATGTGTTTCAAAATAACGCCCTCGATGTGACCCACTTTTGCAAACAATGGGGTCCTTATTAATAAGATGCCCCGGAATCGACCACAATCACGTCCTTGTTCTATTCTAACACGTCCGGAGAATACCACAATGAGTTTTGAGATCTTATTTTATCCTTGTCCCATGTTGTTCTGGGACTTGGCCCATGTTGATCTGGGACAAAAAAAAATGTGCCAACTGTGGTTCTTGCCTAGCATGTCGTAAAATGCGACTAATGGTTTATGGGCATTTGGGTATGCGATTGAGTAGGTGACGAGCTAGCCACTTGTCACTCCTTTTTTACAGCTTTTCATCCAACCCAGCCCACTGTCCCATGTTGGTCTGGGACTTATAAAGAATATGCCAACTGTGGTTCTTGCCTAGCATGTCGTAAAAGGCGACTAATAGTATATCGGATTTTGGGTGTGTGATTGTGTAGGCGACAGGTTAGCCGCTTGTCACTGCTTTTTCACAATTTTCCATCTAACTCAGCCCAGCTTTATTTTCGGCTGAACGTGGTTGAAGGGGCATGCTGCCCCTTTGACTCTGCCTACCCCTTCGGGGATCATGGGCGTGATGGTATGTTTGTTTGTTGGTTTATGTTTTATTTTATTCTTGATTTCGGGAATGTTTTACATATATAAAAAAAAAAACATACATATACGTTCGCTGTGTCCGACGGTATCGAAGCTTTAACTGCCAGAAAGTGCGATCAAGTCTATTGACATAGTTAAGTAGATTTTTTTACTATGATAGATCTTTTGTTTTCTATACTTATATTATAAAGAAAAAAAGAAAAATTTTGTATTTTTGTATGTGTGTATGTTTGTAATAAATAAACTTAAAAACTACAAAGCCGATTTCAAAAATTATTTCATTGGAAATCTACATTATCCGGAAGTAACATAGGCTATATTTTATCCCCATATTCCTACAGGTACTGGAACTATGTGAGTGAAACCGCGGGGCGCTGCTTGTTTTTTAATAAATTAACGAAATGTTTCGGTTAGTAGTTATTGAGTTCCTATGTACAAGGGTGCTTTTAGTAAGAATAACACTCGCGCTTATGTTTCTGAATCTCATCTAGCTATTAGACGTAGTTAACTATCTACTACGTGTCATGGCAGAGATAAACCGCAAACAGGAATGGCTGCCCAGACATTTATCAAGTGTATGAATGTCCTAAGACCCCATGATTACTGGAATTTACGGGTAGAGTAGAATGTATTCACCAAATAACAATAGAACGCCGAATATTCGTGGTTGTTTGTGTGAATATGATTCAATGTAGATACAAGCTCGATGGCGCATTTGGTAGTGACCCTGCCCCATGCACCAAGAGTTGTGGGTTCGATCCCCACCCAGGACAAATATTCGTATGATGAATACTTGTGTTTGTTCTGTGTCTGGGTGTTAATATCCAATATTTAAGTATATATTTGTTATACCACTGTTGATTCTGATATCCGTAACACAAGTGCTTAAGCTCGTCGGATATTTATTATTATTATTATTATTATTATTTATTACTAGTTGACATACATACATAACATCAATCCCCGAAGAGGTAAGCAGAGTCAAAAGGCAGCAAGTCTCTTTAACCACATTAAGCCAAAAATAAAACTGGGCTGGGTTAGATGGAAAATTGTGAAAAAGCACTGACATGTGGCCAGTTCGTCGCCTACACAATCACACACCCAAAATCCGATATTCCATTAGTCGCCTTTTACGACATGCTAGGCAAGGAACACATAGATACCAGGCGACATAAGAAGAAAATCCTTATTTTTTAAATTTTTGTACCTTTTTCTTTGTTAAATCCTAGTTGTTAGTATATTTTGAATTCTTGGATAATATAATCAGGGCACCATTTGTTTTTATTGCTTTACATTAATTTTAATAAATCCATAAAACGATGAAACTTTCATATGCTAACTAAGCGTTTAATTTATTGAAGTTTAAATAGTTCAGAATGAAATTCTCGTTGACAAATAAATAATTACTCAAGTTATATTTCAATTTGAACCTCTAACCATTGTTTCAGAAGTAGCCGTGAATTATAAATTATTATTTACTTAATAAGATGTGATCTAAACAAACCGACTTTGTTCTCGATTCGTAAATACAAGAAAACGGCTCGGAGCAAGAGCAATTAAGTAAACTTGTAACTATAGATAGCTTGATTTGGAATAATGTTGTTTTCATGAATAAGTATTGGGTTTTGACAATTGTGATCTTCAGTTAAACTGATTTATAATTTTGCTTTGAGTAAGTTAGCTAGTTGCGAAATAAACAAAACTTAATCTGTATCAAGTTCAGTTCAGTTCTCTCTGCCTACTTACCCCGATAGAGAAGTAGCGAGAAGTTTAGTTTAGTTTAGTTTTAGTATAATCTGTATTAACAGTTAATTTACGTACCTTACAGTTGATTTTAAGACGAAAATCGTACGTAGATTACATCTTTCCGTTCTTAATTAGGATGTGGTTTAACCATGATCCTGGAATAACTAGACAACGCAATCATCGAAACTTGATAATCATTACACATTTACAGTTATATAAACTTATGAAACCTATGGTATAGGTTACCTCACATTGTGTTACCTAACTAAGGATCATCATCATCTTCCTAACGTTATGTCCCGTGCTTAGGCAGAGTCCGCTTTGACCATGATCCAGGATTTAGCCAGTCTGGTAAGTACGTTGAAGCGACTGCCGATCTGACCTTCGTAACCCTAAGATAGGGGATCCAGATAATTTTTGGATCATGGTTACAAATCCAAAGTTGTTTGAATAATAAAATAAAATAAACTCACTTCACGCCAGTTCCCTAGCGGGGTAGGCAGTGAACCGAAAGCCATATGGCACGGATCTTACACACCTCACTCACTTCCTTACCATTCATAATCCTTTTCATACAAGCTCCACTGTTTGATATAACACTATAGATTCGTATTTAGATTTGGAAAATCATAGGAACTGTCGTAATGCCTCCGTCCAGTGATCTCAGTTCTGCTATTTATATGAAAATTTTGCCTCTTCCTTAAAACAAGGTTCATAGCCCATTCCAATGTAACGAATCACACCTTTGGGATGTAAGAAATTACAAGACTGAATGAAATTTTCTTTGAAGACAGATTTTAGTCATGAGTAACATTAAGTTATCAGTGGATACATTTTCGTACGAATTTTGCATTAGCGTAATCTTTAAAGCTAAAAAGTTTCTAGTGGTAACGGATAGATTTCATTAAAATATCTACTTTTTATAATATTACAGGCCAGTTGGTCGAGTGGTAAGAGACCCTGGCCACGAAACCAAGGGTCGCGGGTTTGAATCCCGCTAGGGGCAAATGTTTAGTGTGATAAACATGGGCATTTTTACTCGAGTCATGGATATGTATGAACATATTTAAGTATATCTATCAATTCACCTAGTATCCATAGTACAAGCATAAGCTTAGTTTGGAACTAGGGAATTGGTGTGTCAGTCTGGACAAAAAAAAAAATACCATTCGACTGAGAATTTTATTGAAAAATGAGATATTTTGTTTTTTATAGCACCAATTTAGATTTCCGTAAAGGATATCTTATCAAAGTTTATTTCTGAGTCATCTGGAATTAAAATAAGAGTAGAATTATCTGCTTTCCTTTAAACCTAGTCAGCCTAGCCAGGTCTACCACAGAAATTCATCAGAGCTAGTAGCAAACATATTTAAAAATTCAGCGGAAATTTCGAATAAATCCAATACTTTTAGCCTCACTGGCTACGGCTCTGCATGGCTGTGAATTAATTACGTATTCGATGCTATTTCTCTTTTAGGCTAATTAAATGAACTTTATTGGATTTATTCATCATTTTAGCACCGCAGTATAACAGTAGGTAAAAACTGAAACCTTTTGGTAAGAATTCGGTGATTCTATCTCCTGAATTTAAGCAATTTTTATCAACAACTAAGCATTAATTACTTCTTGATCTTTATGCCTTTATTTTTCTTTAACTGTCTGATTACGGTGCATTTTATTTAAAAAAAAATCAATGGAACTTCCTTATCTGTTAGATAAGATTAAGCATAGATGAACTAAAAACAAATAATCCAAAGAAATTCAACAACACATAACAAAAGCTCGCACGTTGCCGAGTATTATTCATCTTGACAACTTTTATTATGATGAATTCTTAAACACAAGTACAGTGCAATAAACCTCTAAAAATATTATAATTTAAATCCATAACGCTATCTAGGACAAAACAATTTAAAGTAATCTTGTAACAAAAGACGCCCAATAGCATTGTTTTTCTTAATTGAAAATGAGATTAGAAATGTTATTTCGGTCACCATCGTCTTTCCCTGTAGGTACATCTAAATAATGTTATACTTTTTCCTGGCCACTGATTTTATCTGAATACCCGTTTAGAGTTGGTTTTTGTGAACATGTTTGTAGCGTACTCCTGGACTTGACATCAATGCCCACAAAAAGTGGGGGGTGGGAGGGAAATAAAGGAAAGCCAGCCAAGGCTGTACGCTAAACAATGCGGCTCTAGATTTGATTAATTATTTAAAGCGAATACGAAAATAGTTGGTCCCCAATTGAATTCAATAATGCATTGAGTTTGGGAACTTTTCGTATGTGAAATAATAATGGCTGCGATGTGTGAAGTATGTGGCATCTGATTAAAATACTACTTTGCAGACGTCTGAATAGGGTCTAGAATCTGTTACCTAAGTAACTCAGTTAGAATTACTTAAAAAATATTGTATACGTGTCTTTTTTTCTGTTCAGGTAACAAAATATTAAGATACAGCGCGTTAAAATTTCGCATGACGTCATAAAGTTTCGCAAATTTGGTACATACTTAGTGACGTCATTTTTTTTTTAACAATACATAACTACGCAGTTAGTTCTAAAATATTTATGACGTTCCTATTATTCCAATAAACAACTTCAAATTTTAACTCTTGTTTAATGTATCAAAGTATTTTTTTCGATGAATTTTTAATATCTAAAAAATAAAATTGCCTTTGATAAGCTTACCTTTATTTATACGTGCATGCGATATTGTTATTTATTTTGCGCTAATCTGATTAACTGGCCAACGTAAATAACTAAACGTGCTGAGCGTTGCTTTCAAAGGTAATAAAAATGTGAAGTAAAAATTGCGTCGGTGGTGATCTAAAGCTTTTAATGCACTATATTTTAATAAGGTAGTAAATGTGTTGTCTCAATATTTCCACTTAACTAAATCATTATTGCTACATCGACTTTCTTGCCGGTTACCTATTATGTTTGTTGCCTGTTTCTAGTCAGTAGAATCTGTTTGAACCGTTTGATGCTTGATTGAGAATATTCATTTTGTTTTGATAATTTATAAGTGGTTTTTCGAAGCCTAAGTAAATAAAGACAATTTTATTTCATTTCATATAAAGTATATTTACATAAAAGGCATTATTAGTTGGAAAGTTTCTTAATTTCTTTTTGAAAGGCATGCTTTAAGTACCTTCACGTCTTTTTGGGGGACAGGGTGGTGTGTGGCCCTCCATAGAAAAGAACCACTCTCCAGCCAAGACGAAGTGGTCGTGGCATACTTATTAAACCCCTCGGCCCCACTACATCGTCTTAGGTGGTGACGTTGGAGAATCTGTATTAACTTTTACTACCTTAGCACCCCCGGATCACTCATACATACTTGTACAAACCTATTAATTAAACCTAAGTGTCTAGCTCGTCGTCCTCTCAATCAGCATATTTGTGAGTACCCAATATCTAATAATCTATTAGTTCTATCTACTACTTTTATAATTTTCTCTCACTCTGTAATTTGACAGTCATTATAATGGAATGATGTCAGCATTTCTCAAAAATTAAGAAAATGTTCTGTTGCCAAAATCAACCCTTTAGTGCTGCTACTTAGAAAAAACTGTCCCGTTTTCACCATACCCGATTGAGGTCTTTACCACAAATACATGCACCGCGTATCCAGGTTAAGTCCAGACGTGGAGTGGCGCGGCCGCGCGAGCGCCACTTATGCTATTTCCGCTTCCCGGTCAAGGCTCCTCTATGATTGTTCCATCGTTCCCACACTCTAATACGTCATTAGATTTGTGGCTTCATTTTGAAAGATAGTGCACAATTTGGTTATAAATCAAATATCAATTTTCAGTAAATAGCTGATATACAAATACGTAATATGACGTAAAACCTAATGATATTGCTATAATAAGGCATGGGGAAAAAATTTAAAACACAGAATTTGCACTGTTTATTATGTAATAAAATGTTTTTTTAAAACACACATGTTTAAGTATGCAGATATTACGAGTATGAATTACCAATATTATATGTCGGAAAGTTTTGGACAATATTCGAAGTTTAATCATGTTTTTTACCAAAATTTATATAAGTGCTAAAGCTATTTGGAATTCAGATTATAAAATGTGATAGAATCTGATTTATTATGAAAGTAATTCACACGAATATTACAATCAAATCTGTTGAACTTTCCCTTTTTCTTACTTGTCCTGAACACATATTGGCGAATTTTTTGCTCTAATAGAAACAGCCCGCATAGCGACGAATAAAAAGCCAAAATTCTGCGACACCAAATCCTATTCAATAGCAGCTAGTTCCGCTTATATAATAACGTCCCATAGAAACAGTTTAGTTACCTCACCGTTTTTAACGAGAATGTTTCCATCCGCCCACCAATTCCATTCCATCAGTAATAAACTTGTCCGAAACATCAATAGCGTAATAGTCCTGTGCCAATATTGTTCCTGCTCCATTAATATTTTGTCTATTCCTTCCAATATTAAAGGCCTTTCATAAATTGGACCGACCAAACCAGTAACCGGATTTTGGTCCCGAATGAAAACCCATTTGAAATAGTTTATCCGAATTGAAATATTTCGGGCGTAAATATTCGGTTTGGATGAAGATTTCGATGTGGTTATCAAATGTGTATTCTTCTGTACGTAGATACTGGTGTTTTGTGTTGACCATGTCGACTTAGATCTGCACATACAAGAACAAAATATTCAATAGATGAGCAGACAAACATACATCATATTTCATACTTAACCGAAAAGCAACAAAAGTCATCGTACTGAAGTTCTCAATATAATATAAGAAGAATATTGTGGGCGTTGATAATCGTAGCAATTGATTTTTATAATTTTTTAAGCAGGGGAGAAGAAATAAATCAGAAAGTAAAATAAGTTTTTCTACAATTTGTCCATCAAACCGAATTTTTTTTTAGCTAACGTGGTTGGAGGATCTTACACCAGCAAAGAGACCACTCTTGCTGCCGAACTTGGTTATTATTTATATATGTTGTATATAGGTATAAGTAAGTAAGTAGCTTGAGAAGCAAGTTAAGATCGCATAAATCAGATCCAGATTTAACAGAGTATATCATACGAATATTAAAAGACTAACTGATGAGACCGGTACAGCCTACGCAAATAAAATCCAGTTTAATATTTGATGGAGACGCAACAGAAGACTCCACTCAGCGCTAATGAACTGAAAATGTTGCTAAATAACTTATTGAATATTCCAATGTTGGTACCAAGCAGTGGTTTGAGGGTAACGGCGAGCGCATTTTTTGCCAAGGTCGTTGGGGAAATGTAAAAGACTTTCCTTTTTGCTGAAAAACGTTTGGTACGTGATGTTCTTTATTATTCGGCTCTTTGTTTGTTAAATTAACTGGCACGGTATCTTCACTTTTTATCTTCGTCTTATACTTTAATCTGTAAACCTACAACTGTTGTAATATTAATTGCACTCCGGCATTCGTACTGTATCTAAGTACATATATCAAAGTACATATATCAAAGAGGATAGACAGTCTAGTACAGTCTTTATTTGTTACTAGCAGCGCCCCGCGGTTTCACCCGCGTAGTTCCCGTTCCTGTGGGAATATAGGGATAAAATATAGCCTGTTACTTCTGGATAATGTAGCTTTCCAATGGTGAAAGAATTTTTGAAATCGGCACAGTAGTTTTTGAGTTTATTAATTAAAAACATACACACATACAAAAATACAAATCTTTCCTCTTTATAATATTAGTATATATAGACATAATAATCTTTAGAAAGTAGCCACCGCAATACTAAAAGACTATTAGGTGATTTCTATCATCTATGCCACCAAAACCAAACGCTTCATTTCAATAGCCTATTGAGGTATTGATGTTAGTTTCTGACTAATATTATAGTAACATCTGTCTGTCTGGTCAAATTTTAATTGATGAAGTGGAAAATGCTTTTTAAATTAAGATCGTATTATTCATTAATTATCGCTTCATTTCGTATTTTACTTTTAAAACAGTTGACGGTTTAATTTTACCCAGAATGTCATTTATCAAATAATTCTACCTATTTGCACTGGGTTGCAACATTTGACGTGGCCAATATACCACCTTGTACTATATCTTATATTTTTGATATTTAGAGGACTGCAAAAGTGACTATAATTTTATATATCTATCTTCTATACCAGTCTCCAGTCAGTAGTCCGCGAGACTTATCATTTGGTCCGTGAAAGACCTACAAATGTTTTAAATATAGAAGGTTATTTTAAATTTAACACAATTTATTTTTGATTATGTGGTCTCTAATAGCAAAGATGAAATTTAAGTGGTCTTCAGTCACTAAAAGATTGGGAACCTATGCTTTGAATACCGTCGTCAAATTGACTTATTTTCAGTATGTTTTTGTTAGAACATTCAAATGACATTTGTAAGTTACAAAAATACTTAAAAATTCGTTAGGTTTAGGTACACAGAAAACGCTTTGCCCTTGTTTAGCCACGGCGTATTTCGAGTCGTTTTAATATAAAGATGCTGATTATTCCGAGTGGTGTTCATTAGATTTGCCTCTAAGAATCCTTCCTTTGGAGCGTTTATTCCGATTTACTAATCCAGGGGTTCTTAACTTTTTTGTGACGGAGGACCACTTTGATTTCATTATTTGTACATCATCATTGTTTGACTATAGGTCAAACATAAACTGTGTTAATTTTAAAATAACCTTTTTTTTACCGGACCAAAAAGTCTTGCGGACCACAGGTTGGGAACCACTGTGCTAATAAATACATAGGGTTAGATATTTATGCCTATTACATCATTAAACTATCTATTTAATCATTACAACTAGTAAGAACTAGTTGTAATGATTAAATAGATAGTTTAATGATTTATAGTCTCTGATGTACAAAACATTAATTACCACGTTTAAAGATAAACGTGGTAATTAATGTTTTGTACTTATTTCACGTCACGTTACCAACACATGACCCAAATGCCCCGTTGTGACCGGGACTGTCCCGTTTTTAATTCGATAATATCCCGTATTGGTTAAAAACGGTCACGGTTAGGTTACCATTCTCACAGAAATCACCAGTAAAAACTATTCCAACATGTGAAACATTAAAATTCACTCACCAAAATTCTCTGGAAAGGTAAAAAGATTTTCAAAATACTGAACACAGCAGCCTTTTTTGTCCTTTCAGCAAATGTGCTTAAGCGGTATAAGGTCACGTGTGCGGAAACATCTCATATAATCATATGTGTGTACGTACATTAAGAATTCTCTTAAGCTGTACGAGACTTCGTAATTCGTGCATAAGGCATATAAGCTTGTAAATAGCAGAATAAAGCGCTTAGCGGCCCTTTTAAACGTTAAAAAGGTAGCATGCAACATTATAACAGTCTTATCATATGTAGATACAGTACATTCAGGGGCGTAGCTACCGCCGTATCTACCGTATCAATTATACGGGGGCCACGGGGGCCCCCGAAGTGCGTAAGTAAAAATTAAGAAAAACTTCAAAATTAATAAATCAGTTTGCCGAAAAAAAGGCAAGGAGAGTGTATATTTAATTTGAATTTGAATTGTTTGTTAAACATTTTGAAAAAAAGTGACAGATAATTATGATGAATAAATATTTCTATTAATTTTATGCAAACATTTTTTTTTCTTTTGTGAGAAATTTTTACCCTTCTAAGGGCCCCCAAAAAAACTTTATACGGGGCCCCGCCAAGGCACGCTACGCCACTGGTAACATTTCTGGTGATTATAGGATTTCTTGACTCCGTTAGTAAGAATTCGGACAGTATATTATACTCATATTATAATATTAATTTATATTCTTATTTCGCAATATTTTTTATTGTATTATTCATGTGTCAAAAAAACCGACACCTCTTATTTATAAAAAAATATCAGATGGATACATTTTATTAATGTAAAAAGTCTTCATAACCGTAAATGTTATAAATATATCTGTAGTAACGTTTGTACAACCAAAAGTTGCTCCTCACGCCTCATTAATAAGACACAGTTTATTTGCCACAATAAGTAAATACATTTGCAAATAATTCATAAGCGGGGATCTTCTATTTACACTTCTATGTAACGTTAATACCAGCCAAAGGGAACCTTCCCCCCTCGTCACATAAATAAGGCGCCAACAAAAACATTGAGCGACAAGTCAAAACACCCATAAACTACGTCCGCATCGATCATGGTTGCAATCTGTTCCTCTGATAGTGTTTCTCAAAGTTGGCGATAACGCCCCCTTACGGTCTGGAGACTTAGAGCGGTAAGGGGCTCAAAAATACGTTACATATCATCACGCCCACAGTCCCCGAAGACAAAAGGCCCCGGTAGACAGAGTCTAAGGAGCAATGATGCTCCTTAAACCAAATTTAACCAAAAATTTAACTTGAGTTGGTTTAGTTGGAAAATTATAAAAAAGTGTACTTTAAGGGGGCGATTTGATTTCCTCTACTTAATATTTTAAAATTTACTGAAATTAAAGAAACCTCATTGGTAAAAAAAGTTTCGTTTAGAACATAAGTTTAAACTCCAGACCAAACTAATATGGTACGCTTATTTAAGTAATTACAGTAGCAATACAATTGCTTGTTTTTAAGTGTAATAGTAGTAAAATAAATAAAAATGATGCTAAAAGAGCATTGATTTTCAAAGTGGGCAGTAGACTAGATTAGTTTGAGGACCTCTGCCTCTAATACTTGCAAGGCGCCGAAATAAATCAAACCCGGAACGCTCGTTTCCTTCATAAATCCATCCCTTATTATTTATCGTCGCGGCAAGATTGATGCCCCTTGGATCTCTTGGTTCGCCAATTAGTGTTTCGATAAGCTGGAGATGAAGGTTAGGTCTTGCTTGTCATGCTCAATTAATGGGGTTTTATTAAACGCATTTATATTTATAGGTGAAATATGGTAAGAAGACGTCCTTTATATGTAAGACGTGCTATACATATAATCCGGGCATGTATGTATGTACCTCTGGATTTTAAAATCTATTGCTAAGTATAGCTTAATTCTATTTGCTCGACGATAAGGGAAACCTGCTTCGCTTTAATAATTATTAAACCTATTATTATATATTATAACACAATAAAGATGATGACGCCACGTACAAAAAATACTAAGACATACTTACTAAAAAGAAAGTACTACTAAGGCTAACCATTCTTAGATGACACTTCATTTCATCTATAATATAAAAATGAATCGCTGAATGTGTTGCTAAGCGCAAATCTCGAGATCAGCTAAACCGATTTCGCTAATTATTTTAATAAAAAAGTTGCGCGGTAAATAAAAAAAAATGGGTATTGAAAATTCGAAAATGGGGCGTTACGAAGTGCGCCGAGTTAGCTAGTTATTTATATATTATAATTTTTTATTGCATTGATATTTTATGTTGTGTCTGGGACTTAGAAGAATGTGTGTCGTAAATGGCGATTAATGGTGCATTGGGTATTGAGTTTGTGATTGGTTGTATTGTTATACCGTCTATTTTATTATTGGTCACTTGTCACTACTTTTTCACAATTTTCCATCTAACCCAGCCCATTGTCCCATGTTGGTCTGGGGCTTGAAAAGAGCCAACTGTGTTTTTTTTACCTGGCATGTCGTAAAGGCGACTTATGGTATATGGGGTTTTGTGTATTGTGTAGAAGACGAGCTGGTAACAACTTTTAATAAATAATAATAATAAATTCTCCAGACTGACACACCAATTCCCTAGTTCCAAACTAAGCCTATGCTTGTGCTATGGATACTAGGTGAACGGATAGACATACTTAAATACGTTTATAAACATCCATGACTCGAGTACAAATGTCCATGTTCATCACACGAAACTTTTGCCTCGTGGCCTTGTGATTTCGTGGCCAGGGTCTCTAACCACTCGACCAACGAGCCAGTAATGGATCCTTTCTCTGCTTAACTTACATGAATTATAAGAGATTTACAGCCAGAACAAGCCCACTTATCATTCTTACGGTCCGGCCGGCGTAAGACTTAGTGTTGAGCTAAGATACATTTTGGCCAAAGTGTGCTTACCTACACTTAAAAAAAAACAAAACATTAATTCTAATGATTTTTTCTTGTTAAAAAAGAAAACATAATTCATTTTTTTTTTATATTAACTGACTGACTATGGTTTGATACCAAGCTAACAAAGCTTACTTACCAATTTTGTATACTTGCATATCATAAATGTTTGTTCTATGAATACTTTGATTATAGAAATTAGTTCAGAGCTTAGGAGGTTTGATGAATTTAGTTATCATTATTGACTAACGATAGCGATGCAATGTTTTATAAATATTTTTTCTGTGATGCTTGCTAGAAATCTTTAGCTAACGTTGACTAATGAAGCCGAAAGTTTGGCCGAAAGTATTTATGACAGAAGGTTGGCCAACGCCAAAGGTCCGGTCAGACACTACCGATTCATCATAATTCCTGGCCGGATTATAACCGCTGTGTTGGGATAGGGGCAGTTAAGTAGGGTGAGTAGGATGTTAATCTGGCGCCATTAATTTCTTTTAAGTAAGGAGGTACTAAACAGTTTGTTATAATACTTTTTTAATAAGTGATAGAAAAATTCATTGGTCACACAAATAATGAGCAAAAAACAATAAAAATACAAAAGAAAGAGAAAAAAACAAGAAAACATAATCTGAATGCAGGTTTCCCCATGATTTTTCTGTAACCACAGATTTTAAAAGAAATAATGGTACATACAACACTATAAATTTTGAATTTCTAGGTAAACCGGCTCAGACTGAAAACGAAAAGTCTTTCACAAGTGAGGCTTTTACTTTGGTGCATAACCCATATGTACAATAGGAGGATATATTTCCCAGAACAGACATGGGTAGTCCGGCAAAATTTTTGCGGTTACGTAGTAACTAAGTCAAACTCAACACGCGAACTTAACTCAAAATTGCACTAGAATATAATGCACTAAAGAGAGCGCAATAAACCAGCTCAATCAGACCTTTTGGAGTCCTGGGCAGTGTGTCTTACATCAACACATTCTAATACAGTGAGTTAATAATAATAATAATCACACATTCATATCAAAACGTCTCAAGGGGTCTCTACATGTTGGGCATGTGCCCCCATGCAAGCCAAAGGACCGGAAAGGTAACACTTCCGTTATATTCAAAAGGAGACATCAAATAATAGGTAATCAATTTATTTTCTAATCACAAAGGTATACAAAATATAATGTTCATAAACAATGACTGGTTTTCTTTGTGAGAGATTGGTGTCTAAACTAGGGTATTCCTTGTATGATAAATCACCAGGCCCTCAACTCCATTTTAATAAAGTAAGTCACCACCGCAGTGAGCTGAGGTAGCCTTATTTTGCGGCGCAGTGTTACACATGTATATTCAAGACTGTCACCTCTCGATTAGGTCCTAATAGAGTTTGATTGATGAACACGCGTCAGCTCCCAACAACGCCTCAGTCTTCACCTGCCTACATCCATCACTCTGTCTAATCGAAGTTTCGTCTTCTATTTTTTTGTGACAAATTGAATGCAATTTGTAAATGACATGCTTAGTGGGAGAGTGCATTATTAGAATGATTGTATCATTGTTTTAAAACTAGTACTTGTCTGCGGCTCCGTTCGTTTGCGTATATACAATACACTTCACGTGTGTTTATTAATAAAAATAGCTCATGTATTCCTTCAGGTTAAAGAGAAGTTTTTTTTTAATTTCCTCGTATTGGTCTATACCGTATACTATACTAACCTTTATGATCTATAACATAAAATTTGTGATATAAGTCTATTTTGTAAGACTTTATTCATTTGCATATAAATTAAATTTTTTTAGAACAATTTAAGGGTAGCAAAGAAATAAAAATAAGCCATTAAAACTGAGCCAAGTGTACAGCTTTTTGGTGCGACAGAACTTTAACGTCAACAGCCTACAAGGAAACTGTATTATACTCTTATCATGCTATACAAAACACAACACAATTACCCACATTCTACATTCAGCCGCACCCCAACGAAATCTCCAACACATTTGAGGAGCACCAAAACTGCCTTCACACCTTAACCCTACGCCTTAGCTATCTCCGTATTGCGAGGTGGTAATTGAAAACGGGCATTAAGTCCCTAACCCTCGCATTCATGCTCCTCCGAGATGTGCATTAGAGCCTAGTAATTTGTTTGCCTACCTGCTAATTATGGGGATTACGGTATGCCGGATTACCATGAAACAGGGCGTTTTAGTTACATTTGGATAGAGCAGTCTCTATTCAAATGTAACAAGAAGCCACTGGGTGGCTCTTGTTAGGAGAATTTAAATTGAAAAATAATTTGAAAAATGCAACTAATAAATTGATCATCGTCGTCCTAGCGTTATGTTCTGTGTTTAGTCGGGATCCGTTTGCACAATGATCTAGGATTTAGCGAGTTTGGTCGGAGCGACATTGAAGCCACTATCGATATGATATTTGTTTCCTTAGATAGGAGAACCAGACAATTTAGACAAATGTATGTAAACATATTTAAAGTCAAAACTGACTGACCCGTTGGACGAGTGGTCAGAGACCCTGGCCAAGAAACCAAGGGTCGCGGGTTCGAATCCCGCTAGGGGCAAATATTTCGTGTGATGAACATGGATATTAGTACTCGAGTCATGGATGTTTATAAACGTATTTAAGTATGTCTATCCGTTCACCTAGTATCCATAGCACAAGCTTAAAAGCTTAGTTTGGGACTAGGGAATCGGTGTGTCAGTCTGAAGAATTTATTTATTAAATTATTAAAAGGTTACTATCGTATATGCAGCAGTAATGATCTCCTTATTTTAAAAATCACATTCTAAAAAAAAATCAGTCGAATTGAGAACCTCCTCCTTTTTTTGAAGTCCGTTAAAAATAAAATATTTATTTTTAAGTTACACGAGTTCTCAAATACATAAACTTATTTATACTCATCAATACCGATACAAGTTCGCTAATGTACATCGCTACATTGAAAACTTTCTAATTCATTGTTGCTAAAATATCTCATGATAAAATTTGTTTTTTTTTGTCAAACACAAAAAGCGATGGATGCTGGCAGGTGGGGGGTGAGGCGCCGAGCTGACGTACGCTCATCAATCAACCCCTATTAGATTTAATTGAGTGGTGACAGTTCTGAGATAGAATTGTGTGCTTCCACCATGGCATTGTACGGATTTGTTCTTTATTTAGGCTTCCGGAATTTATAAGAAAATGGGGATCATCTGTACGTATATCTGTCAACTGACAGTACAGTTTAATTAAAGCAAATAGTTAAGGCTTGCATATAATGCATTTCTCCTAAAAAAAACAGCCACGTTGACTGATTTTGATATTTTACAATAAATACAAACACTTACGAACATTGGTAAAATTTGAGTATCAAGGCAAAAGGACTACGACCAATAATCTTCCATTAATTTTTTGTATAGATAGTACGTCTTTGGCGCTGCAAAAATTCTTTAATTCTTGTACATGCTAGGTTTTCGGACTATATTTGCTTAATAAAGTGAATCCAATCTAGAACCTAGACCGTAATGAAACACTTTGGAGTGATAAAAATAGTAAGGCAGCGGTTCCTAAACTATTCCTGGATTCGGATACCTTGGTTTATCTACGAAGAGGTTTCGCAAGGAGAAAACACATGTTCCAGCAACTAGTTTTACTTTTTATGGCGTAGCAAACATAGGCGTTGCCAAACTTTTTTAATACGCGACGGAATATTTTCGACGGTGAAGCGATTTTATGACTGACCTTGTTTCCCGTTTGAATTGTACATATAAGAGTATTTGTAAGCGATTGACCTTAAATATGGACTTATAAAAATCGACTGACTCAGCTCGTTTAGGTCTTCAGCGATAAAAAGATTCGTCGCCATGTTTGTAAGACACAGAACACAACAGGGAAATAGAAATAGTAATATAATAAAAATTATTTTAAATTATTATTTAGTGGCCAGGTTTTCCAATTGAATTTGAAAACCTTATTAACTATAGAGTTAAAGAAATTAAGGCATTATCACGATCACTATTATTTTGGCATTACATTTGAACAATGTATCACAGAATATGAAAGTAATATGATCACCACCTTAATTAAGTAGTTACTGATTATGTATGCTATTCCTAAATTTGCTGCTACTGTTAGTAGGTTTACAACGGTTATCATGTTCTACATCAATTCAAGAAAATGTTAAATTTCCGTCTATAACTAGCGTACTACTTATATACACTTTATACGAATAATATTCTAACTTCAAGGCCAAACTGATTATACTATCAGTATTAAACAAAACTTTACTCCTTAACATAAACTGCTACTTACAAGTATAAATGTTGAAAGTTCCTCCTATCTCCGATCTCAACAAGTGCTTCCAACAGTTTAGTGTATCTCTAGTTACTTCTAGACACCAAGCTCTTCATATGATCTCGAAGCTTCCCTCGAGTCGAGATAAACTTCTCAAAAGATCGTATTACTAGCAGTTTAGGCCTTGTGAATTCTAAGGTGATCGAGTTGTAATCATTGAGATATCTGGTAGTACTGTTTAAATTACTTGTAGCTTGTTGGTTTGTAAATTACCAGATTATATCTTTCAGATTAATATTATATTGGAGACCAATATTAATTCCTATTCGTTGCCTTTATTCTCTCTTAACTCAATGAAAAGGACTCTTACGTAACCAACTGAAAAGTGTGTTTTGTAAGTCAAGTAAAACAGGTTTATTCTTAATTAATTATTCCCTGTATTATTAACATATAATCTCAAAGTTACTGAAATATGTAGGTCATGCACTTGTTTTATGAGCTTAGCATGAGTAGCTTCCATGTTCATACCCAAATATTAATAATTAGTAATGATTTTTTTAAATTAAATTAGTAATTAATTATATATTACAAGTATAGGTACTTAAACTCACATTTTCATGTTCTTATAATATCTGTTAAGAAAATTAATATATAAGTTATATGTAGATTAACACCCAGAAGTTAATTATCCTCTTCAGTATCTACCTTTAATAAAATTTGATATTAGGAACAAATTGAGTGTTTGCTGAAATATCTTTTGTGCCCTCATAATATTGATCTGGTAACAGTGACCTTAAACTATGCTCCTGAACTAGTGTAATTACAATGGCTCTCATTATTAAATATCAATAATTCAACCTTGAAGGTGACTCATAGGGAAACGTATTAAGTAGTTTATATGAGAGGTAAAACTTTGTGTTGCATTAGAAATAAGACCAACAGGATTAGACGCGATATTCATTATGTAGCTTTTTAGTTACATATGTAAGTACTTGAGTGTACAGGATTCATATCGATGTTTTTAGCTAGCTAATTAATGCGGGAACAATCGATAAAATCCTATCACCTATCATTTCTACTATTATGCACTGTACAATCGAATTTCTATTTCAGAAACCAAATAGACATTGCAAAACTGTGAGGTACATTCTTTCTGATTTCAGTGAAACATTGCGAAATAAAACCTTCATCACACTTCCAATTACACAATTCCACTCAATTAAGTAACTAAATTTCACGCCACTTCCCTGGCGGGGTAGGCAGAGAGAACGCCATATGGCACGATCCTTACACACCTCACTCGCTTCTTCAACATTTATGATCCTTTCCATACAAGCTTTACGGTTTTTATGACCCCTAACATCACCTTTTGTTAATACACGACCAATCTGGTCGTTGTAGGAGAGCCTGGGCCTTCCGCGGCTCCTACATCCTGCCACTTTCGCATTGTATATCTGTTTAGTCAATCTTTCGTCATCTATCCTTTCCACATGGCAAAACCACCGGAGCATGCCTCATCTTACCTTGACTCCGACACTCTCTTTCAGATCATCAATGGAACAATTAGCTAATATATATTGGATATAAAATTTACTCCATTCATCCCTTCATCTGGTCCTGGATTGGAGTCTTATCTACAGACGGACGCATTATATACCGCGAAGATCTCCGTTTAACAGCATTCACGTTTAATATCAGACATATCGGGGAGCGGTGGTAGCTCAATGGTAAGGACACGCGCCTCTTAACCGAGGAGTGTGGGTTCAAACCCGGGCATGTACCTCTAGATTTAAAAAAATCTATGTACATATTTATACCACTAGCTCGACGGTGAGGGAAAACATCGTGATGAAACCTGCAAATTCAAACAACTTTGAATTTGTAACCATGATCCAAAAATTGTCTGGTTCCCCTATGTAAGGGTTACGAAGGTCAGATCGGCAGTCGCTTCAATGTAATTACCAGACTCGCTAAATCCTGGATCATGGTCTAAGCGGACCCCGTCTAAGCACGGGACATAACGCTAGGAAGATGATGACGTTTAATATCAGACATTTATCAGCATTTGCGTTGTCTGGGAAGGAACAAATGGCTCGCTTAAGTCATTCGTATGAATGGAATTTTGATCCTGTTATAAATCTTGGCATTGCTTATGGATGACGTTGGATTCAGATGCATTGAGTGAATAGGGATTATCCCATAGACGTAACTTAGACATAATTTCTTTAAAATACCTTATTGCTAGACACTGAAGTCTGATTTTTTAATAGTTATATACAATTAAACAGTCTACTCAATGTAATGATAGTCTATCATGTATGATTCTAGACCAATTTCCAATGATAAAATGCATCTACACAAATTTTATAAAGCTGAAGAGTTTGTTTGTTTGCTTAAACGCGCGTCATCATCTTCCTAGCGTTATTTCCCGTGCTTACACGGGGTCCGCTTTAGATCATGATCCAGGATTAAGTGAGTCTGGTAATTACATTGCAGCGACTGCCTGAAGTTATAACATTTTCACAATTTTCCAACTAGCCTAAGTGTTACAGTACAAATAGCTAGCTAGTTCATCTAATAATCAAAAATACAAGAGAAGTGGTGTGAAGTTTAGTTAGTAAGTTAGATCTACATAATCATAAATACAATATAAATAATCTTTTATGACAGGCTAGGAAAAATTTGGTACATTGTTTTAAAGTCCCAGACCGACATGGTACATACTCATAGTAATATTATTTGTATGTTAACACGAAAGTAGGAGGTATTCATACCATATATATTAAGGCACTCTTTTGACACTTTTTTTGTAAAAACTCCATAAAGAACCATATTTCAAATTCCAATTTCCTAAACGTTCATCCGCAAAGGGTTCGGAAACCAAAATATAAATCGGACAAGCTATGCACTCGGCAGAATGTGTTTGAAGCGTCGTAAATATATTTCACGCGTAGAAATTATCTAATTTCAGCAATCGAGAGATTTAACGGGCGGCCCGAACATAACAGTCCGGAAAAGCATAATTGATTTTCAATTCGGTACAGTCGCAGAGACACCTTATTTATTAATCATCTTTTTTTATAAGTTGCATTTCCGTTTGTGTGACGAGCAACAGAAAATGTAGTAAACATTCTTGTATGCTTATTATATTTACTTTCATATTGTAATGGAACAGATAAATGTATTTTTTGAATATTTGGAAGGTAGGGTTGCCAATTTTTCGCATAGAGAAGTATAAAGCTCGTAGACAGAAAGAGTGATTTCAGGAACTATCAATAATAATCTGAAATTGATATAAGAATTTCCAGAATGATATAAGATATTGTAAATTTTTGTCGGTCTAAAATTAACTTACTTTGTTGGTAGTCATTTAAAGAAAGATCAGAGCATTTTGTTTTTTGTTTTTGACAGCATATAATAGATTTGACAGCCCTACTCTGAAAATGGTTAATTTAAATTAATAAGTACTATACATACACAAGTATATGTTTTAAGAGCTCTATATGAATGTGAGAGATGATTGCGTTTCATTAGAATACGCTTTAAATATTATATACTTACATTTAATAAATTCAAACTCTGTTTCATTGACGACGAATCACGGCACATATGTCCAAGATTAATGTACATTATTTGATTCTGAGACTGCGAAATTTATTCTGAATACGGCGTATTCAGAATAAATTCTGCTATAAATATATTTATTACATTATATTTACTACATAAGTAGTAACTATAATGTAATAAATATATTTATAGCAAGGATTTAAAATGTCTGCGACTTAAATATATTAAATAAATAAATATCCGACTACATCGCATACATTGATCTGAATCCGAAGTAAGTAGCTTAAGCATTTGTGTTATGGATATCAGAATAAACTGTACTACAAATATATACTTAAATATATTGGATATTAACACCCAGACACAGAATAAACACAAGTATTCATCACACGAATGTCCTGGGTGGGGATCGAACCCCAAGAGTTGTGGGTTCGATCCCCATCCAGGATGGGGCAGCGCATGGGGCAGGGTCACTAGGTACCGATTGCGCCATCGAGCCAGTCAAAAAATAATCAGCCAGCTGTAATGGCTTATTGGGTTTGTAAACATGTAAGCAACTAGCTAGTCCCCACTTTCCATCTAACCCAACTCCATTTTAATTTTTACTAAATGTGGTTATAATAAAAGCACTTATAAATCGGCATAACAAAAATAAACATAAACTGGCTCAAAAAGTAGATTCTACCGAGAAGAAACTGCCAAGAAACTCGATAGTTACTCTTTTCAATGCCAAGTCTTAACAGCTTTTACGAAGATACAATTTCTTAGTCAAATTAATTTCAATAGAAGACCTAGTAGGTAAGGCATAAATAATACAGTAAGGGATTTACATTTTTGTTATCACCTGTACTATTTGAAATCAGATTAATATTTAACAAAGCAATTGGAAGGTATCAACATTAATGTCTTTCCACTGGGTGGTGATTTAATAAATCGACCGAATTTAAAAAGCCACGTGATTTTATCCGCGCTAAGGGACCTGTTCGGTGAGAAGTTTTAGCCACTGTGAAAATAAAATAGGAAAATCTGAAACAGAATAAATAAATAAATAATAAATAAATTCTCAGACTGACACACCAATTCCCTAGTTCCAAACTAAGCTTATGCTTGTGCTATGGATACTAGGTGAACGGATAGACATACTTAAATACGTTTTTATAAACATCCATGACTCGAGTACAAATGTCCATGTTCATCACACAAAACATTTGTCCCTAGCGGGATTCGAACCCGCGACCCTTGGTTTCGTGGCTAGGGTCTCTAACCACTCAACCAACGGGCCAAATAAAACGCTTGTTTCTCTAACTTACTAAACTGCATGCCACTTCCCTAGCGGGGTAGGCAGAGAGAACCGAACGCCACATAGAAATTCAATATCAAATTTTGTAAGTTAGAATCTCCTTATGAAAAAAATAGTCATAATGCGAGTCTTTGATTTTTTTAAATCTTTGCTCTTATTTCCATTATTCATAGGTACATAGTTTTTTTTTTTTCATAAAAGAAGAATACAATACTACAGATGAGCTTGATGAAACATTTGTTTTTTTATTATTATATCGGCGCATCGAACCTGCTTCTAAGTACTCGTCTAAGTATCAAAGTTCTGCCAAGTTCCCAACCAAGCGTCAATTAACTGTTTTGCGATCACACCTCTTGGCGGTCAACTCTTTATTTATTCAACAACTTGTTAACTTCGTCTACTTTTATCGTGTTCCTCACAAAGAAGCCTTAAATGGCTTTTTAATTACGTTCGCAAGTTTGTAATAGTGCAAGGAGAATTTAAATTTTAGTGCCAATAGAGTTATAACGTTATTTTCTTACGAAGCCCTTTTTGTGATTGCAAAATGTCCTTCTAAGTCCTAGATTGCGTTGTTGGAGTTCGAGATTGAAATAGTCGTAGTGATTTCATAAGTTTTTCTTTTTATTAAATTGAGTTTAGCGAAAAAGGCTTCTGCTTAGTAAGTCGGTGGAGAACTTTTATTTGATCTTGTCTGACCTTAGCATCTTGTAGGAGACAATGTGATAAGACAAGAAATTTTAATGAACCTTGAAATCTTTCATCTTGATATTAGCAGTGGAAGTGCACTCGCAGGAGTTTGTCAAATGTTGTCTGTAGATAATATTTGACAGTTTAAGTGATATATGAAAGTGCAATATTAAGACAAGAGTCATATTTAACTCGTGTTATGAAGATTTTCACATCAGACGAAAAATGTGCTCGTTTCAAAAACATGAGTACCTTTAAGATAATCTTTGCAATATCAACTGGTAGGTAAGTGAAGTCTGGAGTCCTAATGATGTAGAGTGTCTCAAGTGCATTTCTTTTCTTAAAATTTTTCCACTGCACTTTTAAATGTTTTCCACCGTGTTAGGTTCCATAGGTAACATATGTGTTTATGTTCTAAGCTGCATCTTTCAATGTGGCCTTATCCGACATGTAACTCCTCTGCGTCAGAATTAGCTCAAGAGCCATTAGAGGTTGGTAACGCGTCACCTCCGAGGCGGAGAGCCCTCGAGCCGTCTCGGGCGACCTTGGCATGCTGGCTAACCTTTGTGACGCTCAGCACAAAGGTCACTGTTGTTTCACTGTTGTTAACAATAACCATCTGTAGTTCCACAGAGACAGTATTAACCTGAAATCATAAAAAGAACATAGGAATTTACTTTTAAACTGATATTTAAAATAACTACCATGGAACTTGTAATTATCCTAAAATCACTAGAATATCATAGAAGTTTACTTCTGAACTGATATTTAAAATAACAATCGTAGTAACTTGTTATTAACTTTAAACCACTAAAATGACATAGGATTTACTTTTAAACCTCTTTTTGAATGTAATGAAACTTAATATCAGTGGTAGTTAATATACCGTTTCAGGCTTGTCGTAATTTTTTCGGCTTAGTCGCTCAATCATAGTATTTGATTTTAATGCGAGTATAGTTAGGTGCTGAATAATATGTACAAAAAAAGACTCACTCTATGTAATAATTAGCTTAATTAATTTTTTTGTTCCATGTGATTAGTACTTTAAGTTAGCTCTGCGTACTTGGACCCCTTCGGAGAACCGATAAAATTGGGGCTAAACATATAAGAATTAGCGTTCATTAAAGATACAAAGGATATTTAAAGTAAACGGGGATTTCGGTTTTCAATTCCAATTTAGTACTAAAGTTAATTCGGCAGGTGTACAAGTATGAAATACAGATTTTCTTTCAAACAAAAAAAAAGTGCTGTACCTATTCGGAGTATGCTCCATCGTCAGGCAAGATTTTTACATAAATACATACATACATAATGCCACGCCCTTCTCCCGTGGGGGTAGGCAGACATCACTTCCTTACATTTGCTTCGATCCTGGCTTTCCTATTATCTGGAAATTTGTGAATACTACTCCTTCAAACTATTCTTTACCAAAAATCACAAGATACAGATGTAAGGGCCGCAAAAGAACCTGGCTCACCGACCTGGTATACGACTAGATTGGTCGTGTATTAAAAGAAGGTGATGTTAGGAGTCATAAAAACTGTGCAGCTTGTATAAAAAGGATCATGAATGTTGAAGAGGCGAGTGAGCTGTGTAAGAATTGTGCCATATGGCGTTCGGTTTTCTCTGCCTACCCCGGAAGTGGCGTGAAGTTTAGTTAGAAGATACATTTGCGTGACTCTTTAGTCTCTCGTTATGAACCAACCGGTTCAATAGCAAGGTTTGTTTGGAACAAGATATCATTGGGTGAAACTAACGGTACAATTGACGGCAACGATTTTCCGACAATCAATTGCACGTAGGTACTACGAGTTGTGAGTTACATTTATAAATTATGTATGATACACGCCTTATAGTTATTGAAAGTGTTTGATAGTACTTTACTAGTACTTAATGTTTCTATCATTTAACGTATATTATCAAAGCCTATATTTTATAAGTGAAGGTTTATCGACTTCTGAAAATAAGCTCAGTATTTTTATTTCTTTTTCTTCTTTCGCATTAATATTTATACGCCCTTTGAGGCAAAATATTTTGTATTTATAATTATGTAATGTACATTTTATTCAGTTAACAGTTTAAAGATGTAAATATAATTAGTTTATATTATTTTAGTTAGTTAATATTATTATAATCTACTAGCAGCGCCCCGCGGTGTCACCCGCGTAGTTCCCGTTCCCGTGGGAATATGGGGATAAAATATAGCCTATGTTACTTCCGGATAATGTAACTTTTCAATGGTAAAAGATTTTTTTAAATAGGCACAGTAGTTTTTGAGTTTATTCATAACAAACATACATCATCTTCCTAGCGTTATGTCCTGTCCTTTGACGGGGTTCGCTTTGACCATGATCCAGAATTTAGCGAGTCTGGTAATTACATTGAAGCGACTGCCGATCTGACTTTCGTAACCCTAAGATAGGGAAACCAGACAATTTTTGGATCATGATTACAAATCCAAAGTTGTTTGAATTTGCAGGTTTCATCACGATGTTTTCTCTCACCGTCAAGCTAGTGGTATAAATACGTGCATAGATTTGAAAAATCCAGAGGTATATGCCCGGGTTTGAACCCGCACTCTTCGGATTAGAGCCGCGTGTCCTTACCATTGAGCTATTACATTAGAGATTTAGCGTTATGAGAGTAATACATTGAATGTTTGGTAAAATATGTTTATCTATGTAGGTAGGTTAGATAGCGGTTTTGCCGTATCATTAAGTGTCTTTAGGACATGCATTCTCTGTAGGCCGTCCTCAAACTAGATGTTATCCATAATTTATATCAATCACATCACATTAATATTTTTTAACCCAGTGTTCCAAGTGGACATATTTGTGTGGATGTAATCATCAAGTTTTAAACAAAAATAGAGTTTAAATTTGTAAGAGTAAAAATAAACAATTAAAATTTATGCATATTTTTTTACAACTTAGGTTGTCTTGTCGGGGTGGTGACGTTTGTAACGTTTTAGAATGCGAAGATAGAAAGGGAGGAGGAAACAGGAGGCTTAAGTTGGCTTTTATAGCAGAGTAGGTATACGAATGTAGCATATTTGTATACCTTTCAAATATGTTTTTTAAAAATTACTTTTGTTTTTTTATAATAAAGAATTATTAGTATATTTAAAATAAGTTCTTTATTATATAAAAAAACAAACACTCAATATTAGGTAATATTAATTATTCCTTTGAATTGTTTACTCTTCTATTTCTAGTTCGATTTTCGAAAAGTTTTAGTGATGTTCTCTCTACTTTCTGATTATAAAATCTACGGTACACGACCGCTAGCTAATAGAGGAAACCGGATTTTACGTATTGTATTGTAGGCACATCAGCCGGCAATACACTATTCAGCTCTTACTTGCCTCCAATGCCATCCATCTTGACCCGGCTTACCCGTGAAACATACTGTATGTGATTACCGTGATTTTGAACGGGTTCTGTACAACGTACAACACAACAGATGCGTAGAACTATGGGCCTAAGTCGAAAGCGAGTCTAGTATGTGCGCTTGGCTTAGTAGGTACCAGTATACTATGAACAATACTGTGAATTTCAAAAACATCAATAAAGTATAAATATAATATTATAATTATTTACAATGCTAATCAAATTAAAATGAGAGATTTTCCATTTGGTAGTTTTCGATACAGGTGCTTACCGTTTTTTGTTGCTTTATCATTGTACGAAACTGTTTTACAGCTGAAGCTTCCGAGCAGTTGCCAGTTTAACCCAGGGCGCTCACTCTGGTAGACCAATAAATGTTTGACTTGCAAATTTATTTACTATGAATTTATTTCTTGCTAAACAACTATAACCAGACGTGGGCCTGGTTATAGTTGTTGAGTACAAAATAAAGCAACAGATACTAAATACCACTATCTAGTAATACCTGGCCAATTCGAAAAAGTTTTAAGTCCCACAAGCTTTATGGGTTCCATGTATACCTTAACAATGTTTCGCTAGGGGTCATAAATATCGCGTAAAAAAAAGTTAGCACCAAAGTTTGTTAAGTTAAAAGCGTCTTAGCCCTAACGTTAGTCTTCTTTTGACAGACACTTTTTCCAATATCCTAAACGTTTTTGTACAAAAAACTTGGACATGATTTTAATATTCAGAAAACAAAATGATTTAGCGCCATAATTTGGCGCTGGATTATTTTAATATTGGTTACATAACTATAGTATCTCAGTATCATATTTAGGCTTTAAGAAAGCACTTATATACCGTCAGATTTACATAGGTAATCTTTAAAGCTACATGGATCTACCAGTATTACTAGTGGCTATCTACTTGTAATAAAACAATATGACAATTAAATAGCAACTGTTAAATTTCTCTTTTAATATAAAAACTTAATATGTAGGTATTATTCTTAGCTACAATTCAAACGAAACAAATTCGATGTTGAAATCGTAAATACAAAAAAAAAAACAAAACAAAGTGCAACCGCCAACAAAAGTTAGCGTGCACATAAAAACCCTTTGGCAGAACATTAAGTATAATCTGTGGCAATCTTAAATTTAGAACGCCCATTCGATATTTGAAAAAGCCTACAAGCTCGGTTTCGATGGAGACCGTTGGCGGCGGGCCAAGTTTCGAAGCTCATAGGCATAATGTTAGGTACCGTTCCGTATCTGACATTCACATTTGGGTCATAATAATATTTTATCTGTGGAGCGCTGTTGAAACGTTCCGTTGTACGCTACGAATGGCGCTAAGCGTTCCTGCTCGATAGGTTAGGAATTGCAAATTTTCGCCGCTCACCTGTACAATTTGGCTAGTCACTGCGGATAAATTTTCGTATTGAATGGAAATGTTACATGCTGGTGCATATATTGAAATGTTTGATGCGAGAAAAGCTATTCCAAATGGTTGTTTCTATACGCTGTGAGATTCTAAAAATCTATGTTTGACCGAATTGTTATTCCGTAGAGTTTACCAAACTTGTAGTGTTAATTTCGCTCAATATCATTTGTATATAGATTTTAAGTGCTTTTTCGGTTATGATCCTAATGTTTCAAAATAATAAAATCACGACGTTGTTGAATTTAGTAGATGTATAATAACATTCAAGCATTTTTTTTCTTGTGGTAATGTGCTGTTTATGTTTTTTCAGTATTTGCTGCAACTTCTATCAAAATCGGTTCGGTGTCTTCATCTTCAACATGTTATAAACAGACAGATATGCTCTTGAATTCATGTTTTGAATTTATAAGCGTTGATAAGATACATAGACTATAACAAAATACCTCGTATGTCCTTCAACCTTCAAAACACCTTCTTAGTGAACATAATGATCGATGTAGGACTGGAAATATTAATAAGTCGGCTGTGTAAATAGGTATTTATCTATAACTACTATGAATATTTTCCTTATGAAGCTCGGAAAAACACAGATGTTACATACAAACTCTCTCGTGGGTGGTATAACCCCATACCTTCGTTTAGAATTTAAGTTGGAATTTAGAAACATTCATATATCATTCATAGTTATCAAAATGTAAGGCATTATCATAAAATATAGTAATTTAGTACTCAGAAAAGTTACATCAATAAATTAAATGAGCATCAATATTCACACTTATCGGCAAGAACACAGAACCGGAAATTGGATCTCCACAGCCGCATACAGAAAAATGCAGTTAACGGTCGCGTGCTGCATATTGACCAGCCTTAAGCATCGCTGGCTGTTAGATGCCCTTATCCCCCGCAATTTGTATGACAGCACATACTGGCGACTAATGGTACATCGGGTTTTGGGTATGTGATTGTGTAGGTGATAAGCTAGTCACTTGTCACTACTTTTTCAGAATTTTCCATCTAACCCAGTTTTGTTTTTGGCTGAATGTGGTTAAAGGGGCCTGCTGTCCCTTTGACTCTGCCCACCCCTTCGGGGATTATGGGCGTGATGTTATGTGAGTAGTACATACTGCTACATATCATATTGACAGACTAATGGTGGTGAGAGCCATTACCCAGTGATCGGTATTCGCTCTGTTTACCTAACTCCGTAGGTTTCTTGTCCTTACATCAAATTGCATTTATCAAGTTGGAAATGAGGGTTTTTTGAATTAAAACATCCAAAAGATGGCGTAACCGTGACTTGCGATCTTGTCACCCTCCTCATTGGTTAGTTGTCAGACCAAACTGACATACCTACGTGTCACATTATGAAAGGTGCTGTCAACAAAAAGCCAATAGTGACAGTGATAAGACCACAAGACTCCCTCGCGCCACCTGGCGGTTTTTGTTTTTTGAAAACCCTCATTTAAAGTTTTGCTTGCATTCTCGTAATAAGATTATGACAAAGAAGTAAAACTAAAAATAATGTGCAGGCTACTATAAATAGTGTAGGTATAACTGCGCAGTCTACTTATCTAAGGGAATACATAAATACGAAATGAGTACGTAGATATAAAATGTAGATTACTATGACGATTCACGAGACATAGCCCTCTAAAAGACAGACAGGCAGCGGAATGCAGGACTAAATATAATACGGGAATTATTATGAGTGGCGGTAGCGCAGTGGTAAGGTCTCATCATCTAGTACTTTTGTAACCCTTCGATAGTAGATACAGATAATTTGCGTCATGGTTACACATCCGTAGTTGTTTAAATGTGGAAGTCACATCACGATGTTTTCTCTCATCGCTGAGTTAGTGATATACATATCTACATTGCTTTGGAAAATTAAGAGGTACATGCACGAGTAGCAGCACTCCTCACATATGAGACGCATGTCCTTACCATAGTGCTACTACCACTGTCTCACGTTATCACCGCTACATCGCCAGTTTACGTATATCACATTAGCTGTGCCAGCGGTTTTACCCGTGTTTATGGTTAATGTTAAATAGGCTATAGCTTTCCTCGATAAATGAACTATATAACACAAAATTCAAATTGGGTCAGTAATTCCAAGATTAGCGCGTTCAACCTAACAAACAAACGTTTCAGCTTTACATATTAGTATAAATATAGATTTATTAGTTAAAACACTTGCTCTGTTCGCGGTTTTACCTGCGCTTATGGTTAATGTTATATAGACCAGTAGTTATTGAGATGAGCGCGTAACAAACAAACAAACAAACTCTTCAGCTTTATATATTAGTATAATAATATATAAGGTTACCGTTTCTCTAGATATCAACTTTCATCTAAGAGTAACTTCCGAGTACTCCATCATCTCTGACAGGCCAGGGTATCATATGTCATGAGTTATAGTGAGTACTTAGTTGCAATTTTGAGAGTAATTGTAAGTTAAATGTAGTGTTATACCATAAATGTTATGTATATGATGTATGTAGATATGTGTAAGATTATACATTTGGCACTTACTAGAAGAATTAACCGGTTTAAATGACATGAACTGAAAAGCACTTTTTTATTTTTATGGGATTTGTGTGAATATTTTTGGGGTGGGTATTTCTTATTCAAATTATTATTTTCTTATTTTTTTTTCTTGATTTCCTTGATTTTAAAGACTACTTAAATGATATCACATGCAAAAGTTAGTTAATCTAGAATTTCTAGATTACTAGAAATTAGAAGGTTTGGTCATACCGACATTCAAATTTTAAAACAAGGATTAAGAAAGAAAATACTAGCATTTCTTTTTAAAAACTAGTGGATTCAGCTAAAATATAACCAGGACTTAAACAAAATACATATTGTGTCATCCCTCGATGCCCCTCATCATTACTACTAACGATTTTTGATATAACGTGAGAGGATATAACCTCCCCAGTCACTCCGAGGGCTTGTTGGAAAAACATTATTCGACTTTTTATGCAAACTCGTTTAGCGCTCCGGTAATTTTGTACGGGATATCGGATTTTTTGGTGAATTTGCAAGTCATAGAATGAAAGTAATATACTTTGATGTGAATATGATGTTATTCGATTTAGAAGTGTAAGACAGGGATGCTTCCGAAGGTATTATATATTTGTCCTTGTCTACATACAAATTAATAATAATGTCCTCCTAACCGATATCGGTCACGGCGAAATCTCAACGAGGATTAGCCAACTGCGCAGGAGATATTATAGTGCACAAGTGTGTGCGCAAACACAGGTGCACTTTCTGGTCCTTTACACTCATAGTCCGGTGAGACGCCAATTTGACATGACCGGAGGGAGGTCAGGCGCAGGACCAACGGCTTAACGTGTTTTCCGAGGTACGGGGGTGATTAAACCTCCAACTTCCCGACTCCGGGCTGTTACTGAGTAATTTCAATATTAAAATACCCAGCGACAAATTAATTATTATGATTTAATATGTAAGATATTTTTATCCCAGCCCTTAGGATCGGACTGTTGACACAGATATCACAAACACACAAAATAAATGCAGAAACGATGATTACCTGAAATAAAGAATTACACCTAATATTTTTTGAATAGCAAATACTCAAATACATAGATCTGAAAAAGTAATTTCATTTAGTAGGGACCTAAACACATAACCAAAAGTCGTGAATATAAATTCTGTAATGTTTAAAAAACTCTTTGTATTATAGTACAGTTATCTATCCGTAACCTTGTAATATAGTATGCTGAGTCTGTATATAAGGATATTACTAATTTAATGTATTGGTCTATTGTAATCATATACATCATTACACCAGCAATCCCTAAAGTAGTAGCCAGAGTCAAAGGGGCAATAAATAAATAAATATCAGACTACAACACATACATTGAACTGACTCCGAGGTAAGTAGCTTAAGCACTTGCGTTACGGATATCAGTAACAACAGTGGTATTGCAAATATATTCTTAAATATTGTATATTAACACCCAGGCACAGAACAAATACAAGTATTCATCATACGAATATTTGTCCTGGGTGGGGATCGAACCCACGACTCTTGGCGCATGGGGCAGGGTTACTACCGAATGCGCCATCGAGTTTGTCAATAAGCCCCTTCAACTACTTGCAGCCAAAAATGAAACTGGGTTGGGTTAGATCGAACATTGTATAAAGTTTTTAGAAGTGGCTAGTTCGTTGCCTACACAATCTATTGTAATCACCTACCTTTTATCCCCTAACAACAAGGGTCTTAACAAATTGCCTCTATTAAACCAATTAAGTACTTTTATGCCGTTTCTGGGAGAAAAATCCGGCCTTAATTGGTGATATGAGAATTTCCCGAGCATACTTCGCTCTCATTTCGGGCATTAGCCTCTCGAAAATCAAATATTTATCCAGATTGGCCTATTAGCGAACTTTAATTACCTACTTATGCTATTAGAACTTCTGTTTTGCCGGGAAGTTGGAATAATAGAATGTATTTTTAACAAGATCGAAACTTTTTGCTTGTTTGTCTGACATTGGAACCTTGAGAGTTGTAATGTTTATTATTATTGTTCGTAATTCATAACTTTTAGGGGAGGCTGTTAGCATTAATAATTTTATGATAAAGTTGTGCTCTGTACAATATTATTCTGTTGGTCGTTAGCTTTTCGAATCTCGCTGGCTGTTTCATTCCACTTCAAAGAATCTGGAACTGTGGAACAAAATATGGTAGGAGACTGTTTTACTTTCAGATAACGTTTTCAATTTACTCGATAGTAACAGAAGTAACAGCTTTACTGCATAGCAACGACCATGATATCTCACTGGTACAATATAAACTCGAGTGTTGCTAAAAAAATGTCTGATAGGTGATTGCTCCGAACAAAAATATTTTCTTTGGTAAAATAAGAAATCCTTTACAGTAAGAAATAGCTAGAAAATAAAAAAAAAACGTGTTGAGAAAAATGAGAAGAAAACAGTTGCCATTCTTTAAAAAAAACCTTTCTTACATTGTTATATTGACTAGCAAAATAATAATAAATAAATAAATAACTAAAACTAACGACTAAAACACCAATTCCCTAGTCCCAAACTAAGCTTATGCTGGTGCTATGGATACTAGGTAAGCGGATAGACATACATATATACGTTTATAAACATCCATGACTCGAGTAAAAATGTCCATGTTCATCACACGAAACATTTGCCCCTAGCGGGGTTCGAACCCGCGACCCTTTGGTTTCGTGGCCAGGGTATCTGACCACTCGACCAACGGGCCAGTCATGAAAATTATAATTTTTTTTAAATAAAATTTAGGTATCAATATTTGGTCTAATATTTTTTCGATTTTCATTATCTGAAAGACAGCGTTGGAGGCAAAATAAGAAAAGGCAATTTCCGGTGGTTCAGATATGTGGAAATAATGGATGACGAAAGATCGACTAAACAGATATACAATGTGAAAGTGGAAGAGATGTAGGAGCCGAGGAAGCTCTGGGCCTTCCGCGGCTTACCTACCACGACCAGATTGGTCGTGTGTGAACAGAAGGTGATCTTAGGAGTTCCTAATAAAAACTCTAGAGCTTATATGAAAAAGATCATGAATGTTAAGAGGCAAGTGAGGTGTGTCTGTCTATCCCGCTAGGGATGTGGCATAAGATTTAGTTAGTTATTATAGTATTTTATCTTCCTATAGTGTTAGCGTGTAAGTAACTGTGTATGTATGGGTGTGAGAAAAAGAGGCCGAAGTAAATAATATGGCGTAAGTATGTAATTAAGCTTGTCTTAGAATTCTCATAATATACATAACAGAATCAAACATGCGCCTCAAATGAAGCATGTTTTTATTGCCTCTCATGTTTGACACATTTAGATAATTAGGTATCTAATAGTTAATTAGTTCGACTGAGTGTTCTGATCGTCGCATTGTTACTCTAGACTCGTAATTATAATTAGCACTACACATAATTAGCCAAGTGTGAACCGGTAATCAGATCAGTTCACATGTCAAAGGGTTTGACATCCAGATATGTACCTTGTATAATTAACTTAAATATCGATTTAGTCCTAGATTCATGAACAGACTTTAGTTTTGTGCAAAATTCATACATACATAACATCACGCCCATAATCCCCGAAGGGGTAGGCAGAGTCGAAAGGGCAGCAAGCCCCTTCAACTACATTCAGCCAAAAATAAAGCCGGGCTGGGTTAGATGGAAAATTGTAAAAAAGCGGCTAACCTGTCACCTACATAATCACACACCCAAAACCCGATATACCGTTAGTCGCCTTTTACGACATGCTAGGCAAGAACAGTTGGCATATTCTTTTTAAGTCTTAGACCAACATGGGGCAGTGCAAAATTCGATAGTAATTAATGTTCTCTTACTTATCATTTTGCATGCATCGTCTTTCTTTAAAAGCTCATTATAATTAGTTCTGTCTATTAAGATTTTTATCAAATACCTACTTTGCTTTTGATATATTATAAATTGACTCTTGGGTCTGACCAATTATTGTTGTGTAGTCTGGGTTGCTTATGAAGTAATGCCATGGTATATCTACCATCTACCGTGAGTACAATCCGATTCGAGAAGAAAGAACAAAGTTAGATGCTTATCTTATAGTAAATTAGAGAACAGTTATTTCGAGAACAGTAATTCTTTGAGTTAAAGACTGCTTTAACAATATAAAAATGTGCACGAATATTATATATGTATATCGAATCATCATCAATCGAATCTTTGCCATGGTTTTGCGTTAAAAAGATCTCGAAATTGATTGGATAACGAAGAAGAAGTAAGAGGTCTATATAAATGTGAAATAACTTAAGAAACTTAATATATCTCCTTCAAATTATTAAGTAACATACTTCATTAAGTATAAACTTATCTATCCACATAAGCTGTTTCGGAATCGATACAAGACGTCCATTTGTCCCGACTAAACACGAGCTCGGTTCCCCTAATCTGTCCCAAATCCGTACAAGGATATAAATGCGCAAATGAGGCTTTGGTCTCAGGTGTATAATTTGTTTCTGGACCAGTGGTTCGCGTATATCGGTTTAGGAACCTAATACGATTACGTAAAGCGAAAAGAAAGGATGTTTAAAAATACAGTTGTAAATCTTGGAAGGTTTACAATAAGTATAATTAGAATTAAAAAAAAAGGGAATTAGCATATACTTGATATATACGAGTATGTTAATTAAACTAACAATTATCATCTTCTTTGCCAAATTCAGCTACGGTAATTAAGCTATAAAAAGAGCGGTGGTAGCTCAATGGTAAGGACACGCGCCTCTTAACCGAGGAGTGCGGGTTCAAACCCGGGCATGTACCTCTAGATTTTTAAAATCTATGTACATATTTATATGCCACTAGCTCGACGGTGAGGGAAAACATCGTGATGAAACCTGCAAATTCAAACAACATTGAATTTTTAACCATGATCAAAATTCTGTCTGGTTCCCCTATCTTAAGGTTACGAAGGTCAGATTGGCAGTCGCTTCAATGTAATTACCAGACTCGCTAAATCCTGGATCATGGTCTAAGCGGACCCTGTCTAATCACGAAACATAACGCTAGGAAGATGATGATGAATTAAGCTATAAAACTCTCGAGTGTTTAGCCCTAATATGGCAGACGGACCCAATCTTCAAAAGTCAAAAGCCGAAACAAAACTTTTTAATTTTGAATCGATCAAGAACAAAAACAGGAATCTTAGTTATTCCAAAATGTATATCTAGACCTGCCTCTGGCTGAGGCCCTGAAGAATTCAGTTTGTTACAGATATTCTAACGTGCATCTCACAGAATCTATAATTATTTACAGATAAATTCATACTTACAGATAGATTCGACTAGCCCGTTGGTCGAGTGGTCAGAGACCCTGGCCACGAAACCAAAGATCGCGGGTTCGAATCCCGCTAGAGGCAAATGTTTCGTGTAATGAACATGGGCATTTGTACTCGAGTCATGGATGTTTATAAACGTATTTAAGTATGTCTATCTGTTCACCTAGTATCTATAGCACATGAAAAAGCTTAGTTTGGGACTAGGGAATTGGTGTGTCAGTCTGGAGAATTTATTAATAATTTTATTTGTATAATAAAATATGTATTTTGAGAATAAAACTTTTTCCGTACTGAATTTAATCGTAGTCGGTTAAGTGATTCGTGAAAACGTAACAGACAAACAGGGTTACTCTCTTAAGGTTTCATGTCAAATCACCCCTGAATAAATAGGAAAGGTATTATTTTGCTCCATTCCTAGGTAAGTGAACCCCACATAAAGTCAAATTAGAAAACACTTTCAATCGCACAATCAAAGTAATAGACCACACATACTTACTGGAACACAGCCAGACAGCTTTTCAATTTGTGCAACTATAAATCCACTCGTCCAAGTGTAATTGAACATCAAATGGCTCATCCGACTTCGTAAGTCCTTGTTCCCAAACTAATCCGCAGCGGTCACGTTATCTCCGTCGGTCACCTCAGCCGTATGGATATGGGTGTCGGGCACCCAAATGAAAAGATTAAGACCGACCCGGTCCGATTGTAAACAAGAACGTTTGTTTTGACATAGGTACGTGATGAATTACCATGACCGTGGGATTTGGATGGAAACGGTAGTGGGGTTAGCAGCTCTATTTCACAATTGCAATGAGAAAATGTACATAATTACATTCAGAAACAGATATGTAAACTTAAGTCGAATATGAAAAAGAGGCGAACAGAAAATAAATAAATATCCCACAACTTCACATTCATTGATCTGACTCCGAGCTAAGTAGCTTAAGCACTTGTGTTACGGATATCAGAATCAACAGTGGTATTACAAATATATACTTAAATACTAATATTTGATATCTAAATATCAACACCCAGCCACAGAACAAACACAAGTATTCATCACACGAATGTTTGTCCTGGGTGGGGATCGAACGTACAACTCTTGGCGCATAGGGCAGGGTCACTACCAAATGCGCCATCGAGCCAGTCAACTCAAGTCAACAAAAATATATATTTATGGCCGGTTAAAATATAACTTACTAGCTGTGCCCGCGGTTTACCTGCATTTATGGTTAATGTTTTATAGCCTTCCTCAATAAATGGGCTATCTAAGGCTAAATTTTTTTTTCAAATCAGACCATTAGTTCCTGAGATTAGCGCGTTCAAGCAAACAAACTCTTCAGCTTTATAACATTAAGTATAGATGCCGTATTACATTTATATAGGACTAGCTGTTTATGGTTAGTGTTATATAGCCTATAGCCTTCCTCGATGAATGGGCTATCTAAGACTCAAATATTTTTCAAAAAATACTAGTAGTTCCTGAGATTAGCGCGTTTAAGCAAAAAAACAAACAAACTTTTCAACTTGATTATATTTGTGTATTACTAGTTAGTTAAGGTTTTCCACACTATCGCATTGGTGTTAACTATAATGTTAGGTGTAAGGTTTTGTGAATAAATAAATAAACAAATTCTTCAGACTGGTACACCAATTCCCTAGTCCCAAACTAAGCTTATAAGCTTGTGCTATGGATACTAGGTGAACGGATAGACATACTTAAATACGTTTATAAACATCCATGACTCGAGTACAAATATCCATGTTCATCAGACGAAATATTTGCCCCTAGCGGGATTCGAACCTGCGACCCTTGGTTTCGTGGTCAGGGTCTCTGACCACTCGACCAACGGGCCAGTCAATACCAATTAAGAAAGATCATACAAACAAAACTATCTTGTCTTGGAAGAAGGGATAAGAATCTCTCAGTTTACATTGTGGCCTATGTACTGACAACGATACTTTATTATGATTTCATTGGAATAGGGTATTATCCTCATAAATTTTTTTTAGACTGTAAGTTAGATTATGAAAAAATATTGATTATGTATTTTTTGCTTTAAAATATCTGCTACTCGAAAAATTACAAAGATACAGCGCTTCAAAAATCTAAAATTTAGCGGCTTACGTACGTTATTTTACACACCTAGTGACGTCACGCGGTACTTTAACGCGCTGAATCTTCACAATTTGTAGTTTGCTGAACAAAATAATAAATAAGTAAGCAATGTTTTTTTTGTAATCTCAATAGTAGACTATAATTTTTTTTTCGAGAAAAATAGCCTTTTTTTCCGTAAGACAAAGTAAATGTGAGAGTAGAATATTCTACATCTTCTTAGATTTGGTTGCCTCCCTAGGGATTTCACGAAGTCCCTAACAAGTTAAAAGATGAAAGGTACAGACTTTTGGTTGTTATACAAAAGATTGCGTACGTTTCTAGGTCCTATTAAGTTATCCCTAAAAATATCTTGGCACCATGTTGGTCTGGGACTTAAAAATAATGTGCCAACTGTGTTTCTTGCCTAGCATGTCGTAAAATGGGGCTAATGTTTGACAAGCTCGATGGCGCATTCGGTAGTCACCCTGCCCCATGCGCCAAGAGATGTGGGTTCGATCCCCACCCAGGACAAACATTCCTGTGATGAATACTTGTGTTTGTTCTGTGTAATACCACTGTTATTTCTGATATCCGTAACACAAGTGCTAAGCTGATATTTATTTATTTATTTATAATTTAATGTTATATAGGGTTTCGGGTATGTGACTGTGTAGGCGACAAGCTAGTCACTTGTCACTACTTTTTCACAATTTTCCATTAAACCCAGCCCAGTTTTTTATTTTGTTAGCATATTCAGCAGTCAAAGGGGCAGCAGGTTCCTTTAACTGCCCCTTTGACTCTGCCTACCTCTTCGGGGATTATGAGCGTGATATTTTGTATGTACCTATGTATTTAAAATATGTTAAAATACCAATAACATAAGGACATGTAATTTCGAAGCAAAAACGCAAAGAACATATTTCATATATTTAACCTAGACTGTTACCCCAAGATCAGTTACCCACTTAATTAACAATAGTCATCCAATAAACAAAAGTAATGAGAAATTCCACAGATGACCAACTCCCTAATCGCGAAGAACGAATGAAGATGATATCGTATGTATTTGTTAGGTGTAGATATACGAGTAATATCTGTATTAAAGTTATATTACAATTTTTACAATTTGATGAGATTAAAGCGTTTCAGAAATAAATAATTATTAGCATTAATTAAACGGCTTTTAATACTATCTTTTACAATAATATTCAAATCTAGTGGACATATTTGGCTTAGACTTGACGGTTCGTCTTTTACCTTCCGTGAAACAACTGACAAATTAAAAATAAAATTAAATAAAAATCATACAACACAAAAATTTATCTGATTCAAAGTAGCTGTGAACTTGCTACATAGAAATCAGAATGAACGTAGGTACTACAAATGCCTAAGCCGGAGAGTTAAGAAAATACCTGTTTCATCAACCACTTTTTGTCACTGCGCGGGAATCGAAACTGCATCCCTTGCGTTCAATGTGAAGTCCGAACTATTGCACCAACGGGCACCTGGAAGTCGTCTCTCGTCCGGAATAATAAATTCAAAGGTTTTTTGTTTTGTATAGAACATGTTTGGTGCAATCCTATATATAATATATTGGCCACAGCATCTGTTACTACTGATGAATGTTGCAGAGCTCGTGAGTTTATCGGTTTCCGCATCTCCGTTTATGACTATAGAACCCTATAGCAGCGTGGCATTTCATGTCGCACCTATTGCAGACGTATTGCGAGTCTGTGCTATCCTAAGAATTTACAATAACTGACCATCTGCGTAATTCCAAAGGAATGTCAGGCTTCAACAAATACTTAGCATTCGTTTCGGACGCATGAAGGAAGGTATAACACGTCCCGTGTTCCGGATGTCCTCTGCGAGATTAGGAGGCAGGCCTCTTATAAATTTGATTTCGAGGTACGTGGAAATTCGGACGTCCACCTCACCTTGTGACATTCCTATTGCCTACATGTTATTGGATTATAGGAGATTATCCCTTAAGTAGCCTCGATAGCAATCGTATTTACTACTGTTTACAGTTATCTGCCAAATTGTTTTATTTATTTATTTTATTTACCAACATTTACAAAATCTTTACAGGAATCCCAAAATGAAATTGTAAGCAATTGTTCATTACCTTATTCTATGTGTATATAATTATATACATTAAATTTTATATGCAATGCACTTATAGGCGACTTCTGTGAATTTCGACAGGCTACAGTTATAAATATCTATATCTATAGAAATTAAGTTAATGAGCCGTATGGCACGCGACAAAGGGGCAAATTTGAGTAGGTTCGTCCTCGCGTGAGGTACACTGAGCGTAGGCGGGCGGCGGCGCGCGCGCACGCACCGTTGCGTTGTTGGCGAGGTGTACTTTGGAGTGTTTTTTTAGTTTGTATTTTATTTCGCAAAGTGTAGGTTGCAGACTGTCTCAATTGCACATGTCTAAATCTAAGAAAAATAACGTCAATTGCTTTGTATTTATAGCGTATATTTTGTCATATAAAATTGCCTACGATAATGCTATCATAATTTGTGTCATTTACAATATTATCTAGAGTTAGCATTAAAAGTTTTCGTTTTACACAATTTCTCTAAAACAATACTTTGTTTTATACATATATTGTTCTAACTAACAGTACCTATAGTAATATGTTTGGCAGTTCATAAAAAGTGCTATTACGGTTTGTTTCGTCAATTAAATCAGAATTATTAATTCGAATGAATGTTGTGTTTTTTTCGTATGACTTCAGAGGCTATAATGGTAGAATACTCACACTTCCTAGAATATCCTACCAAATGTCATAAAAACCTTACATTCAAAGACTTTAGTATGCAGTAAAGTGCAAAATAAAGGAGATGTTAGCTATTCTCTTTGCGGGTTTGAGAGAAAACTTCTACAAATATTTACATACATAAAAACTTTCAAGGTACAGCCCTCGAGGCTCAGACACAATACTTTCTTCACCTTTATTCTCTTTAACGCGAAAACATCGCGACAGATTTCCATAACAATCTAGAAAATATCCCGCAAATCTATGTAAACAAGCGGAATTAATATTAATTTTATTGTTGAACTTAAAATGATCCCTATTCCATTATTGCAAAGATGACTAATTCCAAGTAAATAGCTCGCAACTCAACAAGTTTAAGACTTCCAAGTCGACGTTGTTATTTTAAACGTTGAGACCATAAATTCCCCCGCAGATGAGACTCGGAATGAAAATTTTGGTAATTATTCAAATTATGTTTCGCCGCAAAACTGCCTCGGTGCAGTCCGCTTTGGAAATATAAGGTTCGTAACGAAACAATACAGTGAAGTCGTGGATTTAAGTCTTCTGATGATGTTAGACGACAACAGTAGAGTTTCACCCTAAACAGTTAATATCTACTGTTTTAAGTGCAACTTTTTAATAGATAGACTTCTTATTTCATGTATAAAAAATACTTTGCCCACAGCCCGGTTATTAAAAACTGTTTGCGCGCTTTGTCTATGGACCTAATTATGTAGGCATAGGTTACTTTAGCAGTGAAATGTAAAATTTAAAACATTTTAAGGAAATTTATTGTACGATTGACTGGCCCGTTGGTCGAGTGGTTAGAGACCCTGGCCACGAAACCAAAGATCGCGGGTTCGAATCCTGCTAGGGGCAAACGTTTCGTGTGATGAACATGGACATTTGTACTCGAGTCATGGATGTTTATAAATTTATATAAGTATGTCTATCCGTTCACCTAGTATCCAAAGCATAAGCATAAGCTTAGTTTGGAACTAGGGAATTGGTGTGTCAGTCTGGAAAATTTATTAATTTATTTATTTATTATTTATTTATTAATTACGTTTTTGTAATTTTAATTAACGCGTCACATTTCACTTACAAGAAACCATGTGCAATATGCACATGGCTCATTGTATTATGCTATTTGCATGTGTTATGTATTATAAGTTAAGCCGCTATTTCAATTTCCGTTACACCATTTTGTCTCGTACCGATTACTTCACAAAATGATACATAAACAATAAACGCGTTTATTTTCGATAAATATACATAATATAGGGAGCGGTGGTAGCTCAATGGTAAGGACACGCGCCTCTTAACCGAGGAGTGCGGGTTCAAACCCGGGCATGTACCTCTAAATTTTAAAAAATCTATGTACATATTTATACCACTAGCTCGACGGTGAGGGAAAACATCGTGATGAAACCTGCAAATTCAAACAACTTTGAATTTGTAACCATGATCCAAAAATTGTCTGGTTCCCCTATCTTAGGGTTACGAAGGTCAGATCGGCAGTCGCTTCAATGTAATTACCAGACTCGCTAAATCTTGGATCATGGTCTAAGCGGACCCCGTCTAAGCACGGGACATAACGCTAGGAAGATGATGATACATAATATAGGGGCAGCTAGCCTTCTTAACTTAAAATGAAAACTGGCCTGGATTAGGCGGAAATTGTGAATTAGCAGTGACATGTGGCTATCTCGTCGCTTACACAATCACCCACCCAAAACCCGATATACCATTAGTCGCCTTTTACGATATGCTAGGAAAGAAATACAGTTGGCATATTCTTTGTACCTACGTCCCAGGCAAGCATGGGGCAATTTTTGATGAATTATTTCTCGTTATGTAGCGAGGGCAATAACCTTTGTCTTGGCTTTCTACTGTATTAATGAAAACAGGAAAGTGTGTAAATCTACACCGTTTTTACTTTTACTTATTACAGAAAAATAACAAGTGTACAAATATTTAGCCGAAATAATTCATACTCATTCACAATATTGACGTTTACAAGGAGATCCTTAGTAACCAATCTGCTTTGTAGATAATAATTAGGTAAGTTTTATGAGGTTGTAGTTCACTGTTGCTTTTCTTATCTTAACGAATATAACTTACTTAAGCAAGACCAGCTTGGTGTCACTGTGAGTGGAAGCATGAGAAAATACAGTCTGGGTTCATTAGCCAATGATCCCAGAATTAGCAAGTCTGGTTATTAGGACGAACGACAGAAGCGACTGTTATCCGTCCAGGAAATCATAATTACACATCTATGGTCATTTAAATGTACGGGATTCCTTGCAATGTTTTCTCTCAACGTTGAAGGAATGGTATATATGCTAATATGTGTCTCTTAATCCTTCTGGATGAATCATTCTAAAAATCCTTCTTTATACAGATGTATGTAGGCGGATTTCCTTACAATGTTTTCCTTCAACGTTGAAGGAATGGTCATCATCTTCCTAGCGTTATGTCCCGTGTTTAGACAGGGTTCGCTTAGACCATAATCTAAGATTTAGCGAGTCTGGTAATTACATTGAAGCAACTGCCGGTCTGACCTTCGTGAACCCTAAGATAGGAGAACCAGACAATTTTTGGATCATGGTTACAAATCCAAAGTTGTTTGAATTTGCAGGTTTCATCACAATGTTTTCCTTCACCGTCGAGCTAGTGGTATAAATACGTACATAGATTTAAAAAATCCAGAGGTACCTACGTGCCCCAATTTGAACCCGCACTCCTCGGTTAAGAGGCGCGTGTCCTTACCATTGAGCTACCACCGCAGAATTTCTGCAGGAACGTTGAAGGAATGGTATATGGGTGATTCCACAAAAGTTGGGTAAAATTCGTCCAAATCTTGCCATACGTGTTTTTAGACACTAAATCAAAAACTTTTTAGTAAACACAGTGCATATAATAATATACTTTTAGTATCTAAAGGGGCCAGTCACTTTACTAAGTATTTAAAGAGAAATTTGTGTTTTTCTAAAATCTCTGTTCTAGGGACTGACGGATTGTGCTAGGGACTGATGCCGTACATTTATTATACAATAAAACCATATGTTTGTCTTATATAATAAGTGTTTATTTGGTAAATCTCACTCTTATCTCATTCATACACATATTTATTCCAAAATGCAATCAAATTAGAGACAAATCAGTCTTTAGGTAAATTATCTTAGATAATCTCTCTTACCAACAATAATAACAGTACCATTACTTAAAAATCACTTGAGATCACGTTACTTAACATTCCTTGTGGTATGATATCTTACAAAGCATTTTTTTTTTTTCTAAATAATTGTACTTTAAAAACTCAAAATTGCAGTCTTATTTTTCCTATAATTAAATAAACCAATAATCAAAATCTAGAACACGTAGTTACTTGTCTCACTTTTCATACACATTGACTGGCTTGTTAAATTTATAAAATTTTAAGTATTTCTTAATAACTAATTTAGTAACTGGCAGTTTCTGTATCACATCTCCATAAGGCACGTCAGCGACATCATTGTTATTGAGCTTGAACTCTGTCCCATCTTCGTTACAAACTTGAAGAAATGCAACTGTCAGCTCTCCATCGTCATCGTCATAATTAGTGCAAATCGCAGCGTACCGGTACCTATTCTTTTTTTCTCACAATAAACTTGACTAAAACATAATCTCCTCTGACATAGTTTCTTTAAGTTATTTCTTGCCAGTCTTGACTTGTGCTTGCTAGTGGTATATCATCTTCGGAATCTGAGAATACCGCAGATATTTGAAGTTGATTTGCATTGGTCTGGTATTGTAAAATACCTAATTTATAATGATTACAGGCGTCATCACAGAAACAACTCAGTGAATTCATTTCAAGTTCATTCGGGATGTAAACATTACCCCTCACTTGGTGTACCAAGAACGTACCTTTCAAAAAAGCTTTCTGCTTATCCTCATTCTCCTTGATCATTTTATTTACTCCCACAATATAGGCATTTTCAATAATAGAAATCTTGATACCTGGACATTTTTCACGAAGTACGCCAACAAAGTCATGTAAATTTGTTATGTCACCTTTATGAGCTATCTTCTTATTAGGATCATTTGCCATTTCTTCAATTCTGCTTCTGGTAAATGCCTTTTTCGATTTTGTTATTCTGTGTTTTAGTCTTCTATTCTTCTGTCTTTCGTTATCAAGTTTTTTCGTTAATTTAGTAATAAGGTGTTTTTTTTCTGTAGTTGTTTATTTCATATCTTCCTTTGCAAAACACTTCTCCTTTTAGCTTTAGCTTGTCTTTGATCAGCAATACACGGAACTGGGACCTGTAGATTATTTTCTCCGTTAGATGATGGTGGTGTATTTTCGTCCGTATTGGTCAGCGTGTTTACCATTTTTTTTATTTTCTCTGTAAGCTGCTGAGTAAGTAATCTAGTTTTTTTTCACTTTTCTATGCTCACGAGGAGTCATATCCTTTACACATTTTCTCTGCCCTTTTTCCTTTTTCCTGAGGTATTTTAATCTTTATTTCTTCTTCTTGTACTCTGCTAGCAAAACTGGATAATTTTTAATTTTTTCTAAACGTTTTTTGCCTGTTCTGACTTTTTTTTTTGCTTTTTCTTCTTTATACAACGGTATTTTTCTTCGCGGCGGCATATTCTACAACAAACAAAAGTTTCTGAATGACGAATCTATGTGAAAGAGTATAAATGTCAGTCCCTAGCTTTTGTATCAGTCCCTAGTCACATTAACAGCTAGGGCCTGATGGTCTAGGGACTGACGAATCAGAACAAAATCACTCGTAATTTACTTTTAAAAAGAAATACCGAGACTTGTAGATAACAACAACATAAGAACAAACAAATCACATGTACACACAAACAAGAGAGAATAATAACTAATTACCTTTACATAAAATAACTCACCTAGGGCCTGAGAGATTGACTGGCACAGCGCGTGTTTCCTCAGCATCGACGCCGATCGCACTAATGTCAAGATGGTTGACGCGAAACAGCCCCCGCTTTTGGCTAACGTCACGTTGTCACTTTTGAACGCGTTCATTTTAAAATGGCCGCTTATTTCGATTGCCGCGTATTTTTAAATTTACTGAGTGGCTAGGGCCTGACTATAATTATCAATGACGCTACTTTTCTTACAAAATATATATGAAAAATATTTAATTTTGTTTACTTAATAGATTCAATGAACAAGGTAATGTAATTTTTAGTGTAATTAAGTTAAATAAAGTTTAAATATCATCAAGGCTTTCTAAAATCAGTCAAACGAAAACATTATTTTGGAAATGTGACATGGCTAGGGACTGATATTGAGGATAGAAAAGGATTTTTTTTTTATATAAAGAAATAAATAATTGTAGCAAAAGTGAGTGACATAGTAAAAAAATGATTATTTCATATGGCAGACATTTTTATTACTGGTTATTAATTAAAAATTTGTATAAAATAACACTGGAACACAAAGTTACCCAACTTTTATGGAACTACCCATATATATGTATTTCTAAATCCTTCCGAAAATCCTTCTCCATACAGATGTATATGTATGCGGATTTGAACTAACACCCATTTTATGTGTGGCCTATGTTCTTACCACTGAGCTACCACTCTCGAAGTAAATAAGTCTAAGGCTCAAATTTTTATTAAATGTCAATCACGCTAACACCACAACCGTGTCTTTGCTCCACTAATGATTATTCCCCGGCCTGGTGTTTGCCGCGATTTGGGATGTAAATCAGCCTGGATCTAGCCGTGATTAGCATTATTTAAAATTCCACGCTTGAACAAGCACCAAGTACCAACCGTTTGGTAGATGTGCTTCGCATTAAAACAGCTTGTTTGAATTTGAAATTGAAATTAAAAGCTGAAAAATGTGTTAAATAAATATGTGTGTGTATTTTTAAAGTTAACAATATGAGCGTGATATAACCATCAAGTGAAGTGATGATTGTTAAATACACCTATGTCTTCGATAACTGTCATCGGACTGTACGTTTATTTATCAAATTCAAATAATAAAACATGTGTTTTACTTTTTTTTTTAGTTCTTTTTATACATTTGTCTCATGTTGGTCTGTGCCTTAAATATAATGTGCCAACTGTGTTAGTTGCTAAGCACGTCGTAAAAGGCGATGAATGGTATATCGGGTTTTGGGTGTGATTGTGTAGACGACGAGCTAGCCACTAGTCACTTTTAACAATTTTCCATCTAACCCAGCCTAGTTTCGTTTTTGGCTGAATGTGGTTAAAGGGACTTGCTGCCCGTTTGACACTGCCTGGGACTGGGAGATTACTGGCGTGATATTATACAAATATTTTTTTTTATTATTTTCATACTATCTTACTGTATATTTATTTAGCGATAAAACCATAGAGTTATAAGACACCTAAAGCTAACATTGTATTTACAACCTCAACTTATCAAAGCTTAGCACTCAATTTATCATCACTACTAAGGATTAAGACAACTGGGATGTGCGGGTCGCTGGCTTTCGTTATTAATTTCGTCGAAATGGCTGAAATAAGTCTTCATTGTTCGATGTTTACCTACGCTGTGTGCTATTTCATCCCGCCACTAATGAATACCTGCGAGATTTGAGTTTGATTTTTTTATTTTTGTGAACGAAAATATAAACGCAGTTTTTCGACTGAAATGTCGCTGTATTGTACCTAGTGATCAGTAATTAACTATTCGAGGAAATACTGTTAATGTAAGTCCTCACTGCAGCAGCAGAGTTAGTTAGTGTTGCCGCTCGATAGGCCAATATCGATTGTCTATCGATAGTCTATCGATAGTTGAACTATCTGACTGACTTACTATCGATACTATCGATAATATCGATACTGTCGATAGTTCATTGGTTGGCAACGATCGAAACTATCAATAAATCGATTGTGTTGCTATTTACCGATAGTATTGCACTAACAGACACATCGATACTATCGATACTATCGATTGTCCTATCAATCGTATAGATGAATTGGCCGTTAAAGTATCGATTGCAAAACTATCGATTTTTCGGCAACACTATATTAAACTCTGCGGCCTGTCTGCTACGTTTTCACGTCTAAATCAATTGAATAATTTTATTGTAATAGATTCTGGTTCGTCAATGGACCAACCCAACCCAACCTTAAATGTCTATGATTTATTTTTTTTAAGTTTTGATCCTTTATTCCCGGAACTATTATAGATCCCACGAAACATATGCATGCTTTATGGTAAATTCACCTAACTCAAAATATGCTGCTGATTGAAAATTAACCCAAATATTTGAACACGTATTATCAATTGAAATATACAAAAAAAATTGAGTGAGGTTAACGTTAAGCATGATGACAGTTTCTGTTACAAACTCGTCAAAACATTTCATGTTTTTTTATTGAGAGTCAAACTATAACCTGCAGTGTTGTTACCTAGTAAAAGTAGATGATTAATTACGAAATTGTAAATTTTGGCATTTAAAAGAGTAGTAACTATCGAGTTTCTTGCCGGTTTCTTCTCGATAGAGTCTACCTTCCGAACCGGTAGTAATGTTTTCTTTTCTGTTAAATTGAGTATTCATAAGTGCTTTTTTGAAGCCTATATAAATGAAGAGATTTTGAATTTGAATAACACGGTCAAATAATTGGGTTATTACTAACTCGACACAAAAGTTAGGTATGAGAACATCATGGAATATCAGACAAACAGAATTACCTTCGCATCTATAGGAGACGTAAGCATTTTGCATCATACAATTCACATTTAAACATTGCAAGGACTATAAATAATCACTCCATGACTAATATTAACCAAGTGATTCCCTTTAAAGAGAAAGTAGGTAACGGGCCAAGAGCCCTCTGTGGCCCTCTGCGCCACAGAGCGAAGTGTCTAAATCGTCCACGGAGCGGCAACGGGGTCGCAAACGCCTGGCGGGAATGGTTCTTGAGTTCCGCACTAGTTCACGATAGACCCTAGACTTGTGCTTACAACATAAATAAAAAGTTAAGTTATTTCTATGTTATAGTTTTTTTTCTCTTGCTGCTTAGCATAAATAAGAACTTGGATTTGTAAAGTCCAGTTCACTCGGTTGTGAACTATCGCTTGTCGCATATCCAGTCATTGGAAGTTAATGACACTTTGGTGGTTTACAAAATTGCATGTGTATATGAAGAGTTTATTTATACTACTCACTTAATCATTATATGATTGTAAGTATTATGCTTAATTTTTTTGTTCTTTCTTGTATGTAATTTGTTATAAAAAACCACAAACATAAATAATGTTTGTGGTTTTTTAAGTTACAATTATTTGAATGTAGACAATAAATCAATAATTTGATGCATTAATCTACGCATTGACCGCGTTAAAAAAAAGTCATTCAATTCGCAGCTACCTCGCATTTTACTTTAAAAACCATAGGCTTAATGCCTTTAAAAGTAACTAGCTAACCGTCACAGTGGGAACGGGGTCACAGGACTAGTTCACGACTGCATGCACTTTATGCACTAGTTAGCTTCGCCAGCACCTTTAGCTCGGTTAAAATGACACAAAGTGTCGTCGCTTAAGCTCTATGAGGATAATAATTCATAGTCAGGTTAAACATCGTCATGTATCGTAAACAAGAAATATTAAATAGAATTAAGAATAAGACTGAAACGTATAAGTTAAATTAAGAATAGATCACAATTAATAATACAAAATTAACGGATTCTACTTATTGGCGCGAGAATTGACGGACAGCAGAAGGCTTTCCTACTGCTATCCGCCAATTCCTGAAACTCGCGCGATTGCGTGAGTTGGCACTTTCTGATTTTACTTACTGGGCGGCGCTGCAGTAAGAAAATCAAAAGCATAACAATATAGTTTAACACATTTTTCCCAAAGAAGTCCAGGTGAACCCCCTGAGGTCCACAGGAGACGGGGGTCTACGTCAGCGTGACAAAAAAAGGGGGGTTCACAATTCTTAAGGGGGTCCATGAAAATGTATCTGGTTTCGATAATGAAGAACTAAAATATTGGCTTGATTTGATGGCTTGAAAGCCTCCCTGGCCAACTTTACTATTTTGACATCCACTCTCAACACTGTCAATTAATAAATTAACCAATTAATTCTCCCTTTTTTTTCGAAAATTCGTGGTTGGAACTCGGCCGCAACGCAAATTTCCATAGTTAGATCTAATCTTAAATTTTTTTGTCGACTGGCAATATGGTAGAAATACAGCTGCAGTGGTCCAACGGAAGCGGCAAAATTTTTAAAGTGGTTTATGACAAAAAAAAGTTTAAGCACCTGTGGTGTAATCCTATCGGTTCCTAATAATAAATCACATATATGCCAACAACGATTCCGACTTTTTTATCCCTGTGAGGTCATCCATAAGTTCCGTTCATCAATTTGTTAGACTTACTGGCATCGTATCAACGTTAGTTTTTGTATCCGTCACTACCATTCACCAATAAATCAATCAATTGACAGCCTGTCATCGATACACGTATGCCTGTCCCATCTGTGACACAACTGTCCTTAGTTTTCCTACCGTGTCTACTTTTGTCTACGCTGGCTTATCTGAAACCTACCGCAGAAAAGACATAGATTCCTGATCTCCGTCTTATGTATATATTCACGTCAGGTCTGTGTATTAAATTCAACCCCTTAATCATAAAATTATTCATTTTTCAAATATTTAATGTTAGATTTTAATTTTGCGTAAGTAGATATATTTGCGAGGGATTTGATGTATCAGTCTTAGATATTCTGAGGTTAGAATTTGATATGATTGTCAACTTTGCTGTGATGATGAAAATTATTATAAATTAATTGTAAGAGACTCAATCCATAACATTGATCAGTTTAGCCGATGAGAAAAATTCAACCACGTGAATTTCCAAATAGTTTAATCAGCCTACAGAAGTAACAAGACGTTGTAAATTCCGTTTGATTTCATCTAACTTGCTATTATATTATAACTTAATTTGCAACTATGTAACATTGACCCATAAATTATTCCCTACATAGATAAGATCAATTTGATCTAAGCATGCTCAGAGATAAGAAGTTGGGACTAAAACACAAATGAATAGCCCTTTATACAATATAGCTTCTGCTCACGGCTTTGCTCGCGTGGTAAATCGATAAAATATAGCCTATATGTTATTCGAGTGTATAAGCTATATTATTGTGAAGTTTCATTAAAATCCATTCAGTAGTTTTTGCGTGAAAGTGTACAAACACCCATCACAAACTTTTGCGTTTATAATATTAAGTACGAGTAGGATTATGTAGTAGGATTGTAGATTTCTTTCAAGATTTCGAAATGGTCTTCCAGACAACTTTAGCAAAATGTGGTCTACAGAAAACATTGGTTATACAATATGGATTTCATTTTAAAATGATTTACATCGTCCTAGGACTGTGTTTCCCAAAATGGTAAATAGTGCGCGCTCTTATCGCCCCCTGAAGGTTTCTAAAAAACAAATGGGTAAAGGATTGTATTTAGACTTCTTGAAAAGATATCGGTCTAGAGCTATGTTAAAAGAAAAGGATACAAAGAAAGTTTAAGAAAATGCGAGTACAATAAAACCGGTAAAAGTGACTTCCTTAAAATAGATTAATTGTAATTTGTAATTGTAGCCTAAGTTATAATTTTTTAACAACGAATTAACATCTATTTATCAAAATTGCATAAATGTAGATTGCGCCTAAACACGTTAGGTCTTTCGTCGATTCGCCCTACGAGTAATGGAGTTGTTTGTCCCACGGTACGAATTGCACAAGGAGCCTTATGTCGATGATGCGCACCATGGCACGAATCAGAAATAACTATTTTGTGCTTCATCGTTTCGTACCGCAGCGCGAACAGCTCATAGGCAAATCGACAAAAGTTACAACTATAAACTTAAATACTTAGACTGCTTAAGTCATATCTACGCTTTTGCCCTAATTGAGTAGTAAACAAATAAGCTATTATGAAGTTAGGCAGCCGGGATCAAGCATTATGGGGGCGCTAGTAATTAATTGACTCTCGAAGTAAGGTCAAGACGATTTAACTTTGAGAACCTTTATTCTAGATCGTAAACGATTAGGACCTTAATAGAATTTAAGCAATTTGTCGACTACCGTTGTCAAGACCACGGACGTGAGACCTTCGAAGGGAACGCTAATATTTCCCTCTCCGAAGATGAGTAATTCGGTCCATTAAATAGGAACCTCCATTTTAAAGTTGTTCTTTGAATTTGTAAATAAATTAAGGCCAATTTCGCGTGCTCCGGGTGTTCGTTGAAATGCTCTTAGTTTCGTTAAGCAAAAATACTTGTAATTTGGTTTTTGTTTACTTTTGACACGTTTTTAATGTAAAAAGATTAATTATATTTATTAATTATTAGGTAACTTTACTTCGTAATAAATATATACTGACCATGACAATAAAATTAATTAAACATTTTTATGATTTTAAAACATTTTCTAAATCAATGAAACAGCTCTGAAGAAAGCATAACACAATAACTGTATACTAATAACAATAAAATTTAAATAAAAGTAATCACGTCCGTCATTAATTCTAAATGCTAATTGTTACTACATACATACATAACATTACGTCCATAATCCCCGAAGGGGTAGGCAGAGTCAAAGGGACAGCAGGCCCTTTTAACCACATGCTAGGCAAGAAAAACTAACTAACTAAAATTCACGCCACATCCCTAGCGGGGTAGGCAGAGAGAACCGAACGCCATATAGCACGATCCTTACACACCTCACTCGCTTCTTCAACAACATTCATAATCCTTTTCATACAAGCTCTACGGTTTTTATGACTCCTAACATCACCTTCTGTTAATACAGGACCAATCTGGTCGTGGTTGGTAAGCCTGGGTCTTCCGCGGCTCCTACATCCTTCCACTTTCGCATTGTATATCTGTTTAGTCAATCTTTCGTCATCCATTCTTTCCACATGTCCGAATCACCGAAAAAACAAAAAACACAGTTGGCACATTATTTTTAAGTCCTAGACCAACTCGGGACAATTGGCAAAAATTGTGAAAAAGTAGTAACAAGTGGCTAGCTCGTCGCCTACACAATCACATCCCACCCAAAACCCGATATACCATTAGTCGCCTTTTACGACATGCTAGGCAAGAAACACAGTTGGCAAATTCTTTTTAACTCCCAGGCCAACACGGGACAAACTGTTATTACGTTGGTACTATTCAGTAACTTCCAGCTAGGAAGTTATAAACAACAGAGTTTGCTCCAGACAAATGTCAGGTTTGCGTGTGACCAGACAAAAGCTTTATATTCGTATAATATGCATAGATAAAATTATGAATTATGAACGTAATTTGTTTCAGTGTTTTAAAAATATAAACGATTTTCCTCAGTTTTAAATAAGGTAATGTCTAAGGTGCTGTAAACACCTTCAATATTTAGGCAAAAGTAAAATTTAAAAAGTTATGATAAGTGGCTAATTCATGGCCTGAAACTTTTTAATTCATTACTAATAACGAAAAATAATAACGTTTTAATTAATTTTTTTCACTTTGTAACTTAAAATATTCCCATAGTTCCAAGAAAGCACTTTTCTACGTGCTCCGTAGTAAAGTGCTTTCTTGCAACAGCCAGAATATTATTGTAATACAATAATATTCTGACTTGTTCGTACCTGGTTACGCCAAAACTCAAAAAGTTATTATTTTTAAACTCTAACTTTAACCCTACGAAAAACCGCCGCTTAATCGACGGCGTGACTTAGAAACTAAAATAAATAATGTACCAGCGGCCACCACACGCGAACTACGGGCGGAACAATGACCCATCAACCCGTCAAACTTTGCTCCAGTAGAATTTCGTAAACATCCCCGCGTCCGAACAATTAGGTTGAAAAATGTTCCCCAAGTTGCTTAATCGAAGGGACGACCTACGCTTTTCCGAAAATTGTTTGTATCGCTGGACGGCGAGCAATTTGGATAGTAATTAGAGGCTAGTTTTAACTACGTGGAGCGTTGGACATTCTTTTGAAGGGTAAATTTTTTAGGGCTTGTAAGTTACAAAGTAGTTAACGGTTGCGTTCATTCTGTGTCCGTCCGTATCCGTTTACATTTATATGGCTATTGGTATTTTAATAGATTACAGACGGGAGTGTTAGAGAGCGATGGCAGCTAAATGCCTTAAGGACTAAGGATACACGCTTCAATGCTAGATCGTGCACAAACATTTGGGTTTCCAAAAATAATTAGTGTGCACTTATGTTACTGATTTGGTAGTGAAGGAATATATTAAGATTTGCACAAGTATAGTCTGTAATTGTTGTCCAATTTATCTGATTACCCTTTCAGAATCAGTTGGCTATATGTTAAGTATAGAATTCATAGTTCAAGTGGACTTACTAAGAACGGAAGATAACACTAGAAAGAAAACCTAAGTTTGAGTTGTTCTCAAGTTCAGATTCTCAACTCGAACTTGCTTTAGATAACAAGTTTGGTCTTGAAAGTTGTGCTAAATGAATTATTGTTGTGAAAATCGAATCTTTTTGATTGGCGCCCTTTCATATACTTTCATATACCCGCAAACTACCAACTACTATTGATACCAAAGGCGTTTTCGGTGAGCCCATGGTTAAATTAATGTGAAGCAAGTTTGGGCGCAGATGTCGGCGTGACGTCACTGATTGATTTACACGAGCCCGTCGCGTCGGCGGCATTAATCATGGTGTCGATGCGAGCCGTGTTCCTGGGATGCTTTCTGGAGTATTGGTGCCTCATGGTACATACGAGCGAGTTGTTCCTAAGCATAGCAAGTTTTAGTATAGTAGAGCTACGTCTTAAATAAGATGCCTTTTATCGGTGGCTTTATAATCTGGGCCGGTTCAACCGAGGAAGTATCACCCTCCCACAGAAAATCGCTAAATAACTGCACCTGTGCTGCTGTCACACGTTGAATAAGTGCCGGAACCTTGACCTTAAAGGCGTGCAACGCATCAGAAAATCCTCTGAAGTTGCAATTGCCCACAGGCATACAGTATACAATGATATAATTAGTAATATACAATGATGGACAGCATCATGTGGAATATTATACATAAATATACATATAAAATATCTTCTATCTAATCTAGATCTCTCTAGGCATCTGCAGAAAACCAGCGTCGTGGTACACTTAGCGCCACCGCGACATAAGCTGAGCGGAGACCTTTTAGGTACCACATAGTTTTACTTTTTTATGTTACAATGTTATGTTTTATGCATGTAAGTACCTAATAAACATTTTTCTTTCTTTCTTTCTAAAATACATTTGTACCTATCTTAAATCCAACTAGTCTTGTTCTTAAATCTAAGGGTTACAAAGATCCTGAATCACTAAGCAGCCCCTGACTAAGAAAGGGGCATAGTGCTAGGAAGATGCTGATGATAATACATACATATAGATGATTTTACTGAAGTATTTGTAGTAAATACTGGAAGTATTTTGACTGGCTCGATGGCGCATTTGGTAGTGACCCTGCCCTATGCACCAAGAGTTGTGGGTTCGATTCTCACTCAGAAAAAACTTTCGTGTGATGAATACTTGTGTTTGTTCTATGTATAGGTATTAATATCGATTATTTAAGTATATATTTGTAATACCATATTGATTCTGTTATCTGTAACATAAGTGCTTAAGCTACTTACTTCGAAGTCAGATTAATATGTGTGATATTGTCTGATATTATTATTTATAGAGTACCAAGAAGCTGATCTTAATGTAGGTACCAAAGCACTTCCCGGTGCCAACTCCCTGAAAAGAAATAAGAGACAGCAACGAAGTTTCGTTTAAAACCTTGTCCCGAGCATGTTCACAAGTAACTTTCTACTTAGGTTTCCATTAGGTTAAGTATTTTTGTTTATTTAAGTGCAAAGTAGCGAGTTAATGAGCTGAAATGCCTAATGCCAGTCTCGTTTTAATTACATTCATAAACTAGTTTATACTAGTTTTAATCGTGTGGAATTTGGTATGTTACAAAGATTCTATTATGAATGCTTGCTATCTTTTTGCTTAAAATTGGATTAGTATAAGTAAAGTACCTACGTTTTTTGTGTAAAATAAGACATAGAGCCGAGAATTGGCATAATACTGGTAGCAGTGTTTGTAAATGATTGTCCTTATGTTATTGTTAAATTATTGCATGCTATTCAAAACAAAAGGAAAAAAAAAGTTTTAACAAAAGAGTAGGCTAAGCAAAGACGTGGTTTAAATATTGAACCAAAGTTATTATTAAGCTTACTAAATATAACTTCATTGAATTGGCGAACAGAATTTTTAAACTCAGGCTATTGCCCTTTTGTCCTAACATATCTTTAATATACATAAATATTCTTAATATTTACTAGGTTTTTTACATTAATATTTGAAATATTTTCCCTACATTTGCAAAAACATAACTAAACCTATTGTTAAAATTTATATAAAGAAATTTGATATGCATAAAGTTCGGTTCGTCTCACATATAATTTCGGCCTAACGTAAAATCCATTACTGTAGATTCGACAAAAATTACTTGAGATATATTTATTTGACGGAACGTGGCCCAAAAGCACCTATCATAAATCATTATATTTGGAACATTTTCCAACTATGTCCCTTGTTTAGCACGTCGTAAAAGACGACTAATAGCGTATTAGGTATCGGGTATGGTATACGGGACGTGCTTGGGGCAAGCTAGCCACTTGTCATTACTTTTCGGAGTTATCCTTCTAACCCTACATGGAACTTTAAAATTTTATCAATAATCTCACATCACCAAAAAAAAAGACAAAATGTTAGGTGATACTACTACATTATTCCGTATTATCCGAATGGGTTGGCAAAGTCCAAGGAGCAGTGACCTCACCTAGCAAAAAAAAATGCTAACTAACTAAACTTCACCACTTCCATATGTCGTTCGGTTCTCACTGCCACTTCCCTAGCGGGGTAGGCAGAGAGAACCGAACGCCATATGGCACGATCCTTACACACCTCACTCGCCTCTTCACATTCATGATCGTTTTCATACAAGCTCTACGGTTTTTATGACTCCTAACAACACCTTCTGTTAATACATGTCCAGTCTGGTCGTGGTAGGTGAGCCTGGGCCTTCCGCGGCTCCTACATTCTTTCACTTTCACATTGTTTAAATGTTTGTTTAGTCAATCTTTCGTCATCCATTTTTTCCACATGTCCAAACCAAAAAAATTGTGCCTGATTAAATGAAAATTGTATTAAAAATTAGGGACAAGTGGCTAACTCGTTGCTTACAAAATTATAACCCCGAAACCCATTATACTATTAATCGCCTATAAATTATACAAGCTCGATAGTGCATTTGGTAGTTACCTTGTCCCATGCTCCAAGAGTTGTGGGTTCGATCCCCACCCAGGACAAATATTCGTATGCTGAATACTTGTGTTTGTTCTGTGTCTGGATGTCAATATCCAATATTTAAGTATATAATTGAAAATTACAACTGTTGTTTCTGATATCCGTACCACAAGTGCTTAGCTACTTACCTCGGAGTCAGATTAATATGTTATGTAGACTGATATTTATTATTTATTTATTTATTTATACAACATGCAAGGCTAGAAACGTATTTGATAGGTACACACTTTAGTCCCAGATCAACTTGTTACTTACATAAGTTTATCATTTGCTTGATGGTTTGGGCATGTTGAGAGAATGGATGAAAGAATATTGACGAAAGAGATATATAAGTGTAAATGGAGCCGTCGGGAGGGGAAGACCTAGACGGATTTTCCATGACCAGATTGATAATGTAAAATAAACAAAAGGTCAGGTAAACAGCACCCTTAACCGACGAGCGTGTATGAAAAGACTTATGAAAGTAGAAGAAGTAAAAAAGTGTATGTCAGGAAGTACGTGATCTCTGCCTACCCCCATGGGAAAATTATGTATATGTATGTATGTACGCTTCTCATTATCAGATGAAAAGTACATTTTTAGTGAAATATTACCACATTATTACACCTGTAAAGCTTAAGACAAGCGTTATCCGTCATCTCCACCCGGCACGTCTCAACCTCAGACTCGTGTCTCAAGCTCATGTACAGGGTGTTTGATAAATGACCCGCTGCTCATTTCAGGCTTGATTGATTAGTTCCAATATTGAAATTTGCAGCCTCTGTGTTGCTAGGGACCTGTGATGCGGTTAACTAATTTGGCACATTCATCTTTGCCGACTATTATGAGAGGTGAGCCGAACTCTTGTTTTATTTCGGCTGTTATGGATAACGTTAATCTATGTCATAAACACTTTCCTTGTCCCGATACAAATGACCCTATACATAAGTGTTTCTCTATTTTATTTACTAATACAGTAATTTAACATGCAACATCACAGATTGTATATAACAAAAAAAGCAAATCTTTTCTTATTTCATTAGATATATAGCTAAAAAACAAGCATACCAACGGTCCTCCCGATGGTAAGAAACATAAAAAAATTTGCAACACCGGAAGTGCCATCTATATTTTATCTCTTAATTCTTCTTTACCATAAACTAAATTAAATAAAATCATTTTTCAGTAGATATATACAAAACATCTAAGCTACTTGTTTGACTCAGCATTTCTTCAACTATAGTACGAATTTGATTCAGAAAAGAATGTCTGCCGTATTTTATGTTGTAAATCTTTAATTTTGTAAAAAATATATTTACGTGACGAGATTATGTTTTTACAAAATAAATAAAAATGGGACACCTTTTACCAACTTCTTGTTTATTGTAATATGTAAAAATTTAAGTATTTAATCTACATAGTGAGTTATGGCCATGTATGAGTTATTAACATACTTATAATATCGCGTGTTTCATAAATAACGTTCCAAGATTTTCATACTAACACTAATAACATTTTACAGACTAAAATTGGCGTGTCTAGTAGGCTAGGTATTCTAAAAGTGTGTTTGTTTATTTGGACGATTAAACACCACCTGTGCATTTTATTAAGGACTGTGGCCTTTTTTTAATATTACGCCCGTAATCTCTGAAGGAGTAGTCAAAGTTAAAGGGGCAGCTAGCCCCTTTAACCACTTTCAGACAACTCAGACTGGCATTTGGGACTGTATGCGTTAAAAGGAAAAATGCCCTTTTACGATACTTCGTGTAATGTTCATTGTCTATCTGTCTGTCGAGATCCATTTTCTGAGAAACCCATTGAGGTATTTCCTTAAAGTAGCGAAATATAAACTTCTGTCGTCCACGCAATGAAAAGGACGTTATGTCTCATATTTGACAGCAAGTAATATTTCGTAGTATAAGTAATGGAACAAATACGAAAGTCGCAGGTTATTATTACTTACCTACTTAAGTAGGTAAGGGGCGATTTTAAAAATGGGAAATACCTAGGTATCTCCATTACGGAAATGGATATATTTATATATCTCCAAGTTTGTACAAAATTCTCGGTGCGCGAGTCTGAATAAAAAAAAAGACTGCACAATGTTGAAAATGCTTCATTTATAATTCCCACACGTTCAAAAAAGCGTTGACTAGTCAAGAGTGGCCATTATTTGAATCCCAGTTATTTAGTACAATGCTCTCTTTCAGCCTCGACTTTCTCAAACTCAATCTAGCTTGTTCGTGTAACGGCCTCAGGGGGCCAATATTCGGACCTTTCCTCAAATGAAAAGATCTAATCTCACTTTTTATCCAATTCTTTACAATTCAGTTAGGATTGCCCTGGTTAAAAAGGGCAATTGAGCCATGGAGGTAGGGAGCAGGTCTTGTTTCGATTTAGTTTTCCAATATACGAAATGGATTCGGCATCTAGAAGGTGTATGGTGACTTTCCCAATAGTTTACGTTTAAAATAAGATTCTGAGAGGGTCGTGATTTTTGTTTTCTTTCTCTTTTTAGAGTGGAGTGGAATACCTTGTAGAAATGCTAGCTTAAGGCACATTTGTTGGGACTGTCAGGTAATGTTCATTGCATTTTGGCTCAATGTGATCTTTTCGCCTCTCTTACTTAGGACAAGAACCAGTTTTTACCCAAAAATGCTTTATCACTGGGCCGTAAATAAGAGATTCATTCGGCATTTATGAAGTGCATTCAAAATATCTAGTCATGAACCCAACACGTTACGAATCGTTTTTGTACTACATATTTTTAAAAGGCAATATTTTTTTTTATGCATTTCTTTTTGTATGAAGTGCTAAAATAAAATACTTGTATTTAATAGATTGGAAATAATTTTTAAAGATTTCTGATAAAAAAATAATATTATCAAGTTAAGATTAAACAAAGTGAAAGTATAAAATGGCCAATAAAATTAGTTGAGCGTTTCGAAAAAAGGTATTTTCAATCGATTCATTACTAAACCCCATTCCTAATAAATAAAAGCTCAAGATAGACATTTGCTCATCCCAAAATAAACCAACACAATTACCCATCCTGTGTACGTATGTGTGTACTTGTAAGTACCTGAGAGACGGGGCATTTCGTCAAACATTCCCGTGATTCGATTCGAGCCTATTAACCTGAGACCCGGGTGACTCCATTTACGGGAAATTACTTTTTCAGCAAACTACCGTCACAGAGGGATTTTTAATGGAAATAGATGTGATTTTTTCCCTCTCTCGTCGACATAAATTCTTCTGTCCACCTCGTAAAGTTAGATAGTTGCGCTTAGCCCCATTGGACGGTGTTATTTTAAATTGGCTTTTCTCAATTTAGAGTTTTACTACCTAACATGGCATCTAGTCATCACACAATATTGTTAACACAGCCCTAATTGAACACGGTAGATAACTACACTTTACATTAGAAACTTGGTAGTGTAGTACTTGGCTGAACAATAAATGTTAATAGGTAATGTTAAATTACTCTGGAAGGATTGACGGCCATGTAAGTGTCAACAGTGAACATTATTTTATGAATTTATCTCTCGTTTTTCAACCCAACATTATGTGCATAATTTTAAAATAAAATTTAAATATTTATTAAGGTACAACATTTTTATTATTTACGCTGTATTGGTATGCAATAAGACCTCATAGTTATGAATACTGTTTACAATAATGTTGATATGTAAACTGTTGGTGTACCTTTTTAAATAAATAATAAAAAAAAAACTGAGAATTTATTTATATTGATTTTTTGTTTATGCATCAAACAAAGATTATTAAGTATATTGAGTAGTATATTATGAAGATAAGTTTTTTACGGTGACAAAAAACATCGATTTGCTGATATGAAGTCAGATCAGAAATTACAAGTACAAGAGAGACGTATATACCTACATTAGGGTATAATATTATCGTATCTCTATGTAATCTACTCATTACCTACCTATATAGACGTAGGTATAGTATGACTTGCAAAGCGTCTGTAGACTGGGACTACCCTCACTCAATATTCATCCAATATCCTGACGCTTTGTCTCATTCTAGTCGTTCGCGTTTATCCATGTTCAATATTGTAAATCCTGAGAAGTTCACTTGTTTATTTCTTGATTTACTTTTTCTGCAAAATAACTATATAGTTGAGAGAAACGCTGACATAAAGCATGGTCACACTTTTATTTTAGAACTAGCTGTGCCAGCGGTGTCACCCGCGTTTATGGTTAATATTATAAAGACTATTTCTGTCATACATGATTCCTATGTAACTTTAACCATTAAGGCTGCACACGCGACGGAAGCTTAAAAAATGGAGTAACTTCTCCCGTTTTCCCAACATTTCCCTTCACTACTCTGCTCCTATTGATTGTAGCGTGATGAAAAGTATACTATAACCTGCCCAGGAGTATGAAGAATAATTGTACCAAGTTTCGTTAAAATCCGTCGAGTTATTTTTGTTTCTATAAGGTACATACAGACAGACAGACACACAAAAATTTTACTGATTGCATTTTTGGCATCAGTATCGATCACTTATCACCCCCTGATAGTTATTTTGAAAATATATTTCATGTACAGAATTGACCTCTCTACAGATTTATTATAAGTATAGATAAGATATTTTTCCTAAAAATAAAGCGAGTTGATTTGATTCATACATTAATTCATTCTTATATTGTAGTACAATTTTCAAAATAGCAGTTTTTATTTTTAAATCACCTCTTAAAATAAGTAAAGTCCAAATGTAGTCTTACTTCTAACAAAAAATTTAGTTAATATACAGCACACACGTTTACTGCAAACACTCGCTATTTAATCACTACTAAATATAACACAACTTATACAGGGTCATTTGTAAAACATCAACAACCTCGCAGGAGTAGATTACTGATATTATGAACAACAACGTTTAATCTACGACTTTTCCTAAATCGACAAAAATAAAAAAAAGGCTTTCCATACTAAGTGACCAAACAGCTGATGTATTTTGTTTGAAAAATCGTTTTTTTTTGTCCATGTAAGAAAAATCGTAAAACAAATGTTTTTGTTTATAATGGTAATCTACTGCTGCAAGGTTGTTGATGGCCTTGTATATCAGAAAATTACTGGTATACTTTAAGGCTCGTTCAATGCTCATATATGCATGATCAAAAATATATATTCTTAATGGGGATGGGTTAACAACATGTTTTTTTTTGGTAGTCTAATCGTTCACAAACCGCGGCTAATGTTAGTTAAAGTATTAAATATATCATTTTATCAGCTCCTATCTTTGCTCGGTTCTTTAGCTTGCATTAACTGGTGTTAGTCGACAACTACAATTTCAAATCTTGAATAATCCGTTAAGAGATGGTGAAGTTCTAAATATTATATATGCGAGTGGGCATCCCATATATTTTTAATTCCACCAGCTTTTAACAGTTCGATCCCCAAGTTTGCATTAAGACGCGTACGCGCTACCGCCATTTCAAATCTTGTAAGAGTGGATATCCCAATTTAGTTTTCGCCGCGTCACCCCCCTTTGTCGGGTCGTATCTGACCCACACACGGTTTTGCCCAGCGTGAATGATGTCTGAGTGACGGGCGTCATTAATTCAGCTTTGAATTTCTTCACGCGCTGCGACACCACTGACCTCCGGATAGATTTGGGCAAGAAATGAAAAATTTACGACAACCAGGGGAGGAAATTGAAAGGCGCCTAACATGTGGGGAGTGGATTTAAGATGTACACATACAAGCTTATTGTGGCGTTCTTCACAATAAGCGTACGTATTTTGTTCATGTTTCGCTTGTTTTGTGTTAAAATTTAAAAGGTTTTCAAAAATCTAACCATTGAAGTGGAAAATCTTTTATATTTTCACCGGCTTCAAAAAAAGAAAATATCACATGTAAAATACAAATACGTATCCTTGTCGATGGAGGCATGTCTAATACATTATCGATTATGTAAGTTTATAATGTATAATCATAGAATTACAACAACATAACATCACGCCCATCATCCCCCAAGGGGTAGACAGAGTCAAGGAGACAGCAGGCCTCTTTAACCACATTAAGATGGAATGGATGGAAAATTGTGAAAAAGTAGTAACAAGTGGCTAGCTTGTCGCCTACACAATCACATACCCAAAATCCGATATACCATTAGTCACCTTTTACGACATGCTAGGCAAGAAACACAGTTGGCACATTCTTTTTAAGTCCCAGACCAACACGGGACAAACATAATAATTGATACCCACTATTTACTGTTTCTTTGTAGCTTTTCGAATATTTTAAAGCCAATTCTGATTTATATTATCCATTCGTTGCCCTTGAGTGTCCAATCAATTAGATTCGTTCTCTCCATTTAACAAATTACTCAATGGGTATTAACGATCCGTTTCTTTTTAATAGCCTCTTTTGAAACTGTAAGCTGTGATCGTGGAAGTAAAACACATAACTATAAATAAGAGTGAAATATGAGCGGCATTGATTGGACGATTATTATTGGTGATGTTGAATGGTGAATTGGTGATCAATTGAATGTTGATCACCAGGAGGTTTAGTGGTTAAAGGCGGGTCTTTAACTACTAAAACCCTAGCCAGGTCGTGTGAACAGGCCAGATGCAAATGTTCTTATTATTAACATGGTAATTCAGCCACAAGTCTTGGATATTTATAAACATAATTAAGTATGGCTATACATTACCTAGTGCCTTTAACAGAGGCATAAATTCTTAATTAGGGCTTAGGAAACACGTATTTAAGCCTGAAGAATTTAATAATTTCGTAGTTATTTGGTTAAGTAAACTATTACGATCGAACATTTAAAACTGCTATAACTCTCAAAACACTTAGCCAAGTGAATTACGATTAAAGCAAGGCCCCGACCTCTTTTTCTATCCCCTATTTGTATTAACAGCTTTTTTATCGTTCCATTTCATTGTTTACTTCGGAATCGCGAGATAAATGGTGGTCCCAAATTAATGAACGTCTGCCCACAACAGTAGGCCACTTGACAAATGTTTAGAATTTGTCTAGCTCTCTCACCTCCTATTATAATGTCGTCCGAGATGTCTCCTAGAGTTATTATCTGCAATAAACTTTTTGGTGCCTTACAAGCTACAGATATTAATAAGAAAGGTTCTTAGTGGAGATTTATTGTTAGAAAAAGACGGTCCGTCCCCTCTAAATGGGGGGACAAATGAGATGCGGTGTATGGTCCTTTCGTATTGTTACTTGGGATGCAGAAATGTGAAAGATAAAATATTGTTTTCGAGATTATTCTCCATCGAAAAATAAAATTCAGAAATTAGGCCTGTACGTGCAAATTAATTTTATTTCTCAATTTTTTTTTTTAACAGATATAAGTAGGTATTTGAGTTATTCCTCGAAACGCATGTAATCTGAAACGCATCAAACGAAACGCATGGTTTTGATGCGTTTGGAAATCAATAAAAAAAAATTTAAATTTCATTCCTCGAAACGCACTAACGGTATATAATAGGGAGGGGTATAAAGGGATTCATAGTAAACTATATCGATAGTAAATCAAAGATTAAGCTTAAGCGGTACAATATTCCTTATTAGCATTACAGGAACATATCACGAAGTCACTCTAGGAAACTATCTCGGTCTCTTCAATAATGGCTAATATTCATTAAGTCCCTAACTATAATTTTATTGATATTATTCCGGCTAATCTGCCGAAATTCGCTGTTTGATTTCTAGGATTCTCAGTGTAAATAGAACGAGAATAGTGGCAGTATACTCAGTAGTAGACTTGAGTGTTTTAGTGGTTGTAGTTAACCATTACGAGAAAATGCTTAAACCTAAACCAATAACAAAAAAATAATTTATAAATGTATAGACGCTTTTAGTCTTTCTGCACTTTCTCCATGTAGCTACTACAAAGGACCTTGGAAGTAATCAAACTTTGTGAATTGATATATGTATATTGAATGACTTGTCTAAACTTGTCTAAAGAGCGTATATTGAATGACTTGTCTAAAGTTTTTCTGAAAACTAAAATTAAATACCTACGATATCTACTTGCATTAGGAATATTATTCCTTTAATTGATGAAAAAAAAAACAAAAAAAAAAATAGAACTGAAAAAATGTCCACTTACATTCAATTCAGAGAAACTTGAAGCACCGATTTACCACGACCGGACTTCTCTTAAACGGAAAGATTTAATCTGATTTTTATTTGGCTCGTACAGAAACATGACGGTTGGTACTTTGGACCCTAGCTAAAGTGTATGGGTCTTAAATGACCCGTATAAAAGAACTAGCGGCAGGAGGGTTTACTGCAGATTGCCTCGGATAAACTTTGGGAATTTCCTCCTGAACTTTTTTACGGGTAAGTAAAAGTTGCGAATGAGTTTTTAAAAGGTGTTTTAATTTTACTTTTTAGGAGGTTAGCGCTGTAATTTTTAAAGCAGATTTATAGGTAGACGATGATATAATGTCTACTTATTTTTAGAGGTTAACGTTTGAAGTTCGGATGGATTTGTTACACTCTCACGTAAAACTGCTGGATACTGCGCGTTAAAATAAAAAAGGATGTACTTATTATCTAAGGCAATTTTTTTTTGCAATACATATTGACCTTAAATCCATTATGTACTTGGTATATCCAAATAACTACGATGTTTGCCTAACTAGATATTTTTTTTCTGGTTCTCTTAAAGGTTACAAATGTCTAAAAGCAGTTGCTAATAACAAAGCAGGGCCTGGCTAGAATCGGGCCATATATACGTTAAGAAGTTAAGATGATGATTAGCGAAATATAGCGGATTATTTGCGACTAGCAGCGCCCCGCGATTTCACCCGCATAGTTCCCGTTACTGTAGGTATATGGGGATAAAATATAACTTATGCTACTTCCGGATAATGTAGCTTTCCAATGGTGAAATAATTTTTGAAATCGGCACAGTAGTTTTTGACTTTATTCATTACAAACATACACACACACAAAAATACAAAAATAAAAATCTTTCCTCTTTATAATATTAGTATAGAAAGATTAAGAAATCTCTCCTGGCAGACTTTATCATTTATAATCGACTCCAATTTGAAAAATTGCAATAGACCAAAACGATTCAGATGTTTTATAGTATCTACCTCAAAAGTAATCAGAGTGACTACCGCTGCAGCAAAGTTAGAACAAATGTTTGTTGCCAACAAAACTAACATTCAATCGTGAATATTGATATAGAGCCGGGTTGGCCATATCTGGCGCAGGCTAGACAAAGTTTAGATAGACTAAAGTAAACGCGGACTAGCGATTGATCAAAAATAGATAAAGGTTAGGTATTGGATACAGACAGAGAGAGATGATCCTGACCTCGCTCCGGTCACATCGAATTGCCGTTTCAACAACTATGAGAGTGAAGAAACAGAGAGTGCATCTGTGTTCGCGCAGACACTTGTGCCCTAATATTTCCAGCGAAGTTGGCTAATCTTTGTTGAGGTCGGCCGCCGTGAATGAAATCGGTAAGGAAGTTTTGTAACTTTTCAAAACTTTAATGTTACAGAACGACAAGAGAAAAGTGTCGTCCATTTATTTGTTGCAGCAAACTAACGTATTTCCGCCATTTATTATTAGACTAGCCAGATTACTAAGCGGCGCAATTCAAGCAGCCAATATGACATTCAGCTATACAGACAGATAGACGAACTAGTGGGTTGAAAACTATTAAAACTTGCCCAGCCTGTAGCTAATGTATGTAGATTTGTAAATTTCAATGTAAACATTGACATAGCCAATAAATATAAAATACCTTCATCAAAATTTACAGCATAAAACTTTCTTTAGAAACGTTCGACTATTTGTATCGATGTCAAATAATTACTTTCTACCTAACAAATTGCTTACAAAGGGTCTTACAAAAATGTACCTACGTTCCCATCGCTAAGCGTCAGAGTCAAAAGACCTTCCGTTTAATTTTATTTTATCTCTTCCGAATAGAGGTATTTTCGTTACCTGCAGATAAATGTTTTGTTAAACCGTACGGCAGCTGTGCCCGGGAGAAAACAATACATAATGCTTCATATGTAATGTTATTTGCTATACGCTACCGTTATTGTGTCCTTGTATTTGTTGTATCGTATTTCTTGATAGCATTCTAATGATCGTCATTGAAATTGATGGTATCTATTGCTTTGAGAGACGTACGGCCTTCCTTTATGAATACAAAGTGTAGTACACCTATGAAAACTAGAATTTGGTAGTTCGGTAGTTATTTTATTATATTTTTATGATCTCCTACGCCGTATGCTAAGACTCATTAAATCCTTTGATAGAATTCGCACGAATATAATAAAATACATATCTTATAATCCTTACCAACTTATGGCTGAATATTTGCAGTTTTTGTAATATGTATTTTATTTATTTTATTATGTCAATTATAAGCTGGAAACATCATTTATTAATAACGGTATATTACCTACCTAGGTCATTTTGACCTGAACATGGGAAATGGTTTCTGTTACTTATAAATGATGTACCAATGATGTCTCCGTGTTTGTGTTAACAAGCCTATTGTTTAATAGTTTTTTTTGCTGTTATATGTAAAATAAAGCTATATTTTTTCCTATTTTTATTTCTTTCAAATCAGTTTTTAAGCTGCGAAATGTTACTACTTACCAAAATATAAATATTCCATCAAGGCATGTAAAAATGAAACCATGGAATTATGCCTATATTATTTTATACACATTACTATCTACATACGTATTTGAAGACTAACTACTGGATATTTCTAGCGATTTTATTTTATTAAACACGTTTGTTCCGTAATTCGATGTTGTCAAATTGATTGGGATATGGGCTTTTTAAAAAAGTTAGAGAATTAATCAGAACGTTACAGCAAATTATGTATATCAGATTATATGAAATTTGTTGTGAAATTATGTTCTGGAAACTACTCATCTATATATTATTTATTATAAGCGATAAGCATAAAATAATGATCGGAGTATCAAATTAGGATAAAAAAAATACAATTTCCAATAGGTAAAAATATAAAAGCTTTATCCAGAAGCGAAGTCACCAAAAAAATGCACTGAAACAATGCGGACCAAACCCTAAATAAATTCCAGAAAATTCCAAGTATCCAGAGTCAGCGAGTAAGGATTTATTCGCACGTTCACACGTCAGTCACCAGTGCCTCGTGAGCCACACACGGATAGTTGGATTCGGCTTTAGATAGAGCTTAATATGGTCTCCGCAGAAATGATTCAGTAGTTCTCAGTGTACCTGAAATAAAACATATGCAATGTTTTTACCTAAATATAAATTGTTATATTAGGCTTAAGCTCTATGGATGAAAGAAGCTCTATGGATGAAAGCGTTAACGTTATCTTTCAGTTCTGTATTCAAAAATATTACGATTTTCCTTTTCATGGACATCGTTTAAGGGGATTAACCTGCTATAAAAGTACATACGAAGATAATACCATTGCCTGTAATGTCTCAAGGCGCCACCTGTAGACGCGGGATCGATCAAATTCTCTGGCATCATTCAGTCTGTTTTAAACAGACTTACAAAAAGTAACAAATGTGTTCTTAGCATATCGTAAAAGGTGACTAATGGTATATCGAGATTTAGGTACGTGATTATGTAGGCGACGAGCTAGCCACTTGTCACTACTTTTTCACAACTTTCTATTAAACCCAACATAATTTTATTTTCGGCTGTATGTGGTCAAAAGGACTTGCTGCTAAGATTGTGCCTTATCCTTCGGGGATTACGGGTGTGATGTTATGTATGGATAAATAAATGTTTTATAACAAACGCAAGGTCTTTAAACTACATCAATATAATAAATATAATGAAGAATCTACCCCCCCCTGTTACGCGGTTGACGATTAGTTACAAAACGTCTGGCACCTGCGCCTGCCCAGATAATCCATTAATTATTGAACGCAACAAGCTCAACTCTTTCCGATAAAACCCGCACGTTTCAATTTGAAATATTAAGGGCACTGTGTCACTACTGAGCCGATATGCTCGTGACACTCATTTAAATATTGCGTGCAGATGAATTCGCCAATGGGCCCGTGAAATTTTCAATTCATTTCGTACTGTGAAATCCGATATTGATGCAGTATTTCAATTTATATCTGATGCCGGATAAAACTTGTGTGTAACATTTCTCTTATTCCTTAGTTGGACTGGAGCTTAATTTATTTGGTTAGTAGTTTTTTTTTTGGATGATTGATTGCTCGTTTGTAAGCTAGATTTTGGGTTCTGTGTTCAACGAAATCTTATAGATTCATCAATTTCGCTTCTGTCTACTTTTTGCTCAGACACTATGAGTATTATAATTAATCATTAGCATAATTAATCACGCCAACAAAGTAGTGAAATATAATCTCGAAAACCGTACGTAGGAAACTTTATCTACAGTTGAAGAGAGGATTTTTTTTTGGTTCATCCATGGTGTGAGGTTTCATTAAATAGGTAGTTCAACTCAGTAAGTCGTTTGCAAAAAATTAAACTTAAAAAGCATAACTACCTATTAACGGGATTTGCTCTGCCTACGTCTCCGGCGATTGCAAGCATGATCATAAGTATGTATAAGATAAATCAGATCTGTTTTTTTATGTAAAAGTTATATTGTAAGTGCTTTGTTTTTGGCTGAATGTGGTTAAAGGGGCCTACTGCCTCTTTGACTCTGCCTACTTCATGGATTATGGGCGTGATGTTATGTATGTATGTGTGTATTGTAAGTGTATACTAAACTTTGTAACTCTACTGAACACATAATAGATAAACTTTATTTTTGGGCGCGATATAAAATAGACTAAAAAAAGACAGCAATAACTCGGAAAATGAACCGTTGTGACGGAACAAGCGTGCGCCGGCATCATACAAAAGTGAAAGAAAATTAGGCGCGCCTATGAAGAGATCTGCGAATGTCGGTCGTTACGTCTAAACGAGCGATTTACTCCCAGGAGTGGGCAATAAAATCACAAGGGAATCTCGTCAGTCTTATTAAATCGGACGGCTCACTCATTACTCTGTTTCGGGAAGTTAAATGAGGACTGCATGTTTGACGAGGCAAGTGGCGGTTTGAGTGATCGGTCTCTGATTGGTCTTGGGTTACTTTTTTTTTCTACGAGAAGATTAACTACGATATATACTATCAAACATCCCCAATCCTGAATCCCGTAGTATCTTATAGATAAAGTTGGAGGTTGGAGCAGTAAATTACACCTTTTAAACATTAAAATAAAATATTTATAGACATGTAAAATTGTAAAAAAGTGCAGGTTAGTTGTCTACACAATCAAATAACAATTAAGCTCAACTACTTAAATCTAAATAACTCAATAGAAATTTCGTATGACACCACAAACTATAAAAAACATGACAGTTAATGGTTCATTTTTACCCAGATGAACTCATTATGACCAGATATTGAGTTCAATCAGTACCTAGAGTAGAAGGCACCAGTTAACTATTGTCAAAAAAAAACTGAGATTGTTTGTATAAATATTCGTATTTGTAATAGCCTTGAATTTTATCGTAAAGTCAACTAAAGTACTTTTGTTCATTGTTCAATTTGTCCTTTAGCTGTACAAAAGCTTTCAGTTTCCCATTCATATTGCTGAACCCTAAACAACATTAACAAAACAGCCAGCCAGCCGGATGCAGTCTGATATTCTTATCTGGCGCTTCCTTTGAAGATGCGGAGGATGGTTTCAGCGAAAATAATTTTTCCAAAATTATGGGCGCATTCACGTAAAGTTTAAAAATGTTATCGTAAAAAAATTAGGCTTCTATATCAAAGCTAGCGAAACATACGTCGTATTATGTCGTATTTGTTGTCCCATGTTGGTCTGGGACTTAAAAAAATAAAAACCGACTTCATAAATCCCCGCAAAAAATGTTTATAAAAAAACACAAGTGAAAACTGCCTTAATAGCTATTTAAATGTCTAAACACTAAAAAGTATAAAATAAATTCTTTCGACTGCTTCGATGTCGAATAATCAGTTAGTTTTGGAGTCGGTGCCAGCCCGCGTTATTATATCATCATTTCGGAATTTGCAATTATTTGTTTCTTGGTAAAGGGTGGTAAAATAGGTTTTGAATATACAAAATCAATAGTAAGTTAATATACTCATATTTTAACTAATTTGTTTCATATTGTTATTAGTAAGGTAATTTGTTATTAAGTGTCTACTTTTTTTTTAGTTTGGCTGGCACCGACTCCAAAACTGAGCAGTGGTAGCTCAATGGTAAGGACACGCGCCTCTTAACCAAGGAGTGCGGGTTCAAACCCGGGCATGTACCTCTAGATTTTACAAATCTATGTACATATTTATACCACTAGCTCGACGGTGAGGGAAAACATCGTGATGAAACCTGCAAATTCAAACGACTTTGAATTTGTAACCATGATCCAAAAATTGTCTGGTTCCCCTATCTTAGGGTTACGAAGGTCAGATCGGCAGTCGCTTCAATGTAATTACCAGACTCGCTAAATCCTGGATCATGGTCCAAGCGGACCCCGTCTAAGCACGGGAAATAACGCTAGGAAGATGATGATGGCACCGACTCCAAAACTAACTGATTATTCGACATCGAAGCAGTCGAAAGAATTTATTTTATACTTTTTAGTGTTTAGACATTTAAATAGCTATTAAGGCAGTTTTCACTTGTGTTTTTTTATAAACAAATTTATTGCGGGGATTTTTGAAGTCGGTTTTTATTTTTGTTAAAAATTAACTTATTTGTTACTTTTTAGTGAAATTTATTAATAGGTAGATAGACCAAATCAAAACGAGCTGCTTTAATGAGACAGTGCCGGTCTTATGAGACTAAAGACGAAAAGGTATAACGAGCCTTTAATGTTTAAAGAATTACTAAAAACTACTAATCTTCAAAGAGTTATACCTTTCATCATCAGCTAAGCAACATAACATGATGAGTACGAGACGCAAATACTGGAATCGTTTTAGAAACAATAAATAAAACACTTAACATGTCGTTAAAATTTAAGAGTGGCCCTCGTTTTCATGGAATCCCATCACTAGGCCAAGACTTGGTGAAATTGAGACTATCTCGATAATAACACTCAATATGGCACTATAATATTGAAAGAATTATCCACGAACTCCTAATCGTTAAGGAGTTACACCTTCCATCATCAGCTCAGCAACATGAGATTATGAATACCAGACGTAAATACTTGAACTGTTTTATAAAATAACAAAAATAAAAACCGACTTCAAAAAACCCCGCAAAAAATGTTTATAAAAAAACACAAGTAAAAACTGCCTTAATAGCTATTTAAATGTCCAAACACTAAAAAGTATAAAATAAATTCTATCGACTGCTTCGATGAAAGTATTAATCTTTAACACGTATTTAAATATTTACAATAATCAGTTAGTTTTGGAGTCGGTGCCAGCGCGCGTAGTTATATTATCATTTCGGAATTTGCAATTATTTGGTTCCTTGGTGAAGGGTGGTAAAATAGGTTTTGAATATACAAAATCAATAGTAAGTTAATATACTCATATTTTAACTAATTTGTTTCATATTGTTATTAGTAAGGTAATTTGTTATTAAGTGTCTACTTTTTTTTTAGTTTGGCTGGCACCGACTCCAAAACTAACTGATTATTGTAAATATTTAAATACGTGTTAAAGATTAATACTTTCATCGAAGCAGTCGATAGAATTTATTTTATACTTTTTAGTGTTTGGACATTTAAATAGCTATTAAGGCAGTTTTTACTTGTGTTTTTTTATAAACATTTTTTGCGGGGTTTTTTGAAGTCGGTTTTTATTTTTGTTAAAATTTAACTTATTTGTTACTTTTTAGTGAAATTTATTAATAGGTAGAAAGACCAAATCAAAACGAGCTGCTTTAATGAGACAGTGCCGGTCTTATGAGACTAAAGACGAAAAGGTATAACGAGCCTTTAATATTTAAAGAATTACTTAAAACTACTAATCTTCAAACAGTTATACGTTTTAGAAACAATAAATAAAACACTTAACATGTCGTTAAAATTTAAGAGTGGCCCTCGTTTTCATGGAACCCCATCACTAGACCAAGACTTGGTGAAATTGAGACTATCTCGAGAATAACATTCAATATGGCCCTGTATTATTGAAAGAATTATCCACGAACTCCTAATCGTTAAGGAGTTGCACCTTCCATCATCAGCTCAGCAACATGAGATTATGAATACCAGACGTAAATACTTGAATTGTTTTAGAAAATAACTAAAATAGATTGTACGCGCCTATAATACTTGAGGGTTTCCCTCGATTTGCCTAAGATTCCTTCATCAGATCCAGATGTGGTACCAATAGGACCAACTCCAGGATATACCCTTTTGAATAAAAAAAAGAACTCTAAAAATCGTCTTACAATTCTCGAAGATATCAATATTTAAAGAATCATAAACTAATTCCTAATCGTTAAGGATTTGTGCCTTCCATCATCAGCTCACCATCATAAGTTGATAAGTACCATACGTAAATACTTGAAAAATCTTAGAAAATGTCTAAAACACATTGTACGTGCCTATAAAGTTTGAGGGTTGCCCTCGATTTTCCTGGGATCCCTTCATCAGATCCTGACTTGGTGGCAATGGGACCAATTCGGGAGTAAACCCTTTCGATTAAAAAAAAAATTTTGGAAATCGGTTAACAATTCTCAGAGATATCGAGTAACATACAAAAAAAAAAAAATCAAAAATAAAAAAAAAAAAAAAAAAAAAAAAAAATCAGTCGAATTGAGAACCTCCTCCTTTTTTTGAAGTCGGTTAATAACTAAAATAGATTGTACGCGCCTATAATACTTGAAGGTTTCCCTCGATTTGCCTAAGATTCCTTCATCAGATCCAGATGTGGTACCAATAGGACTAACTCCAGGATATACCCTTTTGAATAAAAGAAAGAACTCTAAAAATCGTCTTACAATTCTCGAAGATATCAATATTTAAATAAAGAATCATAAAACTAATTCCTTATCGTTAAGGATTTGTACCTTCCATCATCAGCTCACCAACATAAGATGATAAGTACCATGCGTAAATACTTGAACAATCTTAGAAAATGTCTAAAACACATTGTATGTGCCTATAATGTTTGAGGGTTGCCCTCGATTTTCCTGGGATCCCTTCATCAGATCCTGACTTGGTGGCAATGGGACCAACTCAGGAGTAAACCCTATCGATTAAAAAAAAAATTTGGAAATCGGTTAACAATTCTCAGAGATATCGAGTAACATACATACAAAAAAAAAAAAAAAACATTCAGTCGAATTGAGAACCTCCTCCTTTTTTTTGAAGTCGGTTAAAAAGAATGTGCCAACTGTGTTTCTTGCCTAGCATGTCGTAAAAGGCGACTAATGGTATATGGGATTTTGAGTATGTGATTGTGTGGGCGACAGGCACTTGTCACCACTTTTTACCAATTTTCCATCTAACCCAGCCCAGTTTTGTTTCTGGCTGAATGCGTTAAAGGGGCCTGCTGCCTCTTTGACTTTGCCTACCCCTTCTCTTTGGGGGATTATGGGAGTGATATTATGTATGTATGTCGTTTTTAACACCGGCAAATAAACCATAATATTGATTTATATAGAGCGGTGGTAGCTTAATGGTAAGGACACGCGCCTCTTAATAGAGGAGTGCGGGTTCAAACCCGGGCATGTATCTCTGGGTTTTTCAAGTTTATGTTTGTATTTATCCCACTAGCTCGACGGTGAAGGAGAACATCGAAATGATCGTGATGACCTGCAAATTTAAACAACTTTAGATTTGTAACCATGATCCAAAAATTGTCTGGTTCCCCTATTTTAGGGTTACGAACGTCAGATCGGCAGTCGCTAACAGACTCGCTAAATCCTGGATCATGGTCTAAGCGGACCCCGTCTAAGCACGGGACATAACGCTAGGAAGATGATGATTGATTTATATAGAAGATGTACAAACTTACATTCGTTTATCTGTATCAGGATTATTACAAGGATTATATCTTACGCCAATCCTACTGTTCAAGAAATTAATTTATATGATGTCACCGAATGTGGATGACATAACCAAATCATTGCTTTGCTTCTTGCCAGTATCTTTTTCAGAACGTATTGAACATTAATAAGTAATTATAACTACGCTACACTATTTATGAGAATAAAAGTCAATCGAGTTTTTAATACTTCCGATTTAGACGGCTGCATAGAGAAGTAAGTCAAAGTTTCTCAGGTTTAGACTATATTCAAATATTTTTTTACAATTTATTTAAATGCCTAAGCTATTAAAACATATATTGCTATGTCAGAATGCAGTAATCCATGTTTTTATGTTGACTAACAGACTAGTTGAACGCTAATTTAAATTTTGCAACGTTGCACAGTTCAGCTTACCGGCAAATGGTTGTACACTGGCTAATATTAAATTTTGCAATATTTTTGTGCTGCGTGCTATACAGTTTTTTGCTCTATGATATTAGGTATTGTCTAGACTGAAGTAAGTATCTGACACATTCACTTTTAAATTATAGATTATGTAGAAAAGAGTTTATATTTTGCCCTTTATATATAATTTATTTTTAATTTTAAAGTGTAAGTACGCAGTGTTTTGACTAGTTGCATAATTCATTACTAAAAAATAAGGCGGCAATATTATCCCAGATCCTTCAAAAGCGATATCTTAACTTTAAGCCATTTACAATTGTTCAAGCTTATATATAACATATGGCATTCATATATCATTAGGGTACAGAAATATCTATGCGGGCTTGACATTTTAAAACTCTGTATAAATGCACTTTCGAATGAAATAAAAGCCATCTGAAGAGAAATCTCGCTAAAGTAATTAATCTTAGCGTAAAGAAGGATGTACGAGCGTATTTGTGCAAGGTTTACGTTTAACTTGTTTGTGCAAATAAAGACTTAGGCAGGTACTCCTAATGTGAAATATGAACCGCTTTCAGTACAAACTGACTTTGCAATATGCATATGCAATTTTGAAATGGTTAGATATGAGAACGACATTGATATATCTATTGGGACTTCATCAAGACTAGATGACTAAACAATTCTGTTTAGTCTGTCAGTCAGATTATAAAACAATATTGAACACGTATTTTTTATTATTTATTTATATATAAAGATTTAGATTTTTTTAAGTCAAACCACGATTTTTCGGGCCTTAATACAAATTAGTCTGGTCTCATTAAGTTTTTCCTAAACTTACATAAAACCGAGATTTCATCTTGAAGACGTGGTACATTCGGCTAAGACAATACAGGGTGTATTTTATTAAATCATGATATGGGGGAAGTAGGGGGAAGAGGGGGGAGGCAGTTACACCTTCAACCGACAAATGAAGCGCTCGTAAACAGATCTGAGGGGGATTTTAGCATTTGTGTAAACTTTAGCATGTAAAGAAAAAGTATAATGATTATTTTTTTTTTGTCTCCATTACGTAAATATTAAATATCTAGAACTTTTTTCATTTTTATCCAAATTAATTTGGATAAAAATGAAAAAAGTTTTTGAAAGTTTTTGATGTTATATTTTAACCTCCCGGTTTCGTTTTATGGTTAAAAATGTATACAAATCTCGGTGGTCAATCTAAAAATAGATCCGTTTTTTTTTTTAAATCTATAAGGCCATTTACGTCTAATAATTTTAGACAAATAAGAAAATAACAACTAGACAGTTATACATGACCACCATTTTCTTATGTTTAGCTTGTTAACTTAGTAAGTTTATTATACGTACTACGTCTTATGTCGTATCGTATCGCACGTCACTCGTAAATCTACCCCGAACGTGATATTGCGAAAAAAGGTATCCCTAAACTGATTTCAATAAAATACGGGAGTACCAAGGTGCTCTAGACAACGGATTGGCGCACACAGTTTCAAATAGAACACGTTACAAACTAACTAACTAACTAAACTTCACGTCACTTCCCTAGTGGAGTAGGCAGATCGAACCGAATGCCATATGGCACGATCCTTACACACCTCATTCGGCTCTTCAACATTCATTATCCTTTTCATACAAGCTCTACGGTTTTTATGACTCCTAACATCACCTTCTGTTAATACACGACCAATCTGGTCGTGGTAGGTGATCCTGGGCCTTCCGCGGCTCTTACATCCTTCCACTTTCGCATTGTATATCTGTTTAGTCAATCTTTCGTCATCCATTCTTTCCACACCGGATCATGCCTCTTCTTACCTTGACTCCGACGCTGTCCTTCAGACCGACTCTCTTTCTTACAAACAAGCCTAAAAAAACATCGTACAATGTTTCAACATAACAGAGCCCAAAGAAACACGCGTGTACATCATGCATGCAATCAGTTCCGACCCTAGCCGTTTTATTCAACAATACAAGATCCATGAATTCGTTTTTATTGAAACTTGCTCGTAAAATAGCGTGTCAAATGACCCGCGCAATCCGGAGGGCCGTATGAACTTTTCTCACCAGTAAAAATCAGACCCTACTTATCCGATCTAACGTTACGAATGGATTTTATTTCTTTGAAAGGTGTATTATGTGAGGTATTCCTTTATGATCGAAGCTTGCTTCCTATACACGAGATTCTTGCAGGGATACAGGGAAGAATTACGGAGATTTTTGAAGGGCACGGAATGTTTTTGAAAGGAAAGGATATAGCTGTGGATCTGAGCGTCGCTTTTTGTTTTGTTGTTTATTGTGTAATCATTATTGTTGCATTTGAAGGTACGTACAGCTGGTAATTATTACAATTTTTTATTGATAATTGTATTTTTCATTCGGTTAAGTTAAAGGCCGATTCTTGAATACTTAAGGTTCCGCGGTGTCAGATGTTGTAACATTAAGACAAAATATCATGTCAGTTCCAACACAATATAATTATATCTTGTGTTAACTAAATAATTGTATTTTAATTTTTTGTAATGATATGATTTGTTTTTTTTTGTAACTAAAATTTTACGTTTTTTTGGGAACAAATACGTAAAGTGAAACGAAATGTATTTCTTTTTTAATTTTTTCTTGAAGTCTAATGTACAGATCTAGCCGGTATAAAGTAGAATTTTTAGTCATAATTTACATTAAAAAAGAAATCCTCATGTCGTTATTATTAATATTAGGTTGACTTTCGCAAGATTGTAACATTTATACCAGCTTAAAACAATGTTATAAGTATAATCTAGTGAAAAGTTTATCGCAGGAAAAAGCATTACAGAATCTTTTCCTAGCTGCCAGTCGGAAAAGTTATTTCTGACTAGTCTACTTTATTCTAGTACCGTAGTTGGAAAGCTTTTTCATCTTTCACTTGAACTTTCGATATCGAGCTTAAGTGATAATGCAATATGAGGATTTTTTTTACCTCAATTTTAACAGTATTTTATATTGCCTGCGCTCACGGGTGCCAATTTTTCAGCGAGCAAAAACTGTTTATACATTACTAGCTAACGGTAACTTATAATTGATTATATTTTAAATAATTTGCAGTACATCGCTGGAAATATTATTAACAGGATTAGATACGATATGCAATGTAGCATATGAGTACTTACAGCTTGACATTTCGGTCATGTTGCATAAGTACTTGGTGACTCTGAATATCGCGTTTTGTCCCGTTAGTATTATTTCTAATATCGAAAACATGTGATGGATAATATTAACCAAATCCAGTTCTAGACTCTCTTTCCGCAGGAGCTCTCTGAAACCGACAATAGCCATTACAATTCACCACAAAATGCTGAAAGTTGTAGACTTATGTCAATATTTCAGCACTCCGGCAAATTGAATCGCGTTCGTACTCGGAAGTGTAATAACCGTATTTCGCCTTTATTGCCTCATTGATTAGGTTCAAAACAGCCCGCCTGGTTAACCGAATACAAATTAAGAATAAATGTAATGTGCAACCGTGGGACGTTAGTGTCTCACCATTGACTTGTGTTGTGATTTAGAGTTAAGCACTTTAATATGTTGTAATACGACTTATATTTGAGCGTTTCGCTGTTCAAACATATCTATTTTGATCTAAGAGACTAAGAGACAAGCTTCGAGTTGCGTATTCCTCTCATTTGATGCAAATAATGTACGGAATTAATGTGACAGCCTTGGTTCTGGTAAGAGGCTTTCAGTTGCTGTAACGACACCGAACACAACTATACTTTGTAAGTTAGTTAGTACTACATAATAAATCTACTTTCATGGCATAATTGGTCCATATAATTTTTTGTGTCGTATTTAAATTTAAATTTAATTTTAAGAAAGAGAAACGAGCGACACGTTACACGGTCCTTACAGAATACTCGTTTATTTGATATTCAAAAATTACACAGTATGTAACATCACAAGAATGTGACGTTTAATCAAGTTAAATCATACATTTGAAACATTATGAAAACTCTCAAAATTGAAGTGAACTGACTAAGCAATCAAATTCTGGTTTCCATTTGGTGGGTAAGTCATAATGAACTACCTATTCCCTAAGCTGTTTTTTCAATTCCTACGATTATATTAACATCACTTATGGCTTCTAGTGCCCCCAATGGGCTACCATTGCTCACTTTGAGAAACACTGATCGAGAGATTAGTCTTATCTTCGTCAACGGCCTATTAGCCTATTGCACCGTTGAAGGGGATTCCGTTACACGCTTGCATGACAGCAGATACGGCATACGTAATAGACACTTCACTGCTAATGACGTCATAGCCCATGAAGCTATCTTGTACGTGGATAGATTATAATGGATTGGTGAAAGGACTAATACAACGTTATTAATTGGACGTTAGAAATGTTTAGATTAGTATCAGCTTACTGTTTCTAGTTGCTTTACATAGTCTGGTATATATAATCTCACTATAATTTTACATAAATCCAACACTTGCACGAGAAAAGTTGCAAGAAAATGATAGTCTAGTTGACGTCGGTAGACTTGTCGACGTCACGACATATATTTTACAGCATGGCAAAGATATTTTCACCGCTATGTATATTTAAAACAATACGGTTATTCAAATCTTGGTTCCTAAGAACTTAAAATTTATTTATTTGCACAAAATCCACAGCTCTTAATTAATTTTACAAGAAACTTTAATTCTAATCTTAAAGCTAATCTTCTTTCTAGCGTTATGTCCCGTGCTTAGACGGGGTCCGCTTAGATCATGATCCAGGATTTAGCGAGTCTGGTAATTACATTGAAGCGACTGCCGATCTGACCTTCGTAACCCTAAGATAGGGGAACCAGACAATTTTTGGTTCATGGTTACAAATCCAAAGTTATTTGAATTTGCAGGTTTCATCACGATGTTTTCCCTTACCGTCGAGCTAGTGGTATAAATACGTACATAGATTTGAAAAATCCAGAAGTACGCGCCCGGGTTTGAACCCGCACTCCTCGGTTAAGAGGCACGTGTTATTACCATTGAGCTACCACCGCTTCTAATCTTAAAGCTAATGACGGATTTTTAATATATTTGTATCACATAAAAATAAATATAGATCGAAAGTCCCATGTTGGTCTGAGACTTAAAAATAATATACCAGCTGTGTTTCTTGCCTAGCATGTCGTAAAAGGCGACTAATGGGGTTTTGGATATGTGATTGTGTAGGCGACGAGCTAGCCACTTGTCACTACTTTTTCACAATGTTCCATCTAACCCAGCCCAGTTTTATTTCTTGCTAATTGTGGTTAAAGAAGCCTGCTGCCCCTTTAACCACAATTCTTCCACTCTGCCTACCCCTCCGGGGAATATGGACGTGATGTTATATGTGAAAGAACTACTTTCACGATACCTAGTAACCTAGTTTTATATAATGAAGGTATTATATATTAAATAAAGATTTGGACCTCCTAGACTTGATTTTGAATTGACAGGCCCGTTGGTCGAGTAGTCAGAGACTCTGGCCACGGAACCTAGGGTCGCGGGTTCAAATCCCGCTAGGGGCAAATGTTTCGTGTGATGAACGTGGACATTTGTGCTCGAGCCATGTATGTTTATAAACGTATATAACTATGTGTATCTGTGCACTTAGTATCTATAGCACAAGTTTAAAAATTTAATTAGAAACTAGGGAATTGGTGTGACAGTCTAGAAAAAATATTTTTATTTATTTTTATTTGAAGTAATATAAATGATCAAGTAGGTTTTATAACTGTAAAATTTCAAGTCAATAATCATTTCCAACATAGCTGACAATTTAGACAGAGTAGCATACACCCAGGTCTCAGTTCTGGAAAAGTTCCTATTTTCCCATTTTTATTAAGAAACCTAATCAAATCAACAAACATATTTGTAGAAACCGATTACCGAAATTCACTGGTTTTATACAATTTTCCTTATTATGAAATAAGGCTTAATATTAAACGCCGTATTGAATATTATTCAAATGAAATAATGACTCCGTCATAATACCAAGATGAGAGTACGCGTATGGAAATGTTCAAATGAATATTTATTAGTAAATTAATACCAACAGAACGATATACGCCTGTCTATTTTTACATACAATTTTGAAATGAGACTCAGAAATTATTGTTATTACATTTGTATACTAAAATTTATTGCGTTCCTCTTTGGCAAGTCAGGTTTCTGTTATTTTAAAAATGGCCTGTGCTCAGTTTATGTCATTATAATTTTAGCATGGCATTTATTAAGGTTAAAAGGTTATTTTTGAATGGTAAATATTAAAATTAACCATTTTTTTTTTAACTTTTATTATTATTTTTTTTTTTTAATTACTTTTATAGGGGTTCTCAGTTAATTCTTTTAGTTAATAAGTTGTAAATATGTTGAAAGCAACAGATTAAAGCAAAAAACATATATAAAAAATTATGACTTTATAAATATATGTATGTACGTAGGAGAATTTAAAAAAAATAGAGCTTTTTATATTAGTTGTTTATTAATAGAAAGAAAAGAAGTATGTTACTCTATCGTATGTTTTACGTCATTTGTAATTTTCTCCTAGATAAAAAGTTGTATTGTTAACAGCCTATATATTTTCTTAAAGTTCAAACTTAAGATATACCTTAAATATCAGTTAAGCAGTTTAGGCTTGAAAACAACCAGACTGACAGATGTAGTCACTTTCGCATTTATCGTCCGCAGTGTCGAAAAAAGTGAGTCCTTATCAGCTATCTTTTCTGTTTCATCCCCACTTTGGCCGATACACACCCGACCCGGTAACCGCTTATCCCTCTTAAGATGCTATAAACTTTTATATTATCACCCTGTATATCCATCTTATACCCTTTTTTTTTGTTCGTTGCCACGATAATTTCATTATTTCAGATCGTTGATATGTTACAGCATGAATGTGTATGACAAAGTTTCAGGGATTAGATATATAATAATAGCAATCAAACTGAAAAATACGTGAACACAATAAATTTCTTTGTGATTTTAGGGTATATTTGAATAAATATTGCATTTTGAAATGATTAAGAATGTATCGATCAATTATGGAAGCCTTGGTAAGTTTTAATAGATACGTAAAATCCATGCTAAATAAATTATATTATATAACGCCCCGCGTTTTCACCCGCCTAGTTACCATTCCCGTGGGAATACAAGGATAAAATATAGCCTATGTTACTCGCTGATAACGTAGCTTTCCATTAGTGAAAGAATTTTTCAAATCGGTCCTGTGGTTTGGGAGCCTATTCTATAAAAACAAACAAACAACCCAATCTTTCCTTGTTTATTATATTAGTGTAGATAAATTGGATTAAACTACACAATTCACCAGAAAGTGCTTGCTATCACGAATCTCAGTTGTTTATTTGCCAATTATCAAATCAACACAGTATACTATTAGAATAGAATTAAGAGACACAAAAAAAGAGTTCGTAACATTCGCTGAATTGAAATGCTTAGCGGAGGGCAAATCAAAAAGGCGAACCGCAATATTTGGGCTGTGGGGCACGTTACGATGACAATCGCGGGTGCTCCCGAGAATTAAAACGCCTACCGCCAACCACTGTTACATGGATCGCGATAGATGTAGATTATTCTAGAAGGAACTTCGGAACTTGCTTCTTCTAAGCGTGATGACAATCCTAGTCGGGGTTTGATTGGACATGTCTTAGATTGATCTTAGATTTATGCCCCTGTTTATTATATTCAAAGTCATTCTGTCATATGAACTTCAGGAGAATTTTTAATTATCATCAGGTATCCTAGATAAATAAATAGTAAAAAAAAGGATTGTTTCCAATTGATGGAAAAATCAAATATATCATCAATCATTAATATCCATCATCGTATCCATAGATCCATTTGTTCGCAAAATATTAGCTGATATCAAATAACTATCAATCACTACTGAATAACAAACTTTCACAATCACAATGTAGCACTTTATGTCAATAATTTACGAAGCAAATTGTCCTTAAATTACATTGTCCATTTCATAAAAAAAAAAAAATTAAAATAAGCTATTCTATTCTATTCTATAATTTATAAACCGGTAATTTTACGTGACTATCGAGAAATAGCCCTTAATTTATTATCTGTGTGTTGTTAGCTGATTACCGCTTCTTCTCTATTCTTTATATCTCTGCATCGTATTTTGACTTTACCCATTAACGTGAGAAGAAATAATTAATCTTTTCATTTTTATTATTACAGTCTCTTCCAGGTGTTGGCTACATCTGGAAACAGAGACATTCATACCGAGGGAAGGAAACGATTTACGTTCGGCTACGTGTCTGCACGCGATCCGAAGATTCGTTATTTTTAGAAGGAACGCGAGATTTTTGCACGAGAAACGTAAAATACAATTATTTCAAGCAACTGTACATACGTGAGGGTTTTGTGTCTCCATCAATTGGAACGTAAAACGAAATATCAATTCCCATGTCAGTCTCATGCTGGTCTTTAAATTTAACAGAATGTAGGTACCAACTGTGTTCCATGCCTAGCATGTTGTTGAAGGCGACCAATGGCGTACAGGACATTGGGTTTGTTTCTATGCTATCGACATGCTAGCCATAACACAACTTTTAAAATATTTTTATTGTTCTATTTAATTTTTGGTTTTAAGCTGCATAATTGGACTGGCTAAACCAAGTCAAAACATTCTAAATCTATGGCCTAAACTATATGTCAAATATTTTTTTAAGTCATTATAGTGTCCTTAAATATTGGAGGCCATAGAAATTGCCTTTTGTGTTCTTTTTGTTTTCAATATATACGATTAGAACAATTAGATTGTAATTTAAACGTATCGTTTGTTTAAATTTCAGCATAAGAATATTATGATGGAACTTACAACTATAAAATAAGACTGCGAAAATATTTTTTACATAAAATATTATAATGTTAATTAACACATATAGCCGACAATGCCGAACTTGATTATTTCAAGCGTTTTAATTATTACGAAGCCACTTAATTAAAATTAATTGTAACTCATTTTACCGGGGAAATGTTCAAAAACATAGGAACGGTCCGTCGACTGAACAAAAAGTAATTAAATTTGTAATTGAATACAAATTTTATATTCACTAGTCTCGACAAATCTCCTTTCTGTTTAACAGCCGAAAATCTCGTTTATACAGTAAGATATAAAAAAGAATTACTTAAATTATCTCCTTCACGGACCAGTCTATTAGCTCATATTAATCAAGCAACCCGGACCCTGACAACGCTTGGATGGGTGATCAAAAGAAATCTCATCTCCGTGCATTTGAAAGACACAGTGCAGAAAACTGCTGATTTCAAGTCAAAATTGTGAGATTGAATTAGTTAAAGTATGATATCGATATTGGTATATCCTATGCTGGAAAAAAAAATTTAAGTCTTTACTAAAGCATCCGAATGATTCCAAAAAAAAACATCAAAAGCGACTAGAAAATATATTAATTAAAATACATACGTACCCATTCACATAGTCTCTATGTAGTAATTATAGGTATATATTAACTTTGTTGCTCGACTGGCTCGATGGCGCATTTGGTAGTGACCCTGCCCTATGCGCCAAGAGTTTTGGGTTCGATCTCCACCTAAAAATATTCGTGTGATGAATACTTGTGTTTGTTCTGTGTCCGGGTGTTAATATCTAATATTAAAGTATATATTTGTAATACCACTGTTAAATCTGATATCCGTAACACAAGTGCTTAAGCTACTTAGATCGGAGTAAGATCAATGAATGTGATGTTGTAAGATATTATTTATTTATTTGTCCCGTAGCTATATTTGTACATACATACATACATACAAACCATCACGCCCATAATCCGCGAAGGGGTAGGCAGAGTCAAAGGGCAGCAGGCCCCTTCAACCACATTCAGCCAAAAATAAAGCAGGGCTGGGTTAGATAGAAAATTGTGAAAAAGCAGTGACAAGCGGCTAACCTGTCGCCTACACAATCACATACCTAAAACCCGATATACCATTAGTCGCCTTTTACGACATGCTAGACAAGAACCACAGTTGGCATATTCTTTTTAAGTCCCTTTTAGTCCCAGCAATATTTCTGAAGCTATAGAATTTTCTCTCTTTAACAGAAAATGTCTTCTAAATAAACTTCATACGGCTGGGACATCAGTGTTGTTGTCAGTCCCTTTATGAAGTCCCTTTGGAACCATTCATTTATACGGTGTGAACACTATCCCTTATATCGGTCATAATGTGGTAAAAATAGAATTTCAGATATAGCGAACATTATAAACCTTAGTTAAACTTTGGAATTGGAATGTACATATATTGTTCATATAAATTTAAGCTTATGTAATAAACAAAACTTCCTTAAAATCTAGATATGGTCTAAGACTAACTAAGTACGAGACATAACGCTAGGAAGATGATGTTTTAGAAGGAAAATTATGCAAAAGTAGTGATAAGTGGTTGATTAGTAGACTACATAAACACAACCCTAATACCCCATTAATTAGGTGACATGCATGCCGAGCACGGGATAAAGCTGAAACATTATTTTTAAAACCCAAACCAATATGAAACTTAAATAAATCAGTAGCGCAAATAACAATGTCACAAAAATATTTTTAAAGTGTAAATTTATATCTCAGAATACCAAAATTGCCTATACGAAATGAAATGAAATGAAGTGAAATTATCTTTATTTACGTAGGCTTAAATAAGCACTTATAAATCGTCAGTACATACAAATGAAAATGAAAATTTACCACCGGATTCGGAAAGTAGCTTCTACGGAGAAGAACCGGCAAGAAAATCGATAGTTACTCTTTTCATTGCCAAATTTACAATAAGTATGAATAACAATTATTATATTCTTAAGCTACTATGCTATGCAAATAAAAAAAAAGATATAAGTATCGTATACGCTTACACTTGTGTAGGTAAAAACGGAAACTATATGAAAGATTACGTTATTAAAGTGCGTAAGTCAATCACATGCAACTAGATTATATCCAATATATCGTTCCAATACACGCTTTAAATTCAGGGCAGCATCCTACTAAGCGCCTTATTCTAACTATACAATAGCTAACACAATGGCATAAATGTGAATCTCATTTGACGCTTAAGAGTCGTGACGTATAAAGGCTCCGTCTCGCGTCGAGAGTCTCGCAACCCGTCCGGAAACGTTTATTCGACCACACGCTTCATGCTGAAGCACCGTGAACGCTTGGAAATGCCATATTTCTTGCCGTTCGTATTTGCATATTTTATTCTTAAACGCTCCGTAACTTGTACACTTGAGGTTTCTCTAGAAAGAGTATGGAACAATTTTAAAGACGTTTTGTATTTTGTTACTAAGTAAGTAATATTGCAAATTTTCAATGGTTCAAGCTAAAATGTATAATGCATCTTACATTTGAACAAGTAGTACAACATTTTTACGACATCATGAATACTGCGTTTCTATGTTTTCTTTTCCTTTATAAGTCTATTAAAATAATAAAGCGATAATAAGGCGACCGATAAATGGGGTTTTGGAGATGTGATTGTACAGCTGACGAGCTAGCCACTTGTCACTACTTTTCCTCAATTTTCCATCTAACCCAACCCATTTTCCCATGTTGGTCTGGGACTTAAAAATAATGTGCCAACTGTGTTTCTTGCCTAAAATGTCCTAAAATGCGACTGATCGTGTATGGGATTTGGGTGTGTGACTGTGTAGGCGTCGAGCTAGCCACTTGTCACTACTTTTTCTCAATTTTCCATCTAAACCAGCCCAGTTTTATTTTTGGCTTAATGTGGTTAAAGGGGCCTGCTGCCCCTTTGACTCTGCCTACCCCTTCAGAGATTATGAGCGTGATGTTGTTTATGTATGTATGTATGTAAAATGTAATAAACAATGAGCAATAAATAATTATATGTACTAATATTTATAAGTATTTGGGTAAGTTTGAACCTGACAAAAAGTTTATTTTTACGCTTTGTATTAAAATTTGATATTGTGGGTTTTTTTTCACAAATCTGTTTTGTTGTACTGAGCAAAGTTAAGAAATATTTTAGGTTAAAATCGTACAGCGCAAAAGGTCCATAAATAAAAACGGATTAAGTATGTGACTCAACGTGGGCCGCACCCTTTTATCAGTGAAATTTCATTAGAGTGTCTGTAGGCGGAAGAATACTTTATCTCAATTCAATGCAAAGTTTGGTGAATTAATGGTGCGATGCACTTGAAAGCTCGGCGCAGAAGTAATTAGAAGATTTTTTTTTTTTGGTAATATATTTATTAGTATACTCCCTATTCATTCTAAGACGAATCGATTTTACTTTTTAACTAATTACTGCTTTAAATGAATATGCTATTAAAAAGGACGAATATCGACAAACACTTCGTATTTATTTTGCTTAGTTATAACCATATTCTGTATTTCACGACGACATTTCACACGTGTTCTCATGTTACTTTTAAAAAATATTTGAATCTGGAAAATCGTCCGGTGTAAAGTGGCCTGAGCACCCCAGAGGCTCAAGTTATACGGAAAGCGTCTATCTGACGCCTGACCACATGCCTTTGTGTGGCAGCCATGATGTACTCACAATAGCTTTTTGTTGAGTATTAGATAGCGCTAGAATTAATATATGGACCTACATTCAAATAAGACTAAACTAAATATTATTTTTGCACGATAAACACTAATTTAAATTTGAATTTCATTTTAGAACTAAGATGCATAAATATGCTAAAACTTGGTTATAAGTCAAAGTCGTTTTCTTTTGAAACCAAATGAAACAGTTACCATTTCTAAATGAATAAGCTTTGAAAACGTTTTACTAGGGTAGGAATAAGGCAATATTAAATATTATGTGATACTTATAAACATAGTTGTAAATAAAAACAACTTTGATTGTGTTTCAGTTCCTTGCATTGGGAATAGATCATTTAAATCATTTGGTATGTTTTCATTAATTGGCAGTAATCATTTTATTTTATATCTCGTCTAGTGCAAAGTCAAGTGGGTCATGAGCAGCTTAAGGTTAGGCCGGAAGCATTTATCTGAAGACTGACCGCACGCTTTGCAGGCCTATTATGCGCTCTCAATGGCTTTTTGTAATTAAAATGCGTTCATTTATTATTAATATTTAAGGAAACTCGTATCGGTTGTTGTTAGTTGCCGAGAGTTGCGCAAATCACCGCGGCAACTATAAGATATCGGAGATCATGGGTGACTGTTGGCAACCATAAGCGATCTAGGTGCCAGTCCGTATCACTGATATATTGTCATATCTCTAATCTATCTCTACCCTCTTGATCTATATAGGTTGTCAACGTTATTGTAGCTTTATCCTTTTATTATAAACTAGCTGTGCCAGCGGTGTCACCCGCGTTTATGGTTAATATTATAAAGACTATTTCCGTCATACATGATCTCTATGTAACTTTAACCATTAAGGCTGCACACGCGACGAAAGCTTAAAAAAGAGTAACTTCTCCCGTTTTCCCGACATTTCCCTTCACTACTCTGCTCCTATTGATTGTAGCGTGATGAAAAGTATACTATAACCTGCCCAGGAGTATGAAGAATAATTGTACCAAGTTTCGTTAAAATCCGTCGAGTAGTTTTTGTTTCTATAAGGAACATACAGACAGACAGACAGACAGACAAAAATTTTACTGATTGCATTTTTGGCATCAGTATCGATCACTAATCACCCCCTGATAGTTATTTTGAAAATATATTTCATGCACAGAATTGACCTCTCTACAGATTTATTATAAGTATAGATTGTATGGCATTTGTTCGTAATAACTAAAACCATTGTTGTGATAATATTATGTTTAGGTCGATAAAGTAGAATTTACTTGTAAAGTAATAATGGAAAAACAATTCACTGTGTGTTTAAGAGATTTCTCTTGAAGTCACAAAACAAAGCGTTGTGTTTGTTGCGTTAATTAGGAACGTAGTTTTTTATTCCGCACATGTTGTGTAACGTCCTAATGAATGTAGTGCGGTGTAAACCAGTTGAGGTCGCAGGAGGGTTATGTTGGCCCAGAAGCATTTATCTGGCGACTGACCGCACCTTTTGCGCTCACAATGACTTGTAACTACTTTTTCACAATTTTCTTTCAAAACGAATTGAATTTTCTGTTTGGCTATGAAAGGGCTTTAAAAAAAGAGAGTAGTTTTTTATTTCAAACGTGCTTTGTAAAGTCCGAATGAAAATCGTCTAGTGTAAAGTCCGATGAGTTCGCAAGCGGCTTAAGTTAACTGGCACGGTTTATGCTCACAATGTCTTGTCACTACTTTTTCACAAATTTTCTTTTGAACCAACTTCATTTTGTATTTAACTATTATAAATAACTGCACTCTAATTTTAACCTTTTTGTTAAAATTAGAGTGTAGTTATTTTTTACTTCGGATGTGCTTCGTGAAGTCCTAATGAAAATCGTGTGGTGTAAATCCAGTTGAGGTCGCAAGCGGCTTAGGTTAGCCCGGAAGCGTTTATCTGGCGACTGACCGCACGCTTTGTGGGGTCCGCTATGTTCACAATGTCTTTTTTTCTCTCCATTGGACCAGTGCGGGGTCCGATAAGAGTTTACGTGAATGTTTACGGAAGGGAAAAATGACGGATTTTATGTAGCGCCCTCGCCGAGTTTGAAACATTTGTTATTGTTTGTTTATTTTTGCTTTTTTTTTGCTTATTAAATTGAGTAAGATATAGCATATAAGAATAATAGAGAAAATGCACTAATAGTATATTAACAATTTAAAAATGTCATCATCATCATCTTCTTAGCGTTTTACCCGTGCGTAGATATAGTGCGTAGTCCGCTTAGACCATGTTTCAGGATTTAGGAGCTACCACCGCTCTTTCGGACTGGAAAACAAATGTATTAACAATAAAAAAAACAACCATAATTGCTCTGAATACGGGTGCGACAAAAACGTTTAAAAAAAATAAAACTATTTTGCTGTAATGTTCAGGATAGACTTTTATGCGAACAATGAATGATCCATATTTTGAGGTAAAGATTAAAATAAAATAATAAAGACCAAACTTAAAATTAATCAAGTGCTACTAAGTTGAGATAGATAAAATGTTTAATTTACGTAAACAATAACTTGAGGCTTCATTATAAGTGAAACTTGACGCAATTTAACCACGTGATTGAAACTTTAGCGGGAACTTGAAAACAACCAACGTTTCCACCACTTTAGCATGTTACAAAGTTAAATTTTAATAAAGCGAGCTTACTTCGTTAAGTCAAATTTGAAACTAGGATTTTACTTGACTACGATAAACCCAAAAGGATTATTATGATTTTAGCGTAAAAAGTATACGTAAAGATAAAAAAATACGTTTAAACTACTTATTCCTTTTTACAAATGAGGTTTTAATCAACTTATTATTATAAACTGGATAATACAGTCTATATTGTTACTGACTTAAAATATAGAAGTGTTTTTTCAGGGCGTTATATTATTGTAGACTGGTTTATGCTTTTAAACTTATTGTGTTTATCATTTCTTACTTTATTTAATAATACAACTTCATCAACATGAATTTCTAAAACAAATTAAATGATTTTCATGTAATTTACGATTTAATATCAGACTACAAAAGTATTTTAAAAAGCCTAAATAACTCATATATATATATTAACAAAAATGTGTACTTTCTTTTCAGGTACTTGTCATATAATTATGCTTTAGTAGAGACGTCATTCTCTATTGAAGTACAGAAAAAAACACTTTGGTAAGCAAAACAATATACACACTAGATTAAACGATGAAGTTGCCTGAACTAATGTGTCATAATTTGGACAAACTTAGTGAGCACATAACTGGGTTTTGACTTAGTGGCTGAAGTTTATACTTCATGCCCTCATAAAGCTCTCATATTTCATGCTCACGTGTACATATATTCTTCAAAAAATGATATATTCAGATATTCATCATATTATGTACTTTTTTTAGGTTTACTTAAGAATATGTCCGTTAAGTTTAATGTAAATATTAATGCCTCAGATATTATTTTGTCTAATTATTTAACTGTTACATATAATTACGTAGAAAAAATATGCTTATTGATCCAAATGATAATATCTATTATTATTATTATTACAGCGATGGCTGATCATTAGATATTATAGTAGGGGAGCCCAATAGGGGATTTTGGGATTTACTCGAGCGCATCAGATTAATATAAGGGAGGATACTTTATATATTAATGAGTACCTCTCAGGGGAAACCGTCAGATTAGTAAAAAACCGGTTAAGTGCGAATCGGACTCGGGCACGCAGGGTTCCGTACTATTATCTATAAAAACTAACTACTAAGACGCCGCTGTCCGTCCGTCTGTCTGTCCGTTTGTCTGTCACCAGGCTGTATCTCATGAACCGTGCTTGATATTTGAAATTTTTACTTATCAATTTTAAGTTAAGTTAAAGGTAAATGAAAATGCTAATGCATTTTCAAAAATAATAACACTAAATTTGTCCACGTCAATTGTCTCATAGAATTTTTTTGTGTCATTATTTTAAATAACGGTTCAAAAAGCGGTGGTACCTCACATAAGAGGTGTGTTACTTCATACAAAGAAAGTAGTAGTTTGTCAAATTTAAGTTGTAAGTAAAATATTATGCAATAGGTTTTTAATTACATTATACTCGTACACACACAATTAATTCGAATTTATAATATGTACTATATACCAATATAACTTTTTAATGTAGTTATTTGTACCAAAAATATTCCAACATACGCTCAAGTACTGACTTGGTAGCTTTCAAAGAAAGTCCGACTAACTTCGATTCCGAAGCGCTTGATAACTACGTAGGTTTGCTATGACTTACTTACTACACTTTGTCTTCTACTCGTCTACGAGCTACGAATGACTACGAATTATGTAGCACACAATGACGTTGGAGTATTGGGCAAAACCTGTATTCTTTAATCGTATGTTACAATTATAATAAATAAATCATCTAAACTAAGCTTATAAGCTTGTGCTATGGATATTAAGCGAACCGATAGACATACTTTAATACGTTTTTAAACATCCATGACTCGAGTAAAAATGTCCATGTTCATCACACGAAACATTTGTCCCGCGACCTTTGATTTCGTGGCCAGTATATGACCACTGGACCAACGGGCCTGTCGGAAGCTGGGAAGGGAGCTGGCTTGTATAAAGTATAATATTGTCATAATAATATTATAAAAAGGAAATATTTAACTGTATGTTTGCATGTTTGTTTGTAATGAATAGGCTCCGAAACTACTAGACCGATTTAAAAAATTCTTTCACCAATGGAAAGCTACTTTATCAGCAAGTAATATAGGCTTTATTTTATCCTCGTATTACCACGGTAGCGGGAGCTACGCGGGTGAAACCGCGGGGCGCTGAAAGTAATAAATATAATCAAAGTATGAATAGCATTTTACGCTTACGAGCGTACGCTTACGCTATTTAAAAAGTACGAATTTAATTAAAAATGTCTATTTAACAATTCCATTTGTAGATTAAAGATTTGTTTTGACTGGATATTGGAAAAGATAGCCAAAATTTTTCAGCTTTTTCTAGTGTGTGTCGTGGACTCATTCAAATTAATCCAAATAGTATGATTTCTCTTTTATTTGCCAAATTTCAAAACAATACGCGAATAAAAGAATAATCCAACACTTGTTTACAAATCATTAGGCATGTTTGTTTTATTCGATAAACCATATTTCCTTTTACCTTTGAATAAACCTTTTTATTACTTCAAATGCAAATTCAATAGCTGTTATTTCGGGCCTAACATCAAAAGAAATAAACTTTTGTGCGTTCATTGTTTCAAACCTCAATAACATTATCCGAGACTGGAGTTTATGGAGAGTTTTACCTGCACTAACAAACAGACAAATGGATTGGATTCGCTAGGGATGCGATGTTGTACTTAGAATAGAATCACTTACATATTTAAGCAAAATAAATGTGGTGACGTATGTATTCGTCTCAATACGAAATAATGACGTCTTTCAAGACATTTTAGAGATTTTTTGCCAATGAATGCAGGACTGACGACATTTTTTAAAGTTTAAGAATGAAGTTCAATGACAATCTGAGGTTATATAAATATCTGTACTATATTATTTAGAGTACATATCAAAATGTGGTCTGTATTTTTACTGACAGCTTTCAGTAAAGTGGAAATAATACTCATTAAGTAAATTGTTTTACTGGTCACTTTCTTGAAATGTTAATACATAACATCACCTTTGACCTCCTAGCGTTATGTCCCGTGCTTAGTCGGGGTCCACTTTATGCCATGATCCAGGATTTAGCGAGTCTGGTAATTACGTTGAAGCCACTGCCGATCTGACCTTAGTAACCCTTTGATAGAGGAAACAGATAATTTCAGATCATGGTGGTTACACAACACATCTATAGTTGTTGGAATGTGTAAGTTTCATCGCGATGTTTTCCCTTGCCGCTGAGCTTGTGGTATTGAACACGTAACATAACATGTACCAAGATAAATAAGGCAATGAGATAGACTTTGTCAATAGGTTAAGATTACGTGTATCTTCACATGTATAGACACAGTCTACTTTTAAAAGGAGTATGTGAAATCGGTAAACAACAACAAACCTCTTTGAACGTAATAACAGTACACCTTTGCGCAACACGGCGCAATTATACTCAAAATACATTGTACTCATGTGTTTAACTCAGCTTGCGACGTTTATAAATAGCTCGCATTATTGCTGTATGTCTGTGAACTTGAGAACCTTTCCACGTGTTGAATGTGAGGTACCTAATATAGTAGGTGTTTTAGCAAAAAAATGGAAGAAGAAAAATCTTTTTGATTATTCCTAGACTTAAAAAGAATGTACCAACTGTGTTTCTTGCCTAGCATGTTGTCAGAGGCGATTGTTTATATTGGGTATCGGGTTTGTGATTATATAGAAGTAAATATTAGTTCATATATTCGATATCAATCGTTAATTTACTAATAACACATAATGAATATTTTATGTTATAAAAAATTGATTGATTTCATGTTTGAGATATGGAATCAGTCTAATTTAAATTATATTTAAACAAAAAGAGCTACGATCGAACTTAATAAAATGTATGTTATTTGCTAAATCATAAATTGGAATTTATTTCTGTAGAAGTTTGTGATTTTACTCATTTAAGTTCTTTTGAAACGTAAAATTAAATGAAATATTTTTTAAGTTGTGTGACAAAAATGTTTTTTTCTATATACTTTACGCTTCTACACTTAGTCAAGGTAAGTTCAAAGGTTTCAAAATTATTCATAATGTAAAAAGCAATTTCAAATTTTATTTTACTCTTAGTCCTAAATTTTGTTGTTCGATTCTCACAAAATTCTGGGTCGTTCAGTGTTTCAATGAGTAAACTCATTTAACTTCTTTTGAAACGTAAAATTAAATGAAATATTTTTTAAGTTGTGTGACAAAAATGTTTTTTTCTATATACTTTACGCTTCTACACTTAGTCAAGGTAAGTTCAAAGGTTTCAAAATTATTCATAATGTAAAAAGCAATTTCAAATTTTATTTTACTCTTAGTCCTAAATTTTGTTGTTCGATTCTCACAAAATTCTGGGTCGTTCAGTGTTTCGACCGAAATACTTAATTAAAAAAGTATATTTTTGTTTATTCTGCGATTCGTCTCATTGAATTTGTTCTTATAACTAAACAATAAGGACATTAAATAACAAACATACATAACATCACGCCCATAATCTCCGAAGAAGTATACAGAGTTAAAGGGGCAGCATGCACCTTAAACCACATTTAGCCAAAAATAAAGCCGGGCTGGGTTAGATGGAAAATTGTGAAAAAGCAGTGACAAGCGGCTAACCTGTCGCCTACACAATCACACACCCAAAACCATTAGTCGCCTTTTACTACAAGCTAGGCAAGAACAACAGTTGGCACATTCTTTTTTTTTGTTCTAGTTCAACATGGGCCAAGTCCCAGACAACATGGAACGATAAAAGACAAAATATCAATTCGTAAACTTTCCATTACAATTGTTTTAGCTTACAAGTACCTTATTTTGTAGGTATAAGTACTATTATTTTCTCACAACTTTAAATGAGCTACGCAAACAGTTTCTGCTCATAAAAGTTCCGCAGTAAGCCCGCATAATATTTGTACTTATTTAATAGTGCAATTAAAACAAGGCTTGTTAAAAACTTCTTTTTGAAAACGGAGATGTTTGACCGGGCGATATAGCCCAGTTTTTAATTACTTTTGTTATATAGTGTATGATATTTAATACTATTATTTATTTTGCGGCTTCGCACTTGTGTAACTTGATCTAGAAAAAATAGAGATCCTTAAATATATTGACTTCTCCACAAAAAAGATAGATTAATTTTGGCATGCCAGCTTCGTCACAATTAATTAAAGACAAGAATATGTACCAGAGAGGTCTATGGATAGACTTTTGCATTTATAATAAAGATTTTCTTATGGGACTTAACGCGATAAGCATTATGTACTACACGAATACTTACCTACAGCACAGATACTTACCTACATAAAATAAGTTATTTACGTCATTGCTTAGATAATTATTTATTAAATTTAGGTGAAAAACATGTTTATAAAATATTTTCTTCAGAAGCAAACCATGGTTTAAAACCATGAATTTTACACAGATGGCGTATTATTACTAAGAAACAACTTACCTGTACTTGTAGCGGCATCTTGTATTATTCCTGACAAACAGACTAATCTTTGCTGTAGTTCCAATTACTCACCACTGTCGCTGTTCTTGCGCGCGTTACAGCAGTAACTTTTCAAGTATGGGCAGTAACCCTTTGTTGTACATATTATTACTTTGTGCCTACAGCTTGACATTTCCGCCGTGTTGCAACGACCGTGGTCACAAGCGTCCTCAGTCCGTGTATTATGTATAGTGATAATACAACGCGATAGTTTAAAATCATACAAAGATTTTTTTTCCAACGCTTAGATACTATACAGCAGTGCTTCTCAAACTTTTTTGGCTACGGAACCATTTTGGTAAGCGAAATTAGACGGAAACATAGAACTATCAAACACAAATTAACGGTGTAATATTTAACTTTAACGAATTTTCACGCAGAACCTTTAGTATTTTATTAATTATGACCAGTACCAGTTTTCGTGCACCCCCAAGAAAGACTTCGCGGAGCCCCAAGGCTCACACTTTGAGCTGCTATACAAAGTGTAACAACCTGTATAAAACCATTTGCGTAACGTCTTACATCCAAAGCACATGTCATTTATACTCACCAGTCGTGCAAACAACCTAAATGAAAATATGACACAGATGTAACGCGTAAGAGCGCATTTTTTCATATGAACTTGGTACAGCTGTCATAGTCTCCTTATGCTCGGATGATACTAAACCTTTCTAAATGAGGAATAAGTAGATAGATAGTAAATAGGTATTGTGATTATAAAGATAAAAAATACAACGAACAATTTTATTACATACAACCAACATTTAAGTGGCGATGGATTAGATTAAATATGGAGGGAGCGGTGGTAGCTCAATGGTAAGGACACGCGCCTCTTAACCGAGGAGTGCGGGATCAATCCCGGGCACGTACCTCTGGATTTTTCAAATCTATATACGTATTTATGCCACTAGCTCGACGGTGAGGTAAAACATCGCGATGAAACCTGCAAATTCAAACAACTTTGGATTTGTAACCATGATCCTAAAATTGTCTGGTTCCCCTTTCTTAGGGTTACGAAGGTCAGATCGGCAGTCGATTCAATGTAATTACCAGACTCGTTAAATCCTGGATCATGGTCTAAGCGGACCCCGTCTAAGCACGGGACATAACGCTAGGAAGATGATGGATTAGATTAAATATTATTAGCTATTTGTGTAAGTCTACACTTGCAGTGTAATAAACAGGAGATATTTGATGTTTTGTTTGTTTGTATTGAATAGGCTTCGAAACTACTAGATCGATTTTAAAAAATCTTTCACCAAAGGAAAGCTACTTTATCAGCGAGTATCAAAGGCTATATTTTTTCCGAATGGGAACTACGCGGGTGAAACCGTGGGGCGCTGCTAGTTTAGTTACTTGAGAAATTTACTTAAAATCATGCGGGACCACTTGTACAGAAACTATAGCTTAATAAAATGGAACCTACTGGTAGTAAACATCGCCTAATGACCAAGAGGTTCCATTCCCGGGTCGGGCCAACAAAATTGTGGCTGTGTGTTCAATATTGAAATAATATGTATTTTAACCTCTCTCTGGTCATGTAGAATTGTCGTCTCACCGGACTATGAGAGTGAAGGAATAGAGAGTACACCTGTGTTTGCGCACACACTTGTGCACTACAATATCTCCTGCGCAGTTGGCTAATCCTCGTTTAGATTGGCCGCCGTGACCGATATCGGTTAGGAGGACATTATCTATACTTATAATAAATCTGTAGAGAGGTCAATTCTGTACATGAAATATATTTTCAAAATAACTATCAGGGGGTGATAAGTGATCAATACTGATGGCAAAAATGCTATCAGTAAAATTTTTGTCTGTCTGTCTGTCTGTCTGTATGTTCCTTATAGAAACAAAAACTACTCGACGGATTTTAACGAAACTTGGTACAATTATTCTTCATACTCCTGGGCAGGTTATAGTATACTTTTCATCACGCTACAATCAATAGGAGCAGAGTAGTGAAGGAAAATGTTGGGAAGACGGCGGAAGTTACTCCATTTTTAAGCTTCCGTCGCGTGTGCAGCTTTAATGGTTAAAGTTACATAGAAATCATGTATGACGGAAAAAGTCTTTATAATATTAACCATAAACGCGGGTGACACCGCTGGTACAGCTAGTTATCAATATGTATTTAGTTTCATAGCTTAATCACCGTAGCCAAAATCGGCAAGGATGATGATGATATGAATTGAAATTATTCAATATTTTGAACCTGCACCGCGCGAGTCCTTACCATTGAGCTACGACCACTATCCATTTATATTGCAAATAAAGTATTTAAACCCGAATTCACTACCACACGACATATTCTTCTCGGCTTTTGTACAACAACAGTTTCCTTTTGAGGTTTGGGATTTGCGTGTTTTTATTAATGACTTGCTTTGTGGCCCGTGTGGTGTGGGAAACGCTCCATGCATTATTTAGGGGCTTTGTTTGTATGGGAATGAGAAAACCAAACAACTACCGACCTTAATTTCAAACGGATAAGACCTTTGACGTAAAGGTGTATCCATGTATGCTTAAGTGAACTTTTCTTAGGACTGTGAAAATAGGGTGTAAAATTGCTTAATTTGATTATTAGCATAAAAATGTGGCTGTCGTTTCATACCTTTCGTCATTGAGCATTTTTTATGTGGATAAGTCATGTCATAAAGAGGGATCATGATGTATTTGACGTCAAAGGGAACAAATAGCTCGAGATAAGTTAAGAATGGCACGGAAGTAAATGATATGCGTTTATTTAAAGACTTTTGTTCGAATATGTGCAAGCTCTCATCTCCGAACTTGTGGTATAAATCCGTACTTAGATTTTACAATTCGAATTCGCTCTGATATATCTGTTTATATCCGTCACATAGTAATTAAGCCAACTGTTAAAAGTACAAGGCACATATTTTAAGTATTTCTACATAGATGTGACAAAATTATTTTTTAAGTCCCATGTTGGTCTAGGACTTAAAAGGAATGTGCTATCTGTATTTCTTGAGTAGCATGTCATAAAAGGCGACTAATGGTATATCGGGATTTTGATGTGTGTGTAGGCGACGAGCTAGCGACTTGTCACTACTTTTTCACAATTTTCCATCTAGCCCCAATTTTGTTTTTGGCTGAATATGGTTAAAGTGGCCTGCTGCCCGTTTGACTCTGCCTATCCCTTCGGGGATTATGGGCGTGATGTTATTATGTATATGTTATGTATGTACAAAATTAATTGATATTCTCTAAAACGTTTTACAGTTTCAGTAACTAATAATATCACCATATTTTGACTACTATCACGCTACAGCAAAACTTCAACACCAGCTTTAATTTATCTTCCACCCACAATGTCACTAGCAAGACCTAGTCATTGTAATAAATGAAATAGAAATAGGGCTAGCTCAATTATTTCTGTACCGTCATTGTTTAAACTAATCTACCAACAGTAGTTAATATTTAGACGATCATAGCCAACAGCACCAATAAGAAATAGCGACCCACGATCTGACCTTTCGGGGTCCGTCATTTTAATAATAGACGCTTATGAAGCTACTGAGGCAAATTAACTGGATATTATTATGACTGCCCACTAAATTGACAAACGTAACATGGAAGTTTAGTTAATTAAAATTGAACCCAGAATAATTATGGGATTCGGTAAGGGTATGTTGGAAGGAAGGCGTGAGCTATTGTTTTGATATTTATCTACAAATAAACGCGTCACCGTAGATCTCAAAATTTTTATCGTTTATAAAAATTTCGTCTGTTTCCGCAAATTTTCTAAATAATTTCTTTCATGCAAATCTCGTCCCTATAGCTACAAATACAATAATTAAATTTGGTGCAGTCAATTGATACTTATCATGATACATTTAGGCTTTTCAATATTGTTTATATATTAGCGTGCCGTGAAGTTTAGTTAGTTAGTTTTTATATAGAGTCCCAACCTTTAAGTGACTGAGGACCACTTTGATTTCATTATTGTTATTAGGGACCACTAGGTGGAAAATTAACTCTGTTTATAAAATAAGTTTTTTTTTCATTTAAAACGAATAAAAGATTTGGTCTCCCGAGGTTTAAACGCTAAGTTTTGCGGACCACTGGTGTAGCCAACCCCTGTATTATATACCACTGTATCGATGCTATTACCTATTTAATATAAATCAAATGTGGATATAATATTGTCCATTAATATAAAATAATAAAGATAATTAAACAGTTTAGTCTGGGTTTTAACCATAGCCCATTTTTGTAAAAAGGCTCAATAGCCTAATATTATACTAAGGGCCGATAGTTTAATGGTCAGATAAGAAAATAACCAACTGATAAAGTATAAAGTCACCAATTTGCGGATGTCATACGGTATTTTACTTAGGAAACAGGCGATGATATTTTACAATCATCCGAATTGTGTTTTAATCGATTGTTATCGTTTATCTGACTGTTGAAAAATCAGCCCTAATTATGAGAGTTTTCTATCAACGACGAGTTATCTGCATCAAAATACAATTATTTACCGCAAATCAAATTTGGTAAGTTGGAATCTTGTTATTTTCCGTTATATTCTGGGAAACTTCTTGAAAGTTATAATTAGATGATATTTCACTTCTATTTACAAATTTCGACGATGATGAATATTCAGATTTGACGAAGTTTTCCAAACACAATATTTTGTTAAAAAAAAGTAATGTTTAAATTAATTCATAGTTTTCACTGTTATTATTATATAAAAAATATTAATAAATTAACAAAATATATTTTTTTTTATAAGTTTAAACGTGGAAAAGTTACATTTTAACACCTCTATTAACTAAAACAATAAAATAAATATACATAAGCAACCAAGATCTTATATGTCCCAATAATGCGTATATATATATATATATATATATAACAATTATCATTGGATTATACTCCTATTTTTTTCCTACTTATATAATGCAAAAAAATCGAATTCGAAAATATGTGTAACGAACCTCTAAATTAGGGCATAAGTTATAAAGTCTATCTTTTAGTGGTTGTTTTTTTTTAAAGGACTACTTAAAATTTTTCACCCAAACCGAGTATTTACCGATAAAAATTGAAATTCACCATCAACACACAATCTCCTTCCCGTTATCCAACAGAATTATATTATGCATACCAGACTCAAAAAGATCTTCAGCCATTATTCAAACATGGTGGAACGGAGCTATCTCAATAATTAAATCAACGATTCATAGCATCCGATACTCTTGGGCTCATGAAAAATGCAACGTAGCAATTTGTGAGATGGTCCCAGAGGCGGATAATTTCAGACTTTTTGCGTTGTCCCGGACCCACGCACTGAGAGGACACCCTGTTTTACTACATGAAATCGGATAGTAGCTTAGGTACGTAGCTAGCAGGGTAATGGTTTAATACATACACACATACATAACATCACGCCCTCAATCCCCGAAGAGGTAGGCAGAGTCAAAGGGGCAGCACGCCGTTAAAACCATATTTGGCCAAAAATAAAACTGATTTAATGAAGGTTTGTAGAACTGTCAAAAAACTTACTTAAGGGGTTTCTTCCAGCTTCTTGTCTTTCTGATAATAATAACTAGACTCGGTAATAATGATTGAGTATGCTTTCTAATAAAGTTAAAATTATATATTGCTATATTACAGAGTACAATACGATGAACTAATTAATACCCGCGGCTTCATACAGACATCGTTCTATTTTATTAATAAGACTCTATCGTGCGGCACGATTCGTGCCCCTCGTAAAGGCGTAAGAAGTCAGCGTAGTTATACATTTAAAAATCACTATTGGTTTGCTAATTTAAAGGCAAGTGAAGTGGTTCGCAGGTGTGAGTTTCACAAACTTACCTTACTACCAAATTGGTGTAAATAAATACGTACGTCGATTTGAAAGATTCGTCTTAAATATGAAGTCCGCCGCTCAACACTAGTATTCAATCATATATCTGTTATTTAACATCATCATGTTTTTTTATTAATTATAAAATACTAGCGAAGTAATATGAATATTGTAAGTACATACATACATAACATCACGCCCATAATCCCCGAAGGGGTAGGCAGAGTCAAAGGGGCAGCATGCCCCTTCAACCACATTCAGCCAAAAACAAAGTCGGGCTGTGTTAGATGGAAAATTGTGAAAAAGCTGTGACAAGCAGCTAACCTGTCGCCCACACAATCGCACACCCAAAACCCGATATACCATTAGTCGCCTTTTACGACATGCTAGGTAAGAGACATTGTAACTGGTCGAAATTGTATTTTTATTTTAAATTTATACGTAACGGGCTCTCAGTTCAGCACATTTTAAAAATAAGTAACGCCTGCCAGCCACAAAAATTAAGTAAATTGACAAATACCCTATTTTATAGCTAAATCACTCGATGCCCTATACTATTCCATAGTATTATGTAACGTCGTGTGCAATTGACGTCTGTATCCTCGTAATAAGGGTGAGCTGATCAGTATTCAAGGTTTTTCTCATCCTGCCCCCGGGCGGTTAGTTAGTTACACCCCAAACTTGTATTCTAAGGTCACCCCACACAATTTAATTAGGGCTACGTAAATACTTTTGCTAGTAATTTCTTTGGTGCGTATATATTCAAGACTGTTATTTTAATTGATGAATTATATTTTAAGGGTAGGACTTGTGAGTTTAGCTAAAGTAATAAATCGTATTTTGATGTGTTTAGATTTTTTGTAAAGAGTCAAGTCAATTTTAATAAGGAATTATTATATAGATATTTAAAGCAATGGTACGTAAAAGAAATATTAACATACATAACATAACATCACGCCCATAATCCCGAATTGAATTTGCAGGTTTCAACACGATGTTTTCCCTCACCGTCGGGCTAGTGGTATAAATACGTACATAGATTTAAAAAATCCAGAGGTACGTGCCTGGGATTGAACCCGCACTCCTCGGTTAAGAGGCGCGTGTCCTTACCATTCAGTTATCACCGCTCTATTCTATTCAAATGCATAAGGATACAACCAATAATTACATATTTATATGACAACAAGATATTACTAAAAATGTAATCTCTGCCATCAAAGCAATTAACAGCTAACTTGAAGCGTTTGCCATGGCCATCAAGTTAAATTAGGAAATCTCAAGCAAACAACTTGAAACTATATAAAGAAAATTTCCGTGCGGACAATGGCTATTGGGGAAAAATGAACCGCTCTTTTCATCCATGACTTGTCGACGAATTTAACACAAAAGAGGTGAAATGGGCCGTGAATGAAGAAAAAATAGAAATCCGTGTTCTTATCGGCCAAGTGAGAGCCGCGTATTTGAAATTCAACAGACTCGGTAGAAACGCATAACAAATCTCGCCCGGTTGAGGGGGATACTTGAAGCTAAGCTGGATAAAGTATTGAAGATCTATGGCTATCGGCCGTGGATGTTGGAGTATTTTGCGGAAATATTTTGTTTCAATATGTAGAATCCTTACGGATTCTTGACGTGTCTTTTTGTTGTAAAAGTTTGGCAAGGTCAAGCCTTTCTGATGCGGGTTAGAATGAGATAATCGACCTTTCACTATTGCTTATTTAGATTTTCAGAAAAATATTTCAAATTGTTCAACTCTTCGTACGAGTCTAACTTTACAAGTTCTGTACCTTATTGTTAGTAATATACGAAGTATGGCGAGCAACGCCACCTAGTTACAACTATGTATATTTATATTTTTCTCTAATGAATGGTAGTCGCTGTCGCCTACGCTGGCGTTGTCGCGTTCACAATTTGTTTGTACTCCTGTTCTATAATAAAACCTAGTTAGATTTGCCCAAATTGTGCCTAATTATTCATAACCCTTTACTTATATTGCTTATGAGAAATAAAATCGTTATTATTAATATTTAGATCTATTTGCTCAAGAAATAAGTTTCCTCTTCATATGTACTTGGGTTTGTACCAGCATTCCACGCATATGAGACGCTCGTCACTTTCATTACGCTACTACCATCACAAACAATAGTGAAATATAACATACTATCATGCCCTTTTAACCAAAAAAAGTATTGTACGTAATTTTTTATTTTTTTCGTCATCTACATTACACCCTTCAAACCATGTCAACGGTTTCATGCAAATAACAACGTTTCGTAGCGGCGTTTATAAGGGAGTGAATTACAGTAATTACAGGGCAAGAACTTAATTCCCACAAATGCCTTAATCGAAGGTAACCGGCATTTACATAATAACCCCCTATAAAGCTTTTTGAGCAATATATTACGCGGAGTTATGACCAACCTCACCACTCGTTTAAGAGTTGAGGTGCATATTATTAAACTGCGGTTTAAATTCTTTGAATTTTTAAATAACTTACCGGTCGTTGTTAACTTTTTTCTTTGTTGACCATTAATATCAACAAAGTAGTATTAATGTTAAGTCATTTGTTCGCTCGGGCCGTTATAATGGCTAAGACCGTTTGCGTTTCAAATTAAAAATGATTACGTTGACATTGTAAGGATATTCTGTCATATAATTTACAGTGGTAAAATAAAGAAAGATTCGACATAAAATCAGGTGCAGTAAAGACATGCTTGATCTTTTTAAGCTTATTGTTTCTATTTCTCATTTTTAATATATGAATTTGTTATAATAAAATTATACGTATATCGTTTAGTTTATGAACGTGTATAGATTATGATGACTTAAGTTGTTGCATAACAAAATGTTTTGACGCTGGAAAATCTTTGTAAATCCAAAAAGCAGTGTCGCTGAATTTAAAAAATACATAAGACTATTGACTACTTTTATTGCTCACTGTACATAAGAAGAATCGCAAAAAGAAATTCCCGGAAAATTATACTAATACAAAAGAGACTATTGCTTATTATTCGTGGGCGGGTTGTTTGTTACATTCCCTACAACATGGTTGAGCGAAGCGATGGCTTACACATAAGTCCTATTTGTAAATACGTGCTTTGGGAACTGGGTTATTTACTATTCTAGTTTTCGCTGTGTTTAAAAATGTTTTTTATATCTATTATGCAACAATAACAATGTTAACAATATTGCGACATGATTCAAAACATTCAACATTGATAATACTTCATCCTTATCTTTGAAACTGAATCTCTGGTTGAGCAAGTCCGCTTGATATACTAGACTAAATCAACTGCACATATGGCTTTTTCGCCATAAATAGAGAAACTAGACTAATTGGACGTTTGAAATATTGTTTCAATTCCATCCATAGGTTTTGCAGGTTATATAGAATAGGTTTTTCGGGTTTTATATAACTACAAACACCATAATAATATGACGCTAATGCTAGGACATCCATGGAAAAATTTCGTTTTGATAGTCTATAGTATTGTGTTGAAGATGATGGCGATTGTTATACCTAACAAGTTTAATCTCCAATAATCTCAACCCAAACAGTGGCTCTCAAACTTATACGTACACTGCGGGCGAGTAGTGTAACTGGATCTGCACTCCGCCGCGAGTTCGCAACTAATAATTGCGCCGCGGGATGGCCTCGCGGCGCTCGCATTAATTGCGTCGGAGCCGTGATAGCTGACGAGCGTTCTGACTCTTAGTAACAAAACGTTTGTAAATTGTAGCATTGCATTGATTTTTTGTAACGTTTTCGTCATTTTGCCCTATGTTGGTGTGGGACTATTTGACAACCTCATTTTTTTTTGGTTGAAAGTGATTCGTGTTTATTCCAATAACGATAGTTTGTATGTGTAGTGTAGTTTGTATATTTAATCTCCAACAATTCAAGCCAAGCAGTGACTCTCAAACTTATACGTATACTGAGAGCGACCCGCAGTGTAACGGGATTCGCGTTTCGCCGCGAGTTCGCAACTAATAATTGCGCCGCGGGATGGCCTCTCGGTGCTTGATTTAATTGCGTCGAAGCCACGATAGCTGCTGAGAGAAGACTTTAGCTACTCTGACTTATAGGTACCTAGAGTGTTTATAAATTGTGCGTTTTCTGAATTGTAGCATTAGTGTACAAAGAATTCTTCGTCCAAGCCATAGGGTAATTACGTATGCTTTGAGCGTAGCGATGATATCCAGTAAATATACTATGCAAGATTTTTTTTTCTCTATTACTTCAATCAATAATCCATTAACCTATTTTGAATAATGTTTCCAAATTTAACACAATGAATTTATATTAGCGACCCGGCCCCGGCTTTGCACGAGTATAAAACAATATGAAACTATGCATATATACCTTTCTCTTGAATCACTCTATCTATTGGTGAAAACGCAACAACATCGCTTGTGTAGTTTAAAAGATCTAAGCGAACAGACAGAAGCGGCGACTTTGTTTAATACTATGTAAACATGGTATATGAACATTCGTTTTGTATAAATTCTTTGAGAAATTATGGGAATTTAACGGCCTAGTAAAAAAAGTAGGACTCCACGCTATTATACTATAGCGCGAAGCCACGTTTATTCATGTGTGAGTAAGATACTTAAGGATACCAGTTATCGGATATCTGTCATTTGGAGCACGTGACGTAAGTTGCATGTCAAGGTAGAGCATCTTAGGAGCTTCAATGCCTAGTTAGTGGCGCGGAGTCCTTCTTTTTTACTAGTCCGAGGAATATAAACGCTTTTTATTATCTCTGTAAACACTTGACACTGGTGAAATACAACATTAATAGTTAACACGGATTTCGTTACAAATAGCGTCAAAGTTAATAACATCAACATTATTCTATAAACAATAATATGGTCCATAAACACATTTGCAATATTAGATCTAGGTGGCACTTGTGTCATATCAAAAAATATATCAGGAGAAGGAGGAGGAGCCTTCCCGATACCTCATATTTCAGTCACGTTCATCACGTATCTGTTCCTATGAACTGTCTGTACCAAACTTGCCACACGAGTACAATTGTATCATCATGACGTCCCAATAATATTATCTCAATTGTAGCTTTATTTCTTGTAATATAAACTGCCTGGAATATATAAGTGTTTTGAGGTTACTGTATCACGCATCAGATGTATATTATTTAACAGCATTATGTGATCAAGTATCCGTAATTAGTGATTGTTATTTGGTGAAAATAGTTAAGAGCAACAATTTCTTATTCAAATAAAAATTGTTGATGAGCCGGGTAATTATCAACAGATAAAACATTATAAATACATACCCTGTATTATCTGATAATCCAGTTTTTGTATCACGGAATAATATACTGTTCAATTATAAAATAATAGATGAAATAATAATTTTAAAATAAGTAAAACCTATTTTGTCATTGGCCACTCATGGCATAATATTTATAATGCCTATAAAATGTTTAGAGTAAGGCTGTATACGCGTCGATGTCATAGCGTAAGTTGTAAATATTGTTAAAAAGTTTATATTACGAAATTACATTTCTTATGGTACGCCGTGGTCTCCGCTGTTATTATTTTAATTAATCCTAACCATCCGGATTCGACCATATACATATACAGTATCCAAAAAACGCGCCTAACTTTATGTTGAACATAAGGTCTACACGAAGCATTCACATAGCTTTATTCCAATAGTCATTCATTAATATACTGCCTTCATTCAATTCAAATAAGCCAATGTACTTCAAAGTGACTTCAAAATACACAAACAAAACAACCGCAGACAGCTTTAAGTGTTTCCAAAGCCATTCATGACGAAAACAATCATTGAATAATAATCCCCCGTCATTATTTTGCCATTGAATTCAATTTCCCATTAAGGTGAAAATCCACCCGCTTTGGAGTTTCATTCTTTTAGTGGAGTCAATTAACTTGCATTATTGTTGAGCCCTAATAGCATTCCTCTGGAAATATTCTGAAAACTTTAACGGACTCCGCGATATTAAAATGTTGGGGATGGTGTTATTGAGGCGAAATATTCTATTAAGTTGAGCCGTGTCTCGCTTTAGCATTTTCTTCTTTATAAAAATAGCTGAAGTACTTTTTAAAATTTGATACGTGTATATTAAACTTTGTGATTAGAATGGTGTGTGTGTCTTCAGTAACATGTGAATTTGTCAAATCTTTCCTATGAATTACATCGTATTTTTGATTGCTATGTTATTAGATTTACGTTGTTATTTTAACCATTTTACTATTACCATTATTTTACTCTGCCCACATCCAATGGAGTTTGTTATAGAGACGATCGTGCATTACACAAGATTTATACATTTCAAAACAAGACTTAATATTTTGTTTCCTATTTAAGCAATTGATATTCCTAATTTCATCACAACCTGTGAAGTAGCTTCAGCATGAAAACTAAGAATAAATTCATACATGCACCTAGATTGGATGTACCTATAATAAGTGTGTTAATCAATAGGTATTATAAGTTCCAGAAGACAATCAGTTTTAACGATAAAAATTATATTGGGAAATAAATATATCTACTCAAATCTAAGAATATAAAAAATAGGTTACGCAGCTTTCAAAAAAGGTTTTGGCTTTATATATTTGGTTGAAGGGGCATGCTACCCCTTTGACTCTGGCTACCCCTTCGGGGATTGTGGGCGTGATGTTATGTATGTATATTAAAAAAAGTATAAACCCAACCTCGTTTACCAATAAACTTTTATATGAAAAATCTGACTTCCTCTGTTGTGAAACCGTTTTCTAGAATAATAAGTTCCAACTAAACGTACTTCTATATAAACTTTTTACCACATCTATAATAATATTATAAACAGGAACGATTTGTATTATTGAATTATTAATAAATAAACTCAAAAACTACTGTGCCAATTTCAAAAATTCTTTCACCATTGGAAAATAACTACATTATCCGGAAGTAACATAGGTTATATTTTATCCCAATATTCTAACAGAAACGGGAACTTTGCGGGTGAAACCGCGGGGCGCTGCTAGTGTTAGATAAGAGCAATTCATATCTTACTACCGCTTTCAGTCTAATTTTCTTGCGTATCTCTGAACCACGAATTTCTTACAACCATTTTCAATGTGATTTTATTGCTGATTCTGTGTTTTTACGAAGTAATTTTACGTTTAAATTCTTGCCATTCCCATCAAAGTATCAGTGAAAAAGAAACCTTCGACAATTCGGCCCAAACTCGACCTAATAATTGTGTTAACATTCCGATGAAGAAATAAATTTCTCCATTTTAAAATATCATTTTCAAAGTAAAGTAAAGATTATAAAGAGGACATCGCATTTAGCTATTAAGGCGATGACTCAAAACATTTAATCCCCAAAAGTCCTGTTAAGGCCAAAAATAATTAATTGGCCTGCGTTTTAATAAAATAAGGCCGGTTAGCTAGGTTAATTAAACCCTTGCCGGGAATATCTTTCCGGTCCCTTCCCGCTTTCGTGAATTAATGATATTTTTCAGGACTTTAGCAAGGTAAGTGCAAATAAAGTTTTAAAAGGCGAGTAATTTATTGGTCTTACGGTGAGAATCATGACCTAAAATCAAAGGCTCGGGATTGGAACCCCGCTAGAGAAAATATTAATTACAATAACATACTTGCAGTTTTATACTTATAATTAATTCAATTCAATTCAATGCCTCGTTGGATGCGCCGCCTAAAGGCTAAAAGGTCCCGAGTTCGAATCCTAGGTCGGACCAAAAAATTTGGGGCTGAGTATTTTAAATGTTGAAACCAGCCCAAAGTCAGGAAATTGACGGTTTATCAACCCCGTGCCTCGGAAAGCACGTTAATCCGGTGGCCTCACATCTCTCCAATCATGTCGGTTTTGTTATTCCAACGTAAATACCTATAGATCTAAAAAAGGGTTTAAAGAAAAGATAGCTGATTTTTATTAATATTGTGTACATATATTATTGTTTCGTTTATTTATTTCACTGCGCAGTGGGGGTCAGGTGTTTATCCATTCTCTATATTTTATGGTACAATTCATAAATGTTTTATGCCTTCAAAAATAAACTATCAGTAACTGGTTGTATAAACCGTTGCTTATATTGGGTTTCGTCATTTATAATACAAGTTATGAATGCGAAAATGAATGAATGTACGAGTATTTAATTTTCGAAAATGTATTAAGTTTTACACTCATTTTTAGCTTATAAAAATTCGAATGTTGGTGGATGCACGGGAGCTCAATGGTAAGGAGACCTCCTAATGAGCGATTTGGGATCAAACCCGGGCGCCTACCTCTGGATTTTTCTAATCTATGTACGTATTTATACCGCTAGCTCAGCGGCGAGGGAAACATCGTGATGAAACCTGCACATTCCAACAACTATAGATGTGTAACCATGATCCAGAATTGTCTGTTTCCAGACATTCCTTATTTATATAGAGGAAGATATAGAGGAAGGTCAGATCGGCAGTCGCCTGAAAGTAATTACCAGTATTTCTAAATTCTGAATGATGCTCTAAGCGGACCTCGGCTAAGCACGAGACTTGCTGATAATGACGATGATGATAAATTCGAAAATGTATTATCTTCCTAGCGTTAAATGCTTACTTAGGGTTTGCATAGTCAGTTCTGGATTTTGATTAAACATTGTAAATACGCTTTTTTTTTTTTTTTTTTTTTTTTTTTTTTTTTACGTGAGGAATGCATTTACGCACCGTCCAAGTAAACCTAGGTTCGGCCTACGAGGGATGTGTCGGGCTCAGAGGCCGGGAAAGCACTCTACTACCGACTAAACCTCACGGTGGTCATTCTTCGGGCGTTGGCGCAGATTCCGGGCTCCCCACTCGGGACTCGACGCGAAATCTACGTCTACGCCGCTGCCGATCCATGCGGCCCATCTCGAGGGAGAGGCAACCTCGCCCCCAGAACACCTCGCGGTGCTTATGACGGACCAGACCACAGTGTCACCCCATCCTATTTAACGGACGAGGATCCACGTGTCGTCATCTTCTCTGGGGCTGCTTAACGAAGTGAATGCAGGCCCCCCCGCAAACACTCCACAGTCCCAAAGGCCCTTTTAGTCGCCTCCTACGACAGGCAGGGATACCACAGGAGTATTCGGAGCCCCCCCTGTAGGGCGCATTGTAAATACGCTGCTACAACTATTCTAACAAAAAAAAATACAAATATTCACTTGAAATGTTCTATTTATTTTAGAAAAATATTTGTCATTTTCCATGTATATTTGCTATAGTGATATTAAACAAACGAAGCTTAGCAAATGCAAACAATGTGAAATCAACAGAATTTAATATCAGACTGATAGAATGGAGGACATGGAAAAAAAGGAATCGGTTGAGTTTATTAAAACGATTGTTCGAATCTAAAGAGAATTTATTCATTTTTATTAACTTTGTATTTATTTTAACTTTGATAGACGCTTAAAATTGTTTCCTAACGTAGCTGGGTGGAAAACACTTTGACACAAGGATTGTTAAATATTGTATTTCTTATTGGAGAAATTATTTTGAATTCAGATTTTCGATATGAAGAATTGTTTATAACACTGAAATCTTTTAAGGTATTTAGTTATTAGATTACGCGGTATTTTACAGTCTTCTGTAACTATTTATTTGCACCTTCCTTATTCAAACATAGATGTCGAATATGCTATGATAGATGCTAGTAGAAATATCATCTATACTTATAATAAATCTGTAGAAAGGCCAATTCTGTACATGAAATATATTTTCAAAATAACTATCAGGGGGTGATCAGTGATCGATACTGATGCCAAAAATGCAATCAGTAAAATGTTTGTCTGTCTGTCTGTCTGTCTGTCTGTCTGTATGTTCCTTATAGAAACAAAAACTACTCGACTGATTTTAACGAAACTTGGTACAATTATTCTTCATACTCCTGGGCAGGTTATAGTATACTTTTCATCACGCTACAATCAATAGGAGCAGAGTAGTGAAGGGAAATGTTGGGAAAACGGGAGAAGTTACTCCATTTTTTAAGCTTCCGTCGCGTGTGCAGCCTTAATGGTTAAAGTTACATAGAAATCATGTATGACGGAAATAGTCTTTATAATATTAACCATAAACGCGGGTGACACCGCTGGCACAGCTAGTACATAATAATGGTAATATTTATTTCGAGCATGAACCCACAAACCCTGAAGGGGTAGACAGTCCAAGAAGTAGGAAACTCTTTAATCGGCTTAAGATAAAATGAAGTTGGGTTAGATGTTTTTTTTTAAACAGTAGTGTCGTGTGGCTCACTACTTACATACTTACAAACCCACTATCCAAATATGTAGAGAGCGAAGAATTGCGCGCGATGGAGTGCAAGAGTCCTCAGGACACGCAATATCCGTGCGCATATCTCAGCTTCGACCAGAAAGACAAGATCGTCGAAGTGGCAATGGGAGGTGGTGGGATTGTATCCAATACAATAGACGGAGGAGGGTTTTAGAAAACACAAGACTTTCGCGCAAACATGGTTCAAACAAAGAAAGGAGTTGGATGCGTGATAAGTCGACATTGAATACGAAGCTGTGCTGTGTAGTCCACGCCCTAGAAGGAGAGGTGCATTGTGGAAGGGACGGAGTAGAGATAAATTTGTAGGGAGCTCAAGAAGCGCACCTGGAAAAGAGTAATTCGGAGGACCATGGGTTTGCTAGTAGGACATATCCAATACAATACCACCATTAGTAGCTTTTACAAAATGCTAAGTAAGGAACACAGTTGTCATAAATTTAAATTATACACCAACATCTTACTCATTGCTATTCTCAAGCTATGATAATATGCTTATGTTCCCTTGTTCTTTTCAATCTAACCTAGCCTAGGCTAGATTCGTTTTTGACGCAAAGTCGACGGATGGATCAAACGTGCTTATTGGTCCGTTACCATAGCAGGTCAGTGATCATTGGTCCCTTTTGACACCTGAATTGTAATGAACCAATAAGCACAGTTCGGCTGTTGGACTACTCTGCATCGAATCTAATCGTCTATTTGTTGGTGCATACGCACGCACTTGTTAAAATCCATAAATTTGCTTCTTTATTTCTCCTCGTCGAGCGAAATTGTAAAGAGTAAATCGCAAGCACGTTTAACCGCTTTTGAGTTATATTTTCTCTCGCACTTTTTCGAGTTAAGCGTTTCGCAAACCGTCGACAATCTAACTACAATAAACGCCCCAGTTTCGCATTCATTTGTGCCAGGAAAGTGTTGACGTGGCAGAAACAATGGCAGGACTCGGTCTCGTCTGCGTCGCGTTGTGCACAATACATCGCGGGCTATTCAGCGGCTGCTGGAAAACAGGTAGGTGCGCCAGCAACAATGGATGCTGTGGAGTTTCGATCTCTCGAGCAATTGTGTTCGACGATCGACTCGCCGGGTATAATTCAATAGTGTTGGTTAGAATGAAGTGACAGTCGCGATAAGCAAAGTTATGCTGTAATATTGGTTGTGTGAAGAAATTGACACATTCACATTGTTGTTAGTGGGATACTATCGACATGAATTGAGACTACATAGATAAGACTTATCTTATAACTAACAAAAACACTTTTGTATCTATAAGTTAGGATTTTGCAATCTAGATTCTGTCGCATGATTCAGTTGAGGCCAAGCTGAGAAAATATCTACATACCGTTTCGAAACCGGTTCTTACTTAAGTATATACATTACATCACGCCCGTAATCCCCGGAGGGGTAGGCAGAGTCAAAGGGACATCTAGCCTCCTTAACCACATTCGACCAAATGAAATTGGGCTGGGTTAGATGGAAAATTGTGACAAGTGGCTAGCTCGTCACCTACAATCACACATCTTAAACCCAATATATCATTAGCTGCCTTTTACGACATGCTGGACAAAGAACACAGTTGGCAAAGTCTTTATAAGTCCCAGACCAACATGGGACTTTTACATAAGTACATCTTTACAAATTCTATTAAATGAACAACAGTATAATTGGCTTTCAGGTTTGCGGCATTATCGCGTATTCGCACTAAACTTGAGCTTTTGAGTTGTAAATTCAGTGAAACTTTGATGCAGTGGCAACTTCAGTAACTTGTATACCGAAGTTGTCCCAAAACGTAAGACAGATTATATATTATATTTTAATAGAGTTGGGTTGCTTAGGTAGATAGTCATTTAACGGAATTATGATCATCATATCTATTTTATTACATAATTTAACATTAAGAGCTTGTCCCGTGATTAATGTTCAAATTAGATTTGGACAAGATTGTAAAACCAATTCTATAAGATATGAAATGGCTGAGCTTGGATTAAGTATTATAACGCCATACAAAAGCTTAAAATGCAATCAGGCCTTCTGCAAAGCGCTGCAAGTGACATCTCGTGCTGAACTGGTATCGATCCACTTTATATGGAAATACCAGATCTGTGCATTGGCGCGTAATTCCCTCTTATCAATTAGCTCTGCAAAACGGCTGACGATGTTATTACCGTGTAATTCTGAGTATTCGGTTACAAACCATCATTTCAACCGCATTTCGTAGCAGCTTTCGCCACGTAGCCACGAAATGCTGGATCGATATACCTCCACCAATAAACTATTAAACTAAATCGAGATTTTTTTTAAATTTTTATAAGAAATAGTGTGTTGCGTTTAGGCTTAAAACTAACTATAAAAGTTGCCACGTGCGTGTAGGTTAAGAGTATAAAACATTAATTGACAGTTTTAACCCTTATCAAGTGATCTGCTACCGCTTGCTGTACCTAAGCGTTTTTCCCAATTTTATATATACAGCAAATTGGTAACAACCTTTTGGCACTCAGTCGCTAAATCTTAACATTTTAAAACGTACACAGTGTAATATACAGCGGCCTTAACAAAGTTGTTGAAGTTCCACCCAATTCGTGCTCGCGCGCTCAAGTGTGAACCCGAGATAATGCTGCTGTTAGCGAACAGAGATTACATTGTTGTTATTAAAAGTATTGCGGCATTCGACTTCGCTGCGAATGTTTTTGCTGCAGATATCGAAACAATGACTTAATGGATAGGATTTTGAACTGAATGGATTGGAGTTGTTATATTGAAAATATGAGGTTTGTTAGTTTTGCTTAATGGACTCTAGTAAAACTGAAATTTTGGAAAACCAATCATATTTACTTGTTTGACTTTTATGCTCCGTCTTACTTCGTATTAACCAAAGTTTGATCCCATATACAAATAAACAGTACATAATTTTCTACCCGGTCGAACTAAGTATAGCTGCTTCTATGGTAGGAGTATCTTATCTTACAAGTTTCGCTTTTGCCATACTCAATAAGCCTTTCTTTAAGAGCACCTTGAATTTGGTCTTGATATGCATGATCTCAACTTCGGTTATTGAACGAGAGTCAATGTTTGGAGATCTACTTTTGACATTGTTATTTTTATAATCTGTAAACTCAATTTAACTGGCTCGATGGCGCATTTGGTTGTGACCCTGCCCATGCGCCAAGAGTTGCGGGTTCGATCCCCGCCCAGGACAAACATTCGTCTGATGAATACTTGTGTTTGTTCAGTGTCTGGGTATTAATATCTGATATTTAAGTATATATTTGTAATACCACTGTTTATTCTGATATCCGTAAAACAAGGTATTATTTAAATTATTTTTAATTTTATAATGTTCTAATGAAATGTTTGATTATTTCATCTACTTTTTTGGTTTTGTCCTCCTCAACAATCCTTTTCCATTTCCCGGCCTGGCCGCCCTCATCCACATTTGTTGAGGGCAATTTTTTGTGTCTATTTCCTCGGCCCTGTCTAATCTCATACGGAAAGAACCATTCATCCATGCGAAGTCTTTGGACCATATCTTTCATGCTCCGGGAATTTATCTACGAATTGTCTAGCACTCAGCAAAATTTATGTTTCAACGTTATGAGGATCTAACTTGGTAGTAATGCTATTGGCAAGTTAGTTCCTTATAACGTTGGTTCTTGCACGTGATTTCTTGACTTTTGTCACCTATCATCTGTTTATCGAATCAGTCTAGCATTGAAATCTTATTTGGGCAATTTATTTCAAACGTTCCATGTTGGTCTGGGACTCAAAAAAAATGCCTAAAACCTGTTTTCCTCGCCCGGCTGAACGTGATTGGAGCAGCCTATTGTTCTTTGGACTTCTACACCTTCGTGGATTGTGGGTGTGATTGCATGTATGTATGTATCTTAAACGGTATATAGTTATGCAACTATAAACCGTTTATGGCCTAAATAAGATTTCAATAATAGACCATAGGAGGATCCCCCGTGCTTACGGCCCCCGGGGCCCCCTCTGAGTATTGAACCATTTATTATGCCAGTTTTGCTACCCTAAGTTACGCCACTGTAACTTGTGGGGTCCAGCTAGTGTAACAAAATTACAAGGTTAAACACTTTACCCAAATTATAAATTCAGACTAATGTTTCCTGGTAAATTAGGTACCTCTTGTTCACATTAAAATTACAAGTCCAAATTACCGTGAGCTGAAAGTCTGGAGCCTCTCTATTTATTTTTAATTACCCAAAAAACGCTGAGTGCCTATTTGAATTTTTTGAATGAAAACTAATTTTAAACTGCCTTTCAGGAGTACAATTTAACTTAAGACTTATATGGCTATTATTGTTTAAATACATAACACTTTTTTTTGCCATTCTATTCGATCATGAAAAAGTTTAAGTTACTGTAACCATATGGTTATCAAATAACCGCTACAGGAAACACTTAAAAAATATCTTACGTAAGAAAATATGTAAATGAACATTGAATCCCTTATCTCCAAGTTAAAGTCCTAAGAAATCTCATTTGTACGTTATCACCTTTAGGTGTGCTACCGCTCCATTTAACAATTACGAGCCACCGGAACAATCCTCTCACCTACTTCGAATCGAGGCGGAGATTAAGAAAATGACCTCGCAAGTTTTAATTCAAGGTTTAATAGTGTTCAGGAGTGCCTCAAAAGGTTACTGGCTCGGCATTTAAAATATATTGCTTGAAGTAATCTAATAGGGTTTCTGAAAGTAAAGACTAAGTTTTTAATATCTTTGTGTGGTTGATGGTCAGTTAACACTTATCTGTGAAAGTAGAACGGCAATCGTTTTGAAGATACTACAAATTTGTGCTCAAGAATATAAATTGACATAGGTACAATGTGGACTAAAGAATATAAATACAAAGGAACCAAAAGTCATATTCACCATGCGATGGTAGCTTATCATTTTCATCTTCTTAGGGTTTGTTATTAGTAAATTTTAGATTAAATCATTTTGGAACCATTGAGCAATTATGAAGAAATTACTAATAGTCGAAGAGCCGATGGTATATCGACTTTCACCCATCTAATAGCCAAGATATATTTTTTTTTTGAAATTTAGTTGATTAAGGAACAAACCTATGCTATCACAAAGTGGTTATACTATTTTTTATTCTATTAATTTTAATCATATTTGTTTTATCACCTGCATTCTTTTGATAACGAACCAAATTTGCAATGCGCTTAAAGCCATAACTTATCTGAAATTCATAGTTAAATGTTAAGCCTATTCATTCTATACTTATCCGAATGATTGTAACAGTATCCAGTTCCCTACATCACTTGTAACGCGTGTAGATGCCAAAGCTATAAATTGCATTCTTTTTAAACGAGAAATTCCAATCAGATTCTAAACAACAGCTCGCATCAAGGGGACGAGCAACGTGAATAGAACGAGATAAACAAATATTTTTCATTTCCTATTCTGCAGTTGAAACTGAATCACACGACGTACGTTCTGCCCGAGTCATGGTACAAGCGTCGTTTTTTAATCTCCTGCACAAAGACGGGGCATAAATTGGAAACCCTATTAAGTTTTAAATACTATTTTTTAATCTAGTTGGCCCACGTTGGTCTGGGATTTAAAGAGTGTGTGAAAGGTTTTACATGTTGTAAAAGGCGACTAAATGGTGTATTAGGTATTTGGCATGCCATTGTGTAGGCGTTGAGCTATATACTTGTATCTACTTTTTCACAAATAAGTTACACAAATTTGACTGACTCGATGGTTCATTCGGTAGTGACCCTGTCCCATGCACCAAGAGTTGTGGGTTCGATCCCCGCCCAGGACAAACATTCGTTTGATGAATACTTGTGTTTGTTCTGTGTCTGGGAGTCAATATTGAATATTTAAGTATAAATTAAAATTAAAATTATTTATTGCATGTCACAGTATAGTAAGAGGTGGTACAGTATATATTTGTAATACCACTGTTGATTCTGATATCCGTAACACAAGTGCTTAAGCTACTTACCTCGAAGTCAGATCAATGTATGTGATGTACTTAGTGTGATATTTATTTATTTTTGGGCCTAAGGTTAATAGGCTTGCTGACGTTTCGGACCGAGTGACTTTACCTACTCCTTCGGGAATTATGGATGTAATGATATGTAACTGCATATTATAAGATATGACAATTTATGAGACACGAGTCTATGATTTTTTTGTTGAGAGCGTATGATAGACGACTTTAATATTAGATGAATGAATGTTTGTTTTGCAACACTCTTTTCTGTTCAGTAAAATTTTTAACAGAAAATGAGTTCACATTTTATTCTTGCTTTGGAGGTTTCAATTAAATTTAGGTTTTCATTAATTTAACAACGTATCTAATTACCTACACATGACTCCGTGTCAGCAACAATTATTAGCGTTTGAATGCAAAATTGGCTAATTGACGTTATGTGTATGTATTATATTACTTACAATAATGGTATGTGGGTGTTAATTGTTTGTTAATTATTTTAGATGACCGTCCATAGTTAAACCCAATAGATATTGTTAGCTGTCAGCGATAAAATTTAATCAATTTTTTATTATTTTTTTAATTAATTTTAGGGTTTACTCATAAATAGCCATGTTGACTATTGATACATATATGTATCGTCATGCCTGCATTCCCGAGGGGCAGGTATAGTCTAAGGAGCAAGAAAGCTCCTTAAAACGCAGCCAATGAATAAAGTTGAGTTGGAATAGTTAGAAAATTTTGAAAAAGTAGTGACAAATAGCTCTTCGCCTACATTATCGACACAAAGCCAATACCAGTTCACGATTAGTCGCCCTTTATGGCATGCTACGCAAGAAACACTGTCCCTAAATTCTATTTGGGTCCCGGACCACATGGGCCATCGATCACCATTAAGTCTGTAAACACTAATAAAACGAATAGTACTGCACTATTCAATCGATTCCTCATCATGAATTCGTAATCGCTCTTACATCGTAAGGAGAAACAACTCGGGAGTTCATTTATATTTGAAATGCAATCCACTGCGCTAGATCCCGTGCCCCAAGACTGGCACCGGTCGTTTTAATGAATCACAAGAAAGTTATTCAGCCTGTTACTGAGACGTCTGTGCCAGGTTGTACTGTGGTTTATATTTTTCAAACTATCTCCGTTAGTGTAATCGCACAGAATATCAAATGGCAACACAGAAAAGACATTTTTAATATTCTGGAATTAATACTCTAATCATACATAATATCACGCCCACAATCCCCGAAGAGGTAGGCAGAGTCAAAGGGGCCCCTTAACCACATTCAGCCAAAAACAAAACTGGGCTGGGTAAGATGGAAAATTGTGAAAAAGTAGTGACAAGTGGCTAGCTTGTCGCCTACACAATCACATACCTTCTCACACACCTTCATCCTTATTTTTGCTTAGGATTCAATATCATATTATATTAGAATTCATCAGGTTTAGTAATCGATTTTGATTCACCAATTCCGTATTTAGAAAATCTTCCGTATTTTCATTATCGGAAGTCATGTTTATTGCAGTACTTAATTAAGATAACTTAGTCACCAGTGAGAATTAATTGATTAATTAACGCTTTATGAGTCTATCTACGTCTAATCATCCTAGCCTCACTTGAATATTTATTCAATATATATATTTTAAATAATATCGGATTCAGGATCCGGAACTTTAGTTCAAAATTGGAGAACGGTTGACCTTCATTATTTCCTGTAGTCAATAATCGCTTCGGCGTCTTGAATTCATAAACAATTTTACATCGCTCAATTGTAAACATAAACAACTCGAGGGTTCAATTTTAGTTAAAACGAATTTAATTTGCTTCGATCGAATAACCTTTCTGGCTTATTTTAATGAAGTGTACCCTGTCTGCTATGTGTATCAACCTTAACTTGGATAGGTGACCGTGGGGCAATGCGCACAGTTGTGGCAGATCAAACAATTTATCCGCGCTGCTGGGGGACCCCCGAATACTCCTGAGGTATCAATGCTTGTCGTTAGAGGCGACTAATAGAGCCTTTTGGGCTATGGAGCATCTGCTGTCCTCTTTCACTTCTTATAGCAGCCCCGGAGAAAACGACAACAGTGATTGAGGTGACACGATGGTATATGCCGTCGCATGTGTCTGCAAGGTGTTCTTAGGTTTTGTCTTACCCATGAGATGAGCTGTATTGATTGGCTGCAGCGTGTAGCGCAAATTTTGCGAAAAGTCCAGCAGTGGGAAGTCCGGAACCTATGCGCCCGAAGAATGTCCACCGCATGGTTCAGTCGGTAGTGGAACATCGCCCGCAACCGTTTTGAGTCCGACACACCCTCGTAATGTTTAAATGCATTCCTCGTGTAAAAAGGGTCAAACAATATATAAAGCTCAATGTAAACTTTTGCAATGCAATGGATGTATCGCTTTTGTGGCACGCAAATTGTCAAGTTAAGAGCTCTTTGATGGTCGCGTGAAAGCTGCATTTTCGAGTTTCGATTCCGAGCTTATACCGCTTCGGTGATTTAAATTCGGTATCGTTTGGTGCTGTCGACGGTCGGAAACTTATTCGGAGCAAGGAAAGGTTGACGGTCATGACATTTATGAAATGATAGACTCAACAGAAACATAGTAACATAATTTTAGGCTTTTGTTAGGAGATTACTCGGGATCCGAATAGGCGACGCGACTAAAAAATTGTGTTTAGTCCGTCAATTACATTCCAAAAAAATATTTAACACGCATTTTTTCATTTATTTGTCATACAATCACTGGCGAAGATACAGTGCATTGAAGTTGCGCGTGACGTCACACGTAGGTATAATTTTTACTTACAAGTGACGTCGCAAGCCCCCATTCCAAAACTTTATCTTTGTAATTTTTTGTAAGCTTGATAAAGCAAAAAATATGAGTCTTGTATTTTTGCATAATCTAACTGACGGACTAAATGATCTAGAATCATAGTTTTTTGACCCAGTATTCATCCTTGTTGCGGGAAATCCATTTGATAAAGGTAAAAAGGGATTTATTTGCTACTTTATTTTCAAATCCGATACCCAGAGAATCAACGACGCTTCCTTGACTTTCTATCGCATTCCAGCTTTTTTGGGGATATGTTAGAGAAACTAGAAATCACAACTTTTTTTCAATTTATGAAATAACAACAAATAAAGGATATCGAAAATATATCTTTGAATAAGAGGTAGATACACTTAAATGATATGTTTAAGGCTTTTAATGACTTAAGACTTTTTGGTAAAAATCAATATACAATTTAACAAAATAAATCCTAATTAAATGTTTTACATAGTAGAAAAAAAAACAATTAGTTTATTCCAGATTTAAAAATACACCGTATAACCAGCTTCCTATTCCAATTCATGTAGAAAACATAGTTGAAATAAAAAAAATAAAGATAAACTTTAGAGTTAAAAATATTTTAACTAAAAGCTAAAAATATTTTAAAAATATTAAAACGCTTATATTTTATTTTAATTCAAAACAATCTATGTACGAATACAATCATATTACTATGACATCACGTTTTTGCTTAGTAATTTTATTATTTCTACAATAATTCGCTTACAGACAGTCCATTAGACCTTCACCAGCGTTTATGTAATTACTCTAACTATGCGAACAGAAAATACATAAAAAAAACCTCCATTAGGAGATATCGCGAAAATGTCTTTAAATTTTTTATACTTTTACGTCAATAAAAATATCGGGCCAAAGGAGACTTTGACGTGGGCCAATTGACTAAAGCATTAAGGGTTACGGGTGGTGTTCCCAGGTGTCCCGATTAACGTGGGACGTCCCGATTTTAGGGGTCTAATGACACTGTCCGATTTGCCCTTGAGCGGAACGCCAGCTGTCTCAATTTCTCACTTACTTATCTGACCCTTAATTTATGCGATAATTTTGACAAGTGAAATAAATTTCCTGTCTTTTCAAGCCATTGCTTCCCGATTTAAAAGCCAAAGTTCCGATTTCTTTGCCATCCGTCCCGAAATCATCCTCTGGAGCTGGCAACACTAGTTACGGGTGACCTGAAAGATCACGCCTCATTCAGATACAGTTGCTTCGCAGTTTATGTGAGGGGGTTGACTCAATTGATGTGGAATTAGATTACGCTCTAGGACGCCGGTAAGTTAATTTGGAGGAAGTAGAACAACGGTCCTGGGAGTAAATTTCTCATTCCCTGTTTAACGTGTATGGTGGTCATTATACTACTGCTGTTAAAGGTAGCTAAGAAGGTGTTTTAAAATGAAATCCAACTTAAGAGACCGTTCTCTTAGCATTTGGCATAGCTCCCGTATACAGCTTTCAAATGCGTAGATTGCTTTTATTGGTTAAAATATTCAAAATAGTAATGGTATGTCGGGTTTTGGGTATGTGATTGTATAGGCGACAAGCTAGCCACTTGTCACTCTTTTTCACAATTTTCCATCTAACCCAGCCCAGTTTTATTTTTAGCTAAATGTGGTTAAAGAAGCCAGCTGCCCCTTTGACTCTGACTACCCTTTTGGGGATTATGGGCGTGATGTTATGTTATGTAAGTTAAATCATACTATCTCATTTTATACAACAGATTTTCTCTCTTTTACAAATATATTTTTTATACTCTGTCCAGGACGCAAGATAAAATAAATAAATCGTGTATATGAATTCTAACTTTTATAAAGTTTGATATTTTAAACCGTAAAAACAAAGTTTATTGACTCTAGATAACTAGATGGATTCTACTGATAAAAGCTGCTAACACAAATAAAATGGATCCAGAGAGCGATCCTAATGCTTAAACTTCATTTTCGGATTAAACAGACGTCCTTTGCACCTTTTATCTTGCGTTACAAAAATAATAAGGCAACCTTTCACCCCATGTTCATCCTCTTTCCACCCTGATTCTATTGTAAGTGTCACCGCTAATTCGACTGAACCCCTCAGTGTGATAGAAAGCCAGAAATGTTACCCAAAACGGATATTTCGCAAAGCTTCTTTCCGCTTCATTTTGCTCAAATTTAATTTCCTGCGAAATAAATTCCTCGGTGGATCGTTCAAACTGTTTATCAGTTACCGGTGAGGAGTCAAAGTGTTCACGAATTGTTTTTAACCGGGAAATTTTAGCATTAATTCAAAATTGTGTTTACCAATTTTCGCGTCTGACTTCATCTCAATGATTTTGTTAACCTTTCGATTTATTCTAAACCCATGTTTAATACGAATACCTATTTATAAAATGTGTTCCATTTTCCGATTTAATTAGGACAAAAAACGGTTTTCTCGGGTATTATTAATAATCTCTGATAAATAAGTACTGTTGAATACATATCTAAATAACAAGACAACGTATGTCAAATTACAACCGAATCTATGAATGCAATCAAAATCTAAACAAATGTCAATTATGAGTATAATAAAATCCTGCAAAAAATAAAAAATCATAAATCTCGTAAAAACCTCAAATAACCCACTTGAAAAGCAACAGTAGCTCTATACTTACTGAATTGAGGTCGAAAAACAAACACGACATCAAAAAACACCCAAATCTTACACCCACATAATTTAAACACAAAATCTCCCAAGCCAAGGCTACACAAACGAGGCCCGACGGCTGCAAACACAATAATCCCCAAGCAGATATGACGACCGTTAACGGGTACTTACAATAATTCACTCTGTACGGCGTTGTGGACACGACAAATATTGTTGTAACAAACTTAGTTACTCTTGTACCCTCCATGTTTCCTAATGAGGTTCCCTTGAATGACATGTGGTAAAGTTGAGCGTCGCCCTAATGAATTGGCTTTCAATATTCGTAGTGGAACGATTACTTAATGGCTTTTTTAAGCGGTGGTATTTCAATGGATAAGGACTCCACCCTTTGTATCCATGTTATTCAGACTCGAAAATATACTGGGTTTTAGGCAAAAAAGAAAAATCTAACTAAGTGGCACGATGGTTTGATTGTAAATAATTGTAATCAAGATCCAACAATAAGTATGTTAGTTAGTTAGTTACTTATATATTTTTGTTAATACATAGTTGTTATTGAATTAACAAATTTAATATAATTAAGAGACTATAAGCTAATTAATGTGGTAAAATATGATGTCTTATAAAAGTTTAATAATAATAATTATTGCATTATAACAACTTACAAAAAAATCGACTATCGTTATATAATGTGTCTCCCCGTTTTATATAATAACGTAAATATACGGTCACTCACACCATTCCACACATTCCCCTGAACCTCGCAAGGCCATCCCGCAAGGCAACACTGGGTCGCTCGTCTCACCCCATATCACAAATGGGCCGCGTAATCTTCACGAAATGACATCCCAAATCTGAGTTTATTGTTTCAAACGCTATTATTTAAGAGATTAGACGGGACTGAGAGTGGATCGTGGGGAAATTTCAATTTGCAGACTGTATACCCCACATTTTAGAGGCACATTTCACCAGTGTTTCACCAAATAAGGTCTTATTGTCCGCTGTAATCGAATTAAGCTTTTTTTTTTCTGTAGGTTATGTTCTCGTCGTAATACTGTGGCTGAACTTAAGAACAGAATTCTGCTACTATGCTTTGCAACTAAAGAAAAGATTATAAATTGTATAATTCTTATAAGTTAGTAATTTGAGATGAGCGTAGAGCGGTGGTAGTTCAATGGTAAGGACACGCGCCTTTTAACCGAGAAGTGTGGGTTCAATCCCGGGCACGTACCTCTGAATTTTTCAAATCTATGAATATATTTATACCACTAGCACGACGGTGAGGGAAAACATCGTGATGAAACCTGCAAATTCAAACACAAAAAAAAAAATTCTGGTTCCCCTATCTTAGGGTTACGAAGGTCAGATCGGCAGTCGCTTCAATGTAATTACCAGACTCGCTAAGTCTTGAATCATGGTCTAAGCGGACCCCGTCCAAGCACGGGACATAACGCTAGGAAGATGATGAAGGAGATTAACAACCTCATGTCTTTTTTTCAGGTACATTCATCTTCAGTACCTACTTGGAAAATTTACTGTAATATATGTTTCATTTCCAAGTTATCTCTTCTTAAAATTCTTTTCAGGTCTCAAATAGTTTAGTTACATAAATCCACCTTCAAAAGTTAACTCACCAACTATCAAATGTTTACTAACTTCGTTTCTGAAGCTGTAAGTCAATATTGACTGCATCCATTTTAGAATCTTAAACTAAATTCACGGATACACTTGAAAACGAATTTTAACGTTTACAGGAGAGGACAAATATTGAGTCAAATGTATCGTCGGGTTGCAATATAGAGGAGCATACAGTGAAGTAGCTTTACCACATTTCAAAATCACATTGGCTACCATAAAAAGTGTACCAAATATCAAATAAAAAATCCATCATCATCCAAATTTTCCATCAGTAAATCTATAAATTAGAAAAATTATTCATTATGGCACTCCAGTATTTTCTACGATTGAATAAATTACTTAATGTCAATTTAGATTAGGCTATTAGGTAAGTACTTATAAGTACTTACCTAATAGCCTAATCTAAATTGACATTAAGTATATCAATAAGTTCGAATGACTTGTTGCGTCGATAAAAGAGAGCATTTTCAGTTCATCATCATCTTCAACTCACCTTACTGCCATTTTTTCCTTTGTAACCGGGTGCCACGTTCGATGCAAAATAGATTCCGTTGTATTTGCCATCGGTGTTTGGCGATGTGTGCTCGGCAGGGCAAATGTCAGTCGCTTACTAGTATGATGAGCCTGTTTGTTCGTAATTCGATCAGCTTTGCAATTGGTAAAGTACGACTCACTTTACGCACGTGTAACATCTCAATATAGACAGCTCTTTGATTCGAATTGATGACGGAATCCGAGGAATTGAAGTCGACGTAATTAGCGTGGCTTTGGCGTTGCCAGTTTCTCAAAGGATGGCTTTGGAGTAATGGTCATGTTTTTTTTTTATTAGTGACGTCATAGTCTGACTTGGCATCTGTGTATTAGTTAATTAACTCTTGGAACACTTTTCTTTTTCAAATCGCAATAGTCATACTATCGCAACTCTCTAAGGGGTAACCAGAGTCGAAAAAGCGTTAAGCTCTTTAAGCCCATTCAGCCAAAAAGAAAAGAGGTTCGATGGAAAACTTTAAAAATTTAGTAAAAATGAAGTAGCTCGTCGCTTACGCAGTCCCAATACACCATTAGTCGCCTTTATCAACATGCTAGGCAAAACAGAGCTTTCTTTAGGTTTCAGACCCACGCAATAGTAATTTTGTATCCTTCCATACAACACCAACATTTTCGGATCAAATCAAATATTTATTTGCTCACTAAGTGTATCTATACACTAGATCTTAACGGCACTAAAAAGCACTCCGACTTAGTTAAAGTTTAAGTATCTAAGGTCCAATTTTTTCTAATACAAAGGATAAGAAACCAACCCTATAATTGTTTTTTAAAATGCCTTCCAATAAATCGTTGTTATATTCTTAGATACTTTTATGAAGTTTAATATAAGACAGGTAAATAGTTATATGAACTAATTAAAATACGTCTCAAATAGTAATGTTCCTCAAACCTATGGAACGTGGACTATAAATATACTGTATTTCATTAATTTATATTCATATTTTGCATAATCTTGCTTCATCGTTGCATTATTAAGTGCTGATTACGTAAAATCGTCGAAGTAGGATGACAGCTAGCTTAGGAGCAAGTTCAGTAACAACCGTGTCTGTTTTTGAAGCGGATGACGAAGCACTGGGACGGACTTAGTATGTTGGAAATGTAAATCTATATCAAAGGAAAGAAAATTATATGTTTAATAAAAATAAAATTAAATAGACTCTGGAATTGAAAAAAAAATAAACAAATGGCATGTAATTTTATCAAATTAATTTTATAGTGCTATTTTATCACGGCCATAATCTAATTGAATAAGAATCTATAACTCTTAAAATATTGAACAATATATTAGACTTACAATGTTATCGGTTAATATTTTACATCGTACAACGAGTTTTCCGTTCTGTTTGTTTAGCAGTTTGTACTATCTTTGCTATAAAAGTTTACTCGCTCACAATAATCTCTACGTACGAGGTAAGAAAGTTTGCGTAAACAGTTTTACTACTTATTAGACCAAGTTTACCGGCACGTATGGGAGATATAAGTGCCATTAGTGCAGCGGGCGGAAAACAGTATTATTTCAAACTGTTAATAGCCTTTCATTGTTTGTAAATACGTGTCGCAGTTTTTTTCTGTTAACTGCTATTATTGTTGTAAAAAATACTGCACTACAATGATATCTCTAGTGCTTTATAACAACAATAAGTGCTCTAAGAAAATCTTCTTAATATTTAACCAAAAATGGAACAAATCATGGTATTTCAATTGATCAGCCACTAGTTCGTAGATTACTTGGATCGTTATAGGTACTAATAAAATTTTAATCTTACAAGGTAATCGTATGTATATAGGTACAATTATTTATGAGAAATACTTTGGTTGTTAAAAGGAGGTAGAAGATTTACCATTCATTATTTCTAAGGTCGATGTAGTAAAAACATTTTTAATGCTATGAGCATTAAAAAAGCGACTTTTACATTCAAGCGAAAGTAAAAGTGTAAGTCTTCCATCGTACTTGAAAATTGATCTCTACATTCTGAATCCGCCTCTGTAGTTGTAATAAATTCGTCGGGGGCGTCAACATCACGCGCCAGAAGCAATTTATCCGCCGTTAAATAATTGATATCGCGCTTTCGTCAATGCTTTGAAGCGGAAAAAGGATAATATCGCGCCAAATTTCGATATACGACGGAAAAAAGTTTGCGTTGCTACCTAGTTAGTTACTTATTTTTGTACGATTTGGGAAGAATCAGCCGCGAGTTATTTTTTGATTACACTTAAGTGAGCTGACAGTGTGCAAAAAAGAAATGTATCCCTCAATACGGTTCTGTTGATATGGATAAACAGAATAAGACTATTTTAAAACTAATAATAGAAGAAAAAGGTTTTTTTCGTACTTAATAAATTCTGAAACTACTGAGCTAATGGAAAATAACATGGAGGTGTAAATGTGCCCGAAATTCATATGGGTAAAACCACCAGCACAGTATAATCATACTTACTAATATAAAGAGAGGAAAGATTTGATTGTTTGTTTGTATTGAATAGGCTCCGAAACTACTGGACCGATGTGAAAAATTATTTCACCAATAGAAAGCTACTTTATCAGGGAGTAATATAGGCTATATTTTATTCCCATATACGTATGGGAACGGGAACTACGCGGGTAATACCACGGGGCCCTGTTATATTTTATAAAAATGTTAAGAAGACCTAGAGGTTCTAACAAAAATGATAACACCTACTATTTTTATTCATGTGATATTGCCAAAGTGTTGAAAAACCGCATCAATAAATATGAAACTGTAACCAAGTTACAGACCCAACGAAAAAAACGCAGAATTCCCTCTCACCATAAACTTACTGGATTTGCAAGTTGAAGTGCGTCCCGGAAATATAGTTCCCAAAACCAATAGGCCGGTTGGCGTGGCTGCGAAATATGGCCTGTGTCCGATTGTGCGTGAACCGGCGGTATTCAATCTATGGCTTTGCGAAATGTATGATATTTTCAAATTGCTCTAGGATTGTGCCACAGAGGATTCTATAAATGCACGCAACTTGCAGTACACAGTTTTACGGAGCAGGGTATAGACTAAAGCTTTGCGGAAGTTTTGTGAATTTTCTATTCTAGAGGCACCTGGAATACGTTTGGATTTACAAAATGGCCCATGTTTTTTAAGTATTGTTAAATTTTGTGAATTTTATATTGCTTATAATTTAAGAAGGGGTAGGCAGAGTCAAAGAGGCAGTAAGCCCCTTTAACCACATTCAGCCAAAAATAATAATATAAATAACCTATATATTGCGCTCACATCGTGTCAGCAAAACCGTTAAAATGTTGGATAGTTTTGTTTTCTTGTGTTGTAAGTCATATTAATAGCAACATTTTCGACTGGCCCGTTGGTCGAGTGGTTAGAGACCCTGGCCACGAAATCAAAGGTCGCGGGTTCGAATCCCGCTAGGGGCAAATGTTTCGTGTGATGAACATGGACATTTGTACTCGAGTCATGGATGTTTATAAACGTATTTAAGTATGTCTATCCGTTCACCTAGTATCCATAGCACAAGCTTAAGCTTAGTTTGGAACTAGGGAATTGGTGTGTCAGTCTGGAGAATTTATTATTATTATTTATTATTTGTTCATTCATCGTCGTTATTTTAGGCATGGAAAGCTTTAGGAAATTGCGTTTATAATTTGGCGAAAAATCTTATTCCGTATCATCATAGTTGTATTTAAAGTTCCTTCTCGAAACTATATTATTGGGCATTCTGAAGCGTTATCTACAAGCATACTGCGCTCATGAATTTACTGTGACATGGGTCTTTTGAATGTATGGTGTTTGAAATTGCTTCAGAATTGATGCCACAGACTAGGGCCATAAAATATCTATTTTGTGCTAGGGCCGCTTGTACGAGGACGCCACATAGCGATAGGACGTTTTTATTAATTTATTGTAAAGTTATATACGTAATTTATAACTTTGACAGGCCCGGTCGAGAGGTCAGAGACCCTGGCCATGAAACCGAGGGTCGCCGGTTCGAGTCCCGCTAGAGCCAAATGTTTCGTGTGATGAACATGGATATTTGCACTCGAATCATGGATGTTTATAAACGTATTTAAGTATGTCTATCCGTTCACTTAGTATACATAGCACAAGCATAAGCTTAGTTTGGAACTACGGAATTGGTGTGTCAGTCTGGAGAATTTATTTATTTGTATTTATTATTTATTATAACTAGCTATGCATACAAATTATACTCTACTAGTTTATACAATGTGAGTAGACTTCAGAATTTGACGAAAAATAAATTAATTTCGAGAATTATGCGATCCAATTTATAAAAATATGACTCAACAAATACGCATAATCTTATTTGCTTTATGTGTATCGAATATAAGTTAATATTGATATGTCATTAAAGCGTGATTGAAAGTGACATACAAATTAGTAAACTTTTTTTAGTAAGACGTGTTTTTGTAAAATATATTTACAATAATTTGTCTTAGTTAGCAATATTGAACAATATATTAGTCTTACAATGATAACTGATAATAATTTACATCGTACAACGAGTTTTCCGTTCTATTTGTTAAGCAGTTTGTACTGTAAAGTTTTATCTATTTTACAATAATTATAAATTATAAAAAATATAATTATCAGTCAAATCTGTAATTAAAGTTAACTTTTAACATTGTTCAACCTTGACAAAGAGAAGCTAGAAAATGTTCATAAGAACCAATATAAAAACATATAATTAATAGTAATTTTTATTTCTAGCACCCAAGAACTAACTAAGCACATGTTTATACCATATCTATCTATATATGTATACACTACTTGATATTTTAGCCCCCTGAAGCCACATTTATCTTGACTCTAAAAAACAGGATCCCAAACTCGGCCCCGCTCGGGTCCCAACCAATTTCACTTTTGCAAACTTTCCAAGATGCCACCTGATTGTGATTAGATTTGGCATTTCCTTATTGATTCCGAGGTGGGAAACATCGGGTAGGTGAGTTTTGTTACTCTTTGTGAGGGTGAAGGAGCAAATCTGATTTTTAATACTTAGTGCACAGCTGCTTCTCAATTGTGTAGGTACTAGCGGCTGCTTGTAACAACGTTTGTGTAAAGTAAAAAAAAAAGTTAAGTAAATATATTTTTAAATATCACATAAGTCCACATACATTGATTTGATTCCGAGCTATTTAGCTTAAGCTCTTGTGTTGCGAATATCAGAATCTACAGTGATGTTGCAAATATATTCTTAAATATAAGATATAACACCCAGACACAGAACAAACACAAGTATTTATCACACAAACGTTTATCCTCGGTGGGGATTGAACCCACAATTCTTGCCGCATAGCAGGGATACTACCGAATGCGCTATCGAGTTATGTTCTGGCTAAATAGAGTGATTGCTTGGACACAATTTCGTCAAATATGTTGATGCTGTAGTCGCTGCGGTAAAACTGATTTGACGAGTATAACGCAAGATGCTGATTGTTTGAGGCTTTTTTTATTATGCTTTTGATTGTAAACCATTATTCACTGATATGGAGTGGAGCACAACCTGCTCTGATATATCATACAACGTACTACAGTCAAGCTTCAACTAAAGTATTGTAAATTTCACATTAAACATTCGATCTATCATCGAAAATTCTTCACTTTACAAAACGAGTTAGTATGTAGTCAAAATAAAAAGAATTTTGAATATATAGAAGACAGTAACTAAAGTACTACTATCTAACTCTAGATACATAGATAGTAACGATTTGACGATACAAGTAAAGTATAATTCATGTTGAAGCCCAAGTATTTTGGGGCTTATATATATTTTCGTATGTATTTCAAACAAAACATTCGTGCTTACACGTTTTACTGTTGTTCCACCTGCTACCAAAGGCTCAGCGGCTCTTCTTTAGCATTTTATTGTTCGGGAAGCATATCATAGCAACCATAGCAAATGTTTCTGTTTTCATGTGCTACGTGACGTCATTTTTATTTCTCAAGGCTTTTCTTTTAATTTTGAACCCCTTGTTATCTATACTAATATCTTAAATAAGAAATATTTTATTGTTTGTTTGCACTGTATTAGCTCCGAAACTACGGGACCGATTTAATTAATTCTTTCACCAATGGATAGCTACTTTAGCGAGTACCATATTATGCTATATTTTATCCCCGGAAACTCCGCAAGGCGCTGCTAGTATTTAAGAAACCTTGAACCCTAAAACAAATGTAGCTGAGATATATATACAAACATCAAATACTTGTATTACAATGTTTGCGGACTGTACACATAGTATACGAGTATGTAGAGTAAAACACTTATTGCTTAAACAGATATCGAAAAATAAGAATTTATGACTTAATTAGACTTTACATAAGAGAAACAATGCAAACTAAAGTTTACAAACAATTTAACTGTCTTAAAGATGAAGCACAGAAAATATATCTTTAACAATCAAGTTCCAGATTAGAAGGATCTAATTTAAAACCTCTTTAAACAAAGCCAAACGAAAACGCAAATAAAATAATATAAGTCGTCTGAAAAACTAACTTCTCAGTAGACTGACTGCATAATAAATGGCGTTGCATAAAAACCGGTTGCATATCCGACAATGCTTCTTCCCTCAAATATTAACAGAGACAGTTTCTGCTGGGACGCGCGCGCACTTTGAATAATACATTAGGTGACCCAAACGGGGATTCGGTTTTACGGGTGCATGCAGTGTCTAGGTAACTAGGTGATACAAGGGCATTGATTTCAGAAGTCTTAGATTACAGGGCATAATTATAATAATTTATAATTAATTTTCCAGACTGACACACCAATTCCCTAGTTTCAAACGAAGCTTATGCTTGTACTATGGATACTAGGTGAACGGATAGACACATAAATACGTTTATAAACATCAATGACTCGAGTACAAATGTCCATGTTCATCACACGAAACATTTGCCCCTAGCGGGATTCGAAACCGCGACCCTTGATTTCGTGGCCAAAGTCTCTGACCACTCGACAACGCCCAGTCAAGCCATATGTGTATGGCACGACATATGGATTAATTATCGATGTACCTATTCAGGGTTGCTACTTGTTTAAATATAACATTTGTTAACAATAACGTAATCTATACATTTATTAGTGTTTGTTACAAACCTATGTAAATAAAAGACTTTGATTTTGACGTTTACAGATAAATAAAAATTAAATATCTATAAAGTTTTAACCTAACAAACTCCCGCTGCTACAACGATATGGTACATCACGATATACTTACTACGATAATGTCTTTGTACCAGACCCAACAACACGCGGACTGAGTCGTAGGAAATTAGAAGGGAAGTAAGGATGAAAATTAATACAATGAGTTGGTGATTGAAAATCCCTCCTTAACCTGAATAGTGAATAATACTCGACTCTATTATTCAATAAATATTTCACTACCCAAAAATTACCTAAAAGTGTTTCATAGAGATATATTTTTTTTATATAAGAGGAGTCAAACGAACATAAGACCACAAAATAAGGAAAGACCGACAGGATCATATCCACCGTTCGCTTTTTACTAAGTATTAAAAATACATTAACATTCCTTACATACATACATACCATCACGCTTGCAATCCCCGAAGGGGTAGGCAGAGTCCAAGGAGGGATAATATTAACTTCATAGTTAGCTGATGTGATTATACTTGTCAGGGTGCGCATAGATCATGATTTAACAAGTCAAGTCCTGACTTTCGTAGCCATTAGATGAGGTACCAGGCAAAATAGACCATGGTCAGAGTTCAAAGTGCAGGAATTTCCTTTATTGTTCTATTTGCATTGTTTGCACAGTTCGGAACCGATAATCGAGTCACAAGCGTACAAATCGCAGGTCGTAAACCTTGTGTAAACTTTTATCAATTTACCATTGCGGGAGCAGAAAAAAAGGGATAAGCTTCAGTTAGATGGAAAGTTGCGAAAAAACCAGCGACAAGTGGCTAGCTCGTCGCCTACGTAATCACATATCCAGAACTCCATACACCATTCCATTAGTCGCCTTTTGCGACGTGTTAGGCGAAAAACACAGTTGGTAGGTACATTATTTTTGAGTCCCAACATGAGACAAACATGAGACAAAAATTCCTTCTTCGTTAAAAACTTTTTATGATTTTTCCTCAACCGAAACACATCACTCACAAAAGGTTCCTTGTCAACATCTGTGACACAGATTTATATTATTGGCAAATCCTACATTTCACCTCTAACCCTCAACAGCCAAGCAATTTTGTAGGCAATAAAATCGTGACAGCTCAGTTCATCCCTCATATTTTTACGTCACCACATCGAAGTTTAGTCTGGCAGTGGAGCCATTATTTCTGGCAGCGATAAAAACGTCATCGGACGAAAATAGTTATTTTTTATACGAACGAACGACCTCTATTTAATGTACCTATTTAGCTTTTCTAGTTTATGATCTGCGGGCAAATACGATATGAATTATTTGTCTAACCTTTGAGATATTATGGCTATGGGTGAATGAATCGACATCTGCAATTTCAAAAATATATTTATACATGCTTCGCAATTGAGATTCGATTAATAATTCAAAGTAATTCTGCTGTAGAATGAGGCGTGATATGAGTGTGATTATAACGACTTTATTTGTAACTTTCATTATATGCCCAGTAATTATGAACAAATTTAAACACTTATGTGATCAAACCTTCTTGTTACGTCGTCAGCCCCTAAATTTTTTTAACAATAATTTCTGTTATAAGCTTTTTCGTTTTGTCACTGGAAGACATGGTATGGCCCTTATCAGTGCAGTACTATGTAGATAAGTCGGCATCTTATTTCCGGGACTGTTACGTCTCTTCCCGGTATGCCGCATGCCAGATATGCAACATACCTGGCGAGACGGTGGTCAGCCACTATTTAGGTTAATCCAACATTATCCATTATGTAAATGGCCACAAACTATCTTAACTTTTCTGTCTTGCTAGAATTCTTGCTTATAAAAAATATATAATTAATTTTGTATATGCTTTAGCCACATAACTTATAGTGATATTATGTTGAACCCTAAGGTAGAAAAGGCCGTTTTATCCCAAAAAAAAAATATTCCGCGGGACTTGTTAAGGTATTCGCAGTAAGTCGAGGCGTAAGCAAAAGCCTATTTAATAATTTACTCTTTTGTTTTTTTTTTTTTTACAATAATATACGATCCTTTATTTAAACATCACTTCACCAACGTTAGACAAACATTCCTTTCAAAGTCACATAGTTCCGAATTAAATTTGAATAATTCCCCCAAAAGAAACTCAATAAAACACTAAATTCAAAGGGTATTCGAGTTGAACAAACTCCTCGAATGGCCGCGAGTTAATTATGTAAGTAATGACATTCAAAGAGTTCCATATTCCGGGCTGAATGAAATGAAGTTTGTTGTTCCACGACTTGGTGTGACGGCACAATTGAATTTCGATCGAGTTTTGAGGAATGATTACTTGAATTGTTTGGTTCTTTATTACGGCGGTAATCGGTAGCTATTTATTCGAATCGAAATCGATAGATATTTATTATTCGAGTCGGTTTTCAATTTATGATTTATTTCTTAAACGAACTTGTGCAGGCACTGGCCAGACACTTTTCATTACTTTTCTAAATTGTTCACCGTATTTATTTTCAGCTAGAAGTCCCATGTTGGTATGGGTTTAAAAAAAAAATACCAATGGTTGCATGTCGTAAAAAGCGACGTTTGGTGTGTAGAGAGTAGAGAGTAGATGACTAGCAACGAGAAAAAATGTGACAAATGGTTATTTATCAATCCTTTTCCTTAATTTACTATCTAGCCGTAATATTTTTAGTAAATAAAAAAAAGTTACATGTGGTCAAACGAATTGCTACTCTTTGGGCTATACGTATTTCTTCGGTAATCCATAATATATAAAGATTAAAATATGTATGCCTGATGTATATTTTTCAAGTACCTACTGGTACAGTGTATATGAAGATAAATGTCGGTAGTTAAGTTTATTATGATGTAATATGACTGGCTCGATGGCGCATTCGGTAGTGACTGCCCCATGCGCCAAGAGTTGTGGGTTCGATCCCCACCCAGGACAAATATTCGTATGATGAATACTTGTGTTTGTTCTGTGTCTGGGTGTTAATATCCAATATTTAAGTATATATTTGTAATACCACTGTTGATTCTGATATCTGTAACACAAGTGCTTAAGCTACTTACCTCAGAGTCAGAACAATGTATGTGATGTTGTCAAAAAAAAAAAATGATGGCGGGATGCCATTAGACAGCAAATGGATGATGATTGTACGCTAAGTAACCTTGGTCATAATCATAATATGGAAAACAACAAGCAACATAAAAAAGAACACTTAGAAGACCTTAGATAGATAGATAGATAGATATATTCTTTATTGCACGAAAAACACAGAAATAAGGGTAAAAACAAATGCAATACAATTTAGGCGGTCTTATCGCTAGAAGCAATCTCTTCCAGACAACCTTCAGGTAGAGGGAAAATAAGCTATCGAAAAGAGAGAGGTAGGGCCGTGCAGTAAACATATTACTTTGACCTTAGACATCCAATATTAAAATTGTGAGCACTGCCTCTCTAACCTTCTCGGTCCATTTTCTTTTTACATTACATTCAACGATGCGATTCAAACAACGTGTATGACCGGGCCTAAAAGACCTGATTGTGGCCAGGTCACCGGGCTGAAAGGGCGAGGATAGGGTTAAATAGTGCGCGCATAACAAGATTTCATATCGCTACCCTCTAACATCGTTACCCCAGATATAAACCTATTGAAACGGCGGAGGTTTCATACACTGCGCTTGGGTTTTTTCAGTTTTGACCCTCGACGAAAAAAAGCTGTTGACGTTTAACCCTTTAAATGGTGTCTGTTAATGTGACTATCAATCAATCTTTGCTAACATAATAAAACGGGGAAGTTTCTTTATTTGTTGGAACGTATTTATCTCATGACGTATCTATAGAATTTGTGGAATCTTCTTGTATTAAATAGCTTGTTGTGAGTCAATTTTAGGCTATATATTACATGCATGGATGAAGTTACGGACGATCGCTCTGACAATCGCATTTGATTTAAAAGGGTTAAATATATTTTTTACGATTTAGTACGCAAAATATGGTCTATTGCAAAAAAAAATACAGCTATATTTCTATACGGTTATTATTTTTCTAATAAATTAGCAGTATTTAGGATTATATTTTCATGCAAATCCAAATTAAGACAACAATTTAAGCAACTATTAACATATTCTACCCGAATTAAGTTATCGCCGACAAACCAGATCTTCGGATATTCAAACATACAAATATACAAATATACTTGCAAACTATTATCCAAAGCATGAACCAATTATGAAATCCACTAAACCGCAAGTAATGATGAAGCTATATTTCTCTTAACATCTTATCTGTTCATTTCCGAAGATGGGTGGGAACTAGCTCCGAATAAAGATACTTAGTAGCTGAATCGGGCCAAAGACGACGTTTGAAATGCGGTTCGCTCTTATATCTGCTTAGGGTTGCTGCTGCTGAGGAAAATCAGATAAAAAAAAACGTGCTCTAACTAGTTCATATCATATATATGAACTAGTTAGAGTTATTATATATATGAAATAGTTAGTTATATTTTGAATATTATAAAAAGCAGTAGTTTTAATAAGAAACTTGTTAGACATGATTAGGAAACAGTGACGATTTTGATATGCATTTTACACCTTAAATGTTTTATGATAATATTTCAAATAGCTCGGTTATTCTTAAAACTGGATCATGTAATATATTTTTCTTTTATAAGCTCTGAGGTTAAACATAATATATCTAATGTCTGAGTGGTTGAATTTTAAATAAAAGCCTTTAATAAAGTCACTTAAAATTACGTAATGATATCATGGAAGTTGATTGTGTCTTGTAACCTAATTTGCTCATTAGATTATATTTATTTAGTGTCAAAGTATTAAAAACACTGCATATATGTACATATATTATTATTAAATAGTATAATAAGTCCAGTACAGTTAAGATTAAAAAATATACAAGCAAAAAGGGGGAAAACCAGTATCCATGACGCCTAAATGTTCAAAAACAATATTTCACAGTTACATGGACCGGCTGTATGGCGCTGAAGGGCAATCTGCCGGGTGCATAAACGTCATTTGACAATTAACGTATGAGCCGTTGTGGTGGGAACATCGCCGCTCGATTGGATTATCATTTTTAGGGCTGACGCTGTGAATAACTTGATCCTTTTCTTTACTTTACCAAATTTTTCAGGGTCTTAATGTTATCTAAACAGATAAAGCTAAGATTGTGGCGAAAAGAGACACTGTCTAATATCGTATAATTAGATCATAACATAAGTAACAATACATAGTCGGGCTCATCACAATAAAGTTAGTATTAAGGTTAGGTTTAAGCCAAATGATAACCATTGATTTGAAAAAGTACGCTAACCTTACCTTAAGGCTAGGGCCAGACAAGCGTAATTTTGTGAGTTGTGAGACTTATTTTCATAGCGACAGTGTGTCAAACGGGCCAAATGTTTCATACATTTGGCCCGTTTGCGAGCGAAATAACGCGGCTCACAACTCATAAATTTGCGCTGGTTTGGCCCCAGCTAGTTGTCAAATTGCAAAGATCACACTAAAATCACTACAGCATTTCGGTATTTTTGCAACATCCTTGGTTAATCATGCTAAAGCCAAGCAGACTTAGTCCGTTTTAACTTCTAGTGTTAAATATGTAATTATGTTCTTAGAAGCATCACGTTTGATAATAAGTACTATTTCCAAGTAAACTGCCACACATACGTTAATCTATTATTTGAAAGTTCGTGAATAGCACATACAAATAAAAAATGCCTTATGCTTCGTGCTGGCAACCCTATGCTCACGTGCCAGGAGAGATCTTAATTAAGCCGAGTTCAAAACAAGCCGGAATGTAGCAGAATCGAACACGCCTAAGGAGCAGCGTAAGGAGCATTTCCCCCTTTGACGGGAAAACCGATTGTTTGTTTCCACGTTGATCAAAAGGCGAATTGCTCCTTTTTGTAATCGCCTTGTATGTCATATGAGTTGAATATGTATGTACATCTGTTTGTTTTTACAAGAGTTTACATGATAATAAAAATTGAGTGAAGTTGACTTATAATAATGTCGTCCTAACTGATATCGGTCACGGGCGGCCAATCTCAACAGGGATTAGCCATCTGCGCAGCAGATATTATAATGCAAACAGTGTCCGCAAACATAGGTGCACTCTATTCCTTTAGTATTCTCATAGTCACTCTCATTCGATATGACCGGAGAGATGTCAGGTGCAGGACCAATGGGATTATACCGCCAACTTCCAGACTCCAGACTGTTTCTGAGTAATGTCAATATTAAAATAATCAGCCACAAATTTTGGCCCGACCCAAGACTTGAACCCGGAACCTCTTGATCCTTAGGCGCATGCTGCCTAGACTAACGAGGCAGATGTTTTTTGAAGTTGACTTACATACCTGCATACCGTCACGCCTGCAGTTCCGAAGGAGTAGGTAGAATGATACAAGTTTCCCTATCCAAGTTAAATCCCAAATTACAAATGACTTGTGTGTCAGATGGAAAACTGTGAAAAATTACCTAGTGAAAAGAGGTTATCTTGTCGTCAATACCATTACAAACCCAATACCCAGTGTACCGTTAGTCAGCTTATACGGCTAGGCAAAAAACTTAGCTAGCACATTATCCTTCAAGGCCCAGATTAACATTGGACATAATAATGATCTATTATAGTATATATTTTTTCATATTGACCGTGATCCTGTATTTGACAAGTCAAGCCTATTTAATGAACCATTTTATTACAGATTAGCTGCGCCCGCGTTTCCACCCGCGTTTATGGTTATTATTATATAGCCTATAGCCTTCCTCGATAAATGGGCTATCTAACACAGAATTTTTTTCAATCGGTCCAGTAATTCCTGATTCGCGAGTTCAAGCACACAAAAAACAAACTCTTTAGCTTTATAGTATTAGTAAGTATTAGTTTAGATTGCTCTAGTAATTTCATAGGTACAGCTAATCCTAACTATATAAGGAACTAGCAGCGCCCTACGGTTTCACCTGCATAGTTCCCATTCCTGTAGGAATATGGAGATAAAATATAGCCTATGTTACTTCCGGATAATGTAGCTTTCCAATGGTGAGAGAATTTTTGAAATCGGCACAGTAGTTTTTGAGTTTATTCATTACAAACACACGCACAAAAATACAAAAATACAAATCTTTCTTCTTTATAATATTAGTATAGATTTATGAGTCCATCACCTGTCCATACATAATTATGTATGTACTGGAAGGTTATTTTGAACTGTGTAAAGTAGGCAAAGGTAATATAAATCAATACTCACGTCACAAAATAGACGAAATCATTCGTCTGTCCGTGTCATTGGTGTGCGTACAAAAGAGACGTTCGAGTGAAAGGTCGCCTGAAAGTACATTTACAGGGGAATGACTGAATGAATGGACAATGTGTCAACGCTGAATGGTGATTAATAGTCGCGTTTGATAAAGTGCTGTGTTCGCTTTAGTTGTGTTGTGAAACACAATTTCGAGTCGAGTATGAAATGTGTTATGTAACTTTATTATGTACAGATGTATCTTTAATATGTACAGATGTATCTTTTACAAAATTCTGTTAATCTAATGCATAGATTCCCAACCTTTTTTGGACTACCGATCCCTTTATAAGAAAAAAAAACATCCAACCCTAATGCTTAGGCAAAATTTTATGATTGAGGACCAAAAAAATTACTTAACAGATGGGTTAATTAATTTTTTGGAAACGGAAAGTATTTTGTATCAATTACCTTAGTAAAAATACACCCCGATTGGACTGGCTGAAGAGTCCTACTAAATTATTAAAAATTAATTGAGAATTGCGACAAATGTTGCTTAGCACATTTTTTTATTGGCTAAGACATAAAGGTCAAAACAGCTAAACTACTTTTGCTGACCGTACGAATATTCCCACGATAACTGTATACAATCACGCTTTACTCGCATATTTTCGAACTCGCTTGTACCGCACTTGCTCCTTTCATTGCTTTGTCGCTACTTGACCTAACGCAAGGCCATTGAAATCAGTTCCACACTGGAAATACTACGAGCAATGTATACAATGGAGTTCTTATTGCATTGCAATAGGGTTTGTTGTTGAATGAGATCATATATTTATACATTCAAACGTAGTATTACTGTGACGTAGGATTAAGTGATAGCTACAGCTAAGATCAAACAATTCCTTCATAAAATAGTTTGATTGGTACTCGTATTCTAAATAATACCGGGAATAGGTTATGGATTCATAAAAGCACATAAAGTATTATTTGTGTGCTTTTTCTGACTATGACGTTGTACAGCTCCATAGTAAATATAGATCCGCAACGCTGTCAATAGATGGCGCTGCGTGTACCTTAGATCGCGCAGGCGAAACGTTTCAGATCAGTTCAGTAAACCCGTGTGTGCACATATTGTGTGGGTTTTAAATTTAATTAGTACCACGGGTTGCGACCTTAATCAGGCGGTTATTCAACGATGTCTTTAGGACAGCTTTATTTAAAAACTAGCTGTTTCCGCTATGTTAATATGCCGTTTATGCTTAATGTTATTATAGGCTAATAGCCTTCCTCGATAAATAAACTATATAAAAAACACAAAAATAATTTTTAAATTCAGGCAAGTTTATGAGAGATTAGCGTGTTCAACGCGCTCAGGAACTCAAATAAACAAACTCTTTCGCTTTATATATTAATTTCTAGAATATTGAGTATATAATGCTAAAAAACTACGATAATATGAATTATGAACAATACTCAATGTTTCTGCTATTTGATCGTATTTTATTTATAAATATTTTTATCGGGATTTTTCAATTTGCAATCAAAATTTAAAAAAACTCTTGGATTTCATAAGGATGGTTTTACTACTGATGATTTATTTTTCTCCTTTTACGTAAATTAATTATAACTTTGTAATATACCATCAAACGTAAAAAAAATATTGTTTTGGATTTCTAATAAGTATGTTAAATTACCTAAGCATTTTAGGTATTTCTAGTAATTTACCTATATTAAGTTTCATCTAGCAAAACTGTGTATAGTTATAAGCTCACATCCTAGTGTGTTGACGATATATTGCGCAACTTCCAGCGCGGGGGCGAAGTTAAACAACACAACTTATAAGCGTCCGTCAGCCGCAAGAAAAACATGCGTTATGATTTGCTAGTCATTGCTTAGTTATAACTTGAAGAGTGTTATTCAAAACAAGTCTGTTTATTGTTGATATTATTTTAGCGGCAAAAAAATAATAATTCGACAAAATTTGTATCTAATAATTTTTATTGCTTGTAGCCCCAACTGAAACTCGGTTTCAGATATGAAGCAAATTTTGATACCATTGGGATCTTCTAGATTTTGTCGCTTTCACCCGTGTTTATGGTAAATGTTATATATGTAGTTTCCTTCTTCGATAATTGGGCTATCTAACACTGAAAAAAAATTTCAGATCGGACCAGTAGTTCCTAAGATTAGCGCGTTCAAGCAAACAAACCAACTTTTCCGCTTTATAATATTAATATTAAAAAATATTAATATAGATTCCCACTACAGTCGTAATAATTGCAGATACGGTACATGAAAAAATACATTTCGCACCCACTGGGCCGAATCCAGCTAAGATTTTATAAAAATAAGAAAAAAATATTTAAAAGCAGAAAAAAATACATAATTTTGTTTATGACTTCTCTTCACTAAAGTTAATATTTTGCTTCAACTGCTTACATTTGTACCTAGTAGTTTATTGATAATTGATTGACAAATCGTAATCATGCCTGATGGTATTTTAATAAGACAACTTTCACAAATCCTCTTTGTCGTCTCCAATTGAATAACGCATGCTCAGTATTATGTAAGGAATGCATGCTCGGTAAACATACGTGAGTTGTTAGTCGAACTGTGACACGTCTCATTACCGAGCGGAACGGAGCTCGCGCGCCGAGCGAGTTTAAATTACTCCCGCATGCCGCCCGAGTTATGATTGCGAACGCGGACACGGCAGCTCAGGTAACGTTTCTATTCTAAGCGTAGACAAGTTACGACTGCGGGCAAAGATGTTACGATTGCGGCACAAAGAAGAATAAACGTGGAAACGAATAAAAGTGTCGTGAAGTTTAGTTTAGTTTAGAGTAATTAGCATAAGTTGCCAAAGTACTGCATTTTCTTGTGAGAATAGAAAATAAAATAAAAAAGTCATTAATATTAAGTAAGTACATTGGCAGATTAATAATTGTGTTTGTAATCGTTTGGAATTTAATACGCAGGTACCAAAAATCCCTGACTTTCAATTAACAAAGTCAGTCGATACAATTAATCTAAGATTTGATACTCTAGTGATGTTCCGGATATCCGTGTCCGTATCCATATACGTATCCGCGGATATTCGAAGGAGAAAAAAGATCCGTTACTTTTCTCGCAGATCTTTTACGGATCTTTTACCTTATTAATTTTCACTTGATAAGATAAAATGCCATGTACAGGTGGTTAGGTAAAATTAAAACCTATTAGATTCCATTCAGAGTGTTTTTTATTTCTTAAACTCAAATATTTGGCACTTTTGTAATGGTAACTTTTAGCGTAGTAAGCTACTATTCCAATAGTACTCTCGCGCGCCAATACCGATTGAGTAAGAAAATATAAATCCGTATCTGTATCCGCGGATCTTGGCACCAAATATCCGTATTCGGATTGGTATCGGCGGATAAACATTTTGAACGATCCGGCACATCACTAGTATCAAACTCCTCGGTAACCACTATCGTACATAAGTAATAAAATAAATATCGATATCATCCATACAATCGATAGGCTGTTTATCATAATCTCTAGTTTTAGGTGTGCGAAGAGAGTGTCAAGTGTGTAAGAATTGGATTACAAGATTAAATTATTATATGTGTTCTCAATAAGGGTCTAAAGCCAGCCGGGAGTAAAAGCAAATATACAAACTAGTTCTGCAAATACTCTTAAATCGAATGAGGCAAATATTATATTCGTCAGCATAAATACATCTACAGTATTATTAGTTGTTGTAAGACTTGGTAAATTCAGTAAGAAGAAGTTTAAAGATGCCGTTATTCTAGCGCAATGAGTCAATAGGGTTAAAAATGAGAATTTAATTATTCAACTGTTTCCATTTTGACCAATGGTATAAAAGCAAATAGTAGACCGACTCGATGGCGCATTCGGTAGTGACCCTGCCCCATGCGCCAAGAGTTGTGGGTTCGATCCCCATCCAGGACAAATATTCGTGTGATGAATACTTGTGTTTGTTCTGTGTCTGGGTGTTAATATAAAATATGTAAATATATATTTGTAATACCACTGTTGTTTCTGATATCCGTAATACAAGTGCTTAGGCTACTTACCTCGGAGTCAGATCAATGTATGTGATGTAGTTGGATATTTATTTAATATTATTTATTAAAATAGTACACAAAACCAAATATCATTACTGATATGAAATTGCATTACGAAATTAAGATTTAAACAAAAGTCGGTCAACATTAATGAATGTTCATCTCCCAATTGAAATACAAGTCTAAAAAGTAATGTCACCCGTTAAATCCTTATAATCCCTATCCACGGCGGCTGAATACCCACCGTTACCTTCATCTCCAGAGTGTCAAAGGGTGAATTCCTCCTGTCATCGCTGGATAAAGGTCGGCCTAGAAAATCTAGTTCACAAGTCGATAACAATAGAAGGAGCTTGCACGTGTCGGCGTGTGTAGTTTAGACAAGTTGTGAATAGACTTTACATTTAAGTTACTTTTTGTGCAGTAAATAGAGTTGTAAAAAACTCGAGTTTTTGAGTCCTATTTTTTGACGACTCGAATCGACTCGACTCATTACAGTAAGACTCCAGGCCTGAAGGACTTAAGTCTATATGAGCTCTTGATCGCAGATCGAGTTTTTTTAGCGCTCGAGTTGTTTTAACCCGGCGAGTCACGCTCAAGTTCTTTTCTTTTTGGAGTCTTCTGCTAAAAAGCAGAAGAAAAATTTTACTTTTGCGTACGATATATTTATAACCAGAACGGTATTTAAAAATAAGAGTGTTAACAGAAAAAACATTTTTATCACCATGAAAAATATTTTAATACCATATCTAAAAACAGAATTCGAGCGTACTTTCTATAGCAAGTTTCAAGTCATGTCTTATATACTCCGAGTTTAAGAAGACTCGAGCTCTTTTAAGGACTCGAGTCCTATTTGGGCGCTTAAGACACACCGAGTCTAGTGGAATTGAGCTGAGTCTATCGAAATGAGACTAAAGGACTCGAGTTCTTTACAAGTCTAATAGTAACACTTTACAACCCGGTAACAAGATAATATTCTTCAACTTTAATGATCTGCGACATTGTCTTAGTAAGTCTGGGACTTAAAGAGAATGCGTATATCAACTATATATATTTCTTTGCTCAAATACTCTAAAAGATGACTAATCGTATTGGGTGTTGAGCTTGTGATCGTAAGCGTGGATATTTGTAAATTTAGTGACAAGTGGCCAGCTCGTCGACTAGTCATCACACAAAATCACCTTCAAATAAATCTGAAAAGATTTATTTTTTGGCTAAGAACTGTAAAAAGAGAGAATGCTGCTTCTTTAGCTTCGCCTATTCTTCAGAGATTGCAAACGTGATAGTATGTATGTTTATATTCACGCGATAAAGAAGAAAAGCTACTTAATAAATCATCACAACTTACCCAACACACTAAAATTGGCTAACTCCTCATTAACCATCAAAATGTTATGAACAATCTTTATTATCACCTAACATCATAAAAAAGTAGCTCAGTCTGGCGCAAATTGCCCCAGTATTAATAAAACTCCGTTCATCGTTCTTTGAGCCAAACCAACCACGGGCTATCATAGACGCTCGAACAATTAGGCCCACCCTTGTAACGACCCCGCCGTACATTATCCGTAAGCAAGCGGTCGCATTATCGGCAATCGTGATATTTTTTCCCAAATACAGAAATGGAAATAGGTTATTATAATATGGTGTACTAACTAGTGCGTGATGACTTACTGAGTTTATTGTCGTGTGACTGTCGGGATCATATGTACATACATAACATCACGCCCATAATCCCCGAAGGGGTAGGCAGAGTCAAAGGGGCAGCATGCCCCTTCAAACACATTCAGCCAAAAATAAAGCCGGGCTGGGTTAGATGGAAAATTGTGAAAAAGCAGTGACAAGCGGCTAACCTGTCGCCTACATAATCACACACCTAAAACCCTATATACGCCGTATAGTCGCCTTTTACGACATGCTAGGCAAGAACCACAGTTGGTAAGTTCCAGACCAACATGGGACAGTGGGCTGGGTTGGATGGAAAGCTGTGAAAAAGGAGTGACAATAATAATAATAATTTCTTTATTTTCCAACAGAACATTACATGTTTACACCATTTCACGTTAGTAGAAATGCATCTTAATTGTTAGGTTAGGAAAATACAAACAAAATTAAAACGAGAAAGTATAAACACACAATATTTAGGGGGACTGGAGCCTAAACTAGGTTACACCTGTATTTCAGGTCTCCAGGATCCCTGCCCAGACTATGTGTTACATTTATTTATCCGCAGTTAACAATGAAAGTAAAAGAATGGTGTGTGTGGATGATTATAAGCGTAATTGTATATGTGCAATGTGTCTCTGTGTATGTGTGTGTGTGTGTGTGCGCGCGCGTGTGTGTGTGCGTATGTGTGTGTGTGTGTGTGTGCGAGGTGTTGTGTGTGTGTGTGTGTGTGTGTGTGTGTGTGTGTGTGAATGTGTATGTGTGTGTGCGCGTGTGTGCGAGTGTGTGTGTGTGCGTGTGTGTGTGTGCGCGCGCGCGTGTGTGTGTGCGTATGTGTGTGTGTGTGTGCGAGGTGTTGTGTGTGTGTGTGTGTGTGTGTAAATGTGTATGTGTGAGTGCGCGCGTGTGTGTGTGTGTGTGTGTGTGTGTGTGTGTGTGTGTGAATGTGTATGTGTGTGTGCGCGTGTGTGCGAGTGTGTGTGTGCGTGTGTGTGTGTGAGCGCGTGTGTGTGTGTGTGTGTGTGTGTGCGTGTGTGCAATGTGCGCGAGTGTGTGTGGATAATGTGCTCATGTTAAAGAGTATACGGCTATTGTTCACTTTATCAATGATTCTGTCTCAAAATAATTAAGTTCCGATAAGTAGTTTTTAAGGGAAGTTTTGCATTCATATGATGTTTTAGGATAAATGTTTAGTGCCGTGTTTAATTTATTATATATGTGTTTAGCAAGGAAGGTTGTGTGACGACGAACGAGTGACAAGTGGCTAGCACGTCGCCTACTTAGTCACATCCCCATAAGCCCGTAAACCATTAGTCGCCTTTTACGACATGCTAGGCAAGAACCACAGTTGGCACATTCTTTTTTTTCATCCCAGATCAACATGGGCCAAGTCCCAGACCAACGTGGGACCAAAATGGGATAATTTGTTTTTGAAACAAAGACAATTATAAACGAACAGGTATGTCTGTTGTAAACAAAAATAACAAAAGTGCAAGTAAGTACCAAATTACTATGTAAATATTTTTATGCTGTAAAAGTAAAAGTACTTAATTATTTTTGACATAGGTAGGTATTTTGGCTTCGTCCTAGTATAACTTCAACATTAACATAATTTTCATTGTTCATTAAATATACATACATACATTATCTTTAAACACTAGTGAGTGACCTAGAAAGTCATTAGTTTCGATGGGATGTTTCGCAGAAAAAAAATAGTTTACCTATAGTCTAACTAACTAACGGTAAATATCGACATCAGTATTTGTATTCAAATGTATAGATTTATTTGCCCTTTCACTCAGCTGTATAAATGAAGCCTGTTTACCATAAAACGGAAGACACCAGTAATAAAACTAATGGCAAACTAAATACAAACTTCATCGAATCCGACAAACCTCAGCAAAGGTAATTTACTTCGCTAATGTAATAACCTAATTGAGTTGAAATTTCATAGGAAAATAATGCTTTCGTCGACTTTTTGTATCGCAAGGAAATTAAGTTAAATGTAAATAATGGTAGGTACACTTTTGCGCGACTGTCTTGGAAATTAGACGAGAAATTAAAAGTGAGATGGTGTTTTTGAAGGAACGCACTTGCTTATTTAATAAATTAACGATGTTTACTGCGGCGAAGTTGAAGTCCTGCGGTTGTTTCAACAGTCTTTAATAAATATTTTCTTCGGGAAGTTGATAAATATTTTTTTAACTTCCTGTTGCGATTTATTTGGGACGAAAGATTGATACTTATGGTTAAATGTTCATGAAAAGGTTACTTTACAACCGAGTTAAAAAAAAAATCTTTGAGCATTTATTTTGAAAAATCAAACTATTTATCTTTGATTAATGGACAAATATTTGAAATAGGTAGTATATGTTTACATTTTAAATATATATGTTTCCAGTCCTCAATAGGTAAATAGTTTATTACTTTTTTGTTCCGTAGAAACTAAAATAATCCGACCAACCATTCCAAAAACCTGATAAAACATAATACAGTAGTATTGTGTGGGCCCACTGAAAAACGAGCAGGTGTGGTGATATTGTATTTTGAAAAAAAATAGATAACAAAAAATAAATAAATAAATTTCCCAAACTGACACACCAATCCTCTAGTTCCAAACTAAGCGTAAGCTTGTGCTATGGATACTAGGCAAACGGATAGAAATACTTAAATACGTTTATTAACATCCATGACTCGAGTACAAATGTCCATGTTCATCACACGAAACATTTGCCCCTAGCGGGATTCGAACCCGCGACCCTTGGTTTCATGGCCAGGGTCTCTGACCATTCGACCAACAGGCCTGTCTAAGATAACAAAAAAATAATACTATATTTAGCCTGTGCCTTCGCTCTTTGATTTTCTTGATGAAATTACTGTCAAAGATGTTTTAAAAACTAAACAATTCATTGCTTAGCCGAAAGATTTTTTATATCAAAAATCCGTTTTTACTAAATGCCTACGTCATATTAGCTATGTGTTTCACTGTATATTTCAGTTCACTCAGTAATTGGCTATTTATTAAACCAATTACTTAGTAACAGTTTTTATATAACTTGTACATATTCTGAAGTCCTTTTAATGGTACGCGCCAATAATTCAGAATTTATATTTCCAGGCACATGAGTCGGTGAACCTTCCTCCCTAGTTATCGGCAAAATTAGCTTACACCCTGAGCTAAAATTCACGCTGCCTATAATTAAAAGAAAATGATCTGAAAGTAGCTTAAAGCGTTTAGCTATAATGAGCTCAATTTTTCTGGCCGCCTCAGCTCGGAGAACTAGAACCTAAACTTTTTAATCAAATTCGAGTGTCATTTGGCTTTTATTAGCGAAACGTGTACAAAGTTTAATCAAAGACGAAGTTTTTATATTTTAACACGGCGAAAAGTCGCGTCTTAACGATAACTCGAGATTTTTCAAACTCTCTGAATATTTTCGGTGACGACAGACGTAATAAAAAGTTTTCCAAGATCCAACAAGGCTAATTAAAGTAGAATGACAAATTCATTATCCGTTTGACTCGTTAAAAATGTTTTCTTTTTCGGTGGAGGATTTAATTATTACTTTTTATTTGTTTTTGTTTGCGTTTTATTAATAGAAACTTTAGGCTTGGGTAATCAAAATAAACGAAGATTACTTAGAGGGGATTGACCGGTAAGGATATTGCGAAAATCCATTATAAATATGTTTGCTATGTTTACATTGCTCACTATTAACTTGTTTTGACGTCCATTCTGGAACTTAAAATAGCAAAAAATTTAGGTTCTTATTTGGTAAACAGACTGTACATTTTTATGTTTTTCCTAAATATATAATATTTCTTTTCCTTAAAACATTATTCGGACTATTAACAATAATTAGATAAATATTTGTATTGTATTATAGTAAATAAATGCGTATACAGGATATAAGACAACGGGTAAACATACTTAAGTACGTTCATATTCGACTAGCCCGTTGGTCGAGTGGTCAGAGACCCTGGCCACGAAATCAAGGGTTGTAGTGTAGGTTCAAATTCCGCTAAGGGCAAATGTTTGGTGTGATAAACATGGACATTTGTACTTAAAACATGGATGTAGGTATATAAACGTATTTAAGTATGTCTATCTGTCCGCCTAGTATCCATAGTACAAGCATAAGCTTAGTTTGGAACTGGAGAATATCATAGGTTTATCAGTCTGGACAATTTATTTATTTATGTATTTTCATATTTCAACATCTTCGTATTATCGGCTGCGAAAATGGTTGTTTTGCTCCAAATAGCTGGTAGATAATATAACACTATAAATGCTTTGCATTGCTCAATACGCTTATACCGATCCTGTTAGCGAGCCTCAGATATGATGTTACTGAAAGAGACAAATGTGAATAAATTTTCATTATTATATATCGAATATATCAGACAACATCACGTACATTGATCTGACTCCGAGCTAAGTAGCTTAAGCACTTGTGTTACGAATATCAAATTCAACAGTAATATTACAAATATATACTTACATACATTGTCGCCTACACAATCACATACCCAAAACCCCATATTCCTTTCCGACACGCTTGGCAAGAAACACAGTTGGCAAATTATTTTTAAGTCCCAGACCAACATGGCACAATGGGCTGGGTTAGATAGAAAATTAAATATACATACTAAAATATTAGATATTAACACCCAGACACAAACACAAGAATTCATCACACGAAAGTTAGTTCTGGGTGGGGATCGAACCCTCAACTCGTGGAGCATAGGACACGGTCACTACCGTATACACCATCTAGCCAGCTAATAAGGTAAGCATATTTTGTTAAATCTCACGAAATTAATAATATATATATACTATTGCATTTTGTTATTTTAAATTCACATTCAAATTCAAATTCAAAATCTCTTTATTTATAAAGGCTTAACTTATAAATAGTCGATTTAAACAGAAAAGAAAAGAAAATCTATCCATCGCGGTCACATATGAGTAAGCTGTTTTGATATAAGCTAGTGTTTGTAATATGGATACTGGATACTAGACAGGCAATCTTAAATACGTTTACAAACATACAAACATCCATGACACAAGAATAAGCGACGATGTTCATTTTTTTTTTTTTTTTTTTTTTTTTAATAAAATAGTTTTTATTCAAACAGAAACATGTTCATTACGCTATTATCAACAGGATTCGAATCCAGGACGTTTAATTTCGCTCCTAGAGACCACACAAGTAGAACACTTGAATACATCTCATTGAAATACTTGTTGTATTTATACAACATTTTCGCGAATGCCCACACACTATCAAATTAGATGTGGGATGATTCGGGACTTTGAGAAGCTTGTTGGTTTAACAACGGGTTGTTTTGTTAGGCCGGTTGTTTGATGCGTAATTGTCACCCTAGTGTATCGCATGACTAAGTAAGTTGGTACTTTCGGCATAGTATGAAAAGCGCCGTTAATTACCGTATGAGAAACATCTTCATGTATTTAATAACTTTGTATTAAATAAACAGTGTGCTTATTCGTTCTTCCTTTGCTCTATTACAATTTCATAGCACTTTTGAGATTGAATAATACGCATTATAATTTCTACTTAATATCAAAATAAAAACAAATATAACATAAGTACATATGGGGGGTCTTTCGTCGATTCCGCAAGCTGTTTGTCTTACAGTACGTATCGCACAAGAAGCTTTTTTGAAGTCTTTTATTTGCACAATAGTATGCATCGTGAAGAACCATTTCGTACTTCTATTTTACCTTGGTGTAAATCATCCAAGGATTTTTCTGGCTTCGTCGATACGAACACACTGTCGAATATTTTAAAATGTTGTCCTTTTTTGTACTGTCGGGTAGAAAATAATTATTGAGGTATGGTTCATTCTCAAATTTGCATACAATTATTATTATTTTATACTATTAATATTTTATTACAAATCTATAGATTTTGTCGAAATAAAATGTAGCCTATAAATTCTCAAGATTCAAACTGTTATAGTGTAGGTATAAAATTACATGACAATCGGTAAATTAGTTTAAACGTAAAACATATCAGACAGATTTAGATTTACAATTTAAATTTTTATTATTGGTAAAAATAAGTTCCGTACGCTGTTGGCATAAGATATCAATTTTCTACATTTATTTAAGAAGATATCATCCAGCCACATTGTTTAAATCTTGCTCTGGGACCAATGTTCCCGAGTACTGCACAAACTCCCATTTACATGACTAATTAGTTGGCGAGCTGCCAAGAGGTGCTGCGAACATGTTACCTCTGTCGACATGTTATGATTTGTCCCGACTGAGAACCGAACCTGGAAACTTCTGCTACAGCCTCTGTGTGGAGTTGCGAACTTTAGGGATGTCTCTGCTTCGTGAGTTGTTTTAAAAGTATATGGAATACATACATACTTACATAACATTATGCCCGTAATCTCCGAGGGGATAGGCAGAGTCAAGGGGCAGCCAGCTCTTTTAACGCTCTTTTAACACAGCTCTTTTAAACTTTTAGCCAAACATAAAACAAAATATAAGTATCTATAAAATAAGTGTACAAATAAGCACACATATTATACTTATTATTAACCCGCATACCCCCAAGGGGAAGGCATAGACGAAGGTGCGATGAGCTTCTTAATTGAAGACGTATAATCAAAAAAAAAAAGATTTCTAAGGGTTATAAGGTAAACGTTGAAGTCAAGCATATTTGAGTCAAGTGTTCATGTAATAAATTAATAATAAATATCAGATTACATCACAAACATTTATCTGGCTCCGAGGTAAATAGCTTAAGCACTTGTGTTATGGATATCAGAAACAATAGTGGTATTACAAATATATACTTAAATATTGGATATTAACACAGACACAGAACAAACACAAGTATTCATCACACGAATGTTTGTCCTGGGTGGGGATGGCGCATTCGGTAGATCCTGCTCCATGCGCCAAGAGTTGTGGGTTCGATCCCCACTCAGGACATATAGGTATTCGTGTGATGAATACTTGTGTTTGTTCTGTGTCTGTGTTAATATCCAATATTTAATTTAATATTTGTAATACCACTGTTGTTTCTGATATCTGTAACACAAGTGCTTAAGCTACTTATCACGGAGTCAGATCAATGTATGTGATGTAGACTAAATTTAGTTATTTATTTATTTATTTATTTGTTTGTCCTACAATAAAAGAAACAGTTTTAAATCACATAGCAAATCCTGCTTATGATTAAAAATAAAAATTCTCCAGACTGACACACCAATTCGCTAGTCCCCAACTAGCTTGTGCTTATGCTATGGATACTAGGTGAACGGATAGACATACTTAAATACGTTTATAAACACCCATGACTAGAGTACTTATGTCCACGTTCATCACACGAAACATTTGACCCTAGCGGGATTCGAGCCCGCAATCCTCGGTTTCGTGGCCAGGGTCTCTGACCACTCGACCAACGGGCCAGTAGGTTTGGTTAATTAGTAATTAATACACACATTGAAAAGTGTTGTTACATTTACAGATCTAGTGTTCTTTGGTGATGACAAGACGACATTCATATTACCGGGCATGACGCCAAGATCCAGGGTGAGTCACACATCGCATTTAGAAATCCCGCCCCAACGGTAAATTAAACAAGGAATTGTACTTTCAAGACTTTAGCTCAGGAATTTAAATTTTAATTTCCTGAAGACGCGAGTATATCAACCTAATTTAAAATATTTCGGTCTTTTTCTCTTTGTATGTAAGTACAATCGAGAGTAGGTATAGGCTCATCTTACCGGAAAGGGAGCAATGAACCCTGTTATTAAGATGCGCCTCACATATGAAGAGGGTTGATTTACACCTGTGTATGTATCAGAAATGTTCAAGGTTATGCACGTATAGAGCTGTAGCGTTTTCTCTAGCCATAGGATATGACATGGTAAGATCACTAGCCAGAATAAACTAGGATTGAATTCACGCAGGTACCTCTGGACTTTCAAATATACAAGACATCGTACCGAAAATTTTCATCAACTTTTAATTAATGAATATAAAGTAATTATAATTATAACAACCATTTATGAAATTGCTCTGCAGCCAAAGTATTAAAAGATGTTAATCATTTCATGCGCTGTACCTACCATTCGATCTGATAAAATAAATGCTTTGTATACAAGGTCGACGACACAGGTCGTTGTAGAAACTAATAATGGAGGTAGTTTCAAAAATAGGCCACAATGAAAATCGGTTAAGTATGTCACAGAAAAAGTCAATCGTTAAACAAAATCTATCGTATTTATAGCTAAAACATAATAATTTCTCGTATTATATCGCAGTTAATTGTGAAAAAGTTTACAATGACGTACAATCTTATTTTTTCTTCTAGTTTTGGATATTTTTATATGCCAGCATTTTTAATATAAACCGCTCAGCAGTATTAGAAAAAACTTGGCTTTCCGCATGTTAAATATTAAACAAAATAAATCGTGAATCATTGTCATACCCTGATCTAATTTATCTGGTAACTATTCAAGAGGTACTGAGGTCGTTTATTTTATTACTAGACTGAGACATCTATGAAAAATGCCTTGCATTAACATATTTTTATAATGAAGGATATTTTATATTCAGGGCACCCGAGTTTAACTTCTGTTGTGGAGATGTATAATGAAGATATGAATATTAGGAAACACTCGTTAGGCTTTTAGGCTTCCAGAAATTGGAAGTATTTTCTAAAGTGATAACAGGTTCCGGATAGCAATTGATCATATGTACCGGACTAAGAATTAGCAATAGCCTTAGGCTAAGAAGTGAAATTTGCCTTGCCTTTGATTTGAAAGTCTGACATTTTCGTCCATTCCCCAGAATTTCCCAACAGCGTGTTTCAAAAAGAGTGCACTTGAGGGAACCTGTGGGTAATTGGGCCACTGCTCAAACGAGTCCTCGCGAAGATCTTGGGTTTAGGTGCTAGCTTTTGTGCTGGTGCATAAACTAGCTTGTTGTTTCGAGAAATGTTTGCTTGCCTTTTTCGAAACCCATTCTCAATTACCTATTCTATCCAAAAAAAAGTTTGATTACATTGGAAGTAGACACCAATCTTTACTTCCATACTAATATTTATAGATTCCATACTAATGCGAAAGTAACTTTGTCTGTATATCTGTTACGACTTCCTCTAAAATACTTAAACGATTATCATTACATTTTGACACCTAGAACTTGAACCCTGAGATTTTTATAGATTCCGCGGCATTCTACTACTCTACCATTAATCCAAATCTCAATAGTTTGTATAACTTATTTTAGATACATATGTGCTTTCAAAGCTTAACTCAAAAGCACAAAAGTACTTATTTATTCTACACAGGAAAATATCTTTACTAGGTATGCTGATTATATCTCAAATATGAAAAGTTCAAAGTTGGATGAAGATAAATACAGAGAAATATAAGGACTAATGAGAAGGTATGTAAAGTTAAAGAGCACTAAAGAGCATTAGAATTTTTTTTAAAACATTTGCAAAATAAACAAAGTACAGTGAAGACTTTTTGACCAATATTTTACTTACTTCATCTTTAAAACATTTTGCTAATTAAATACCGAAATATATTAGATGAATACGAACAAAGGCTGCCTTAAAAATTCTAAATGGCGGACAACTCAACCGCCCGGAAAATTCGTGAAGTTTAAATATGCACAGGTTTTAAATCCAATTCCGTTGTCTGACTGCATAGAATACTTTAGTTGCGATATTATTAGCATACAGGCATCAGTCCAGAGGTGGATTTGAGGAAAAAGAGTTGATATTATTTATATACAGGGCGTCCCACGGCTATGCCATATGGGATATTCAAGGAAAAGTACCATTAATATTGTAGATGGAACATTTTACTGAAGATGGAATATTTTGATGAAGCTTTCGATTGGTTACAGGGTATTTTTTTTCTCGTGTAGCGAGTTCGATTCCCGTTTCAACCATGTAATTATTTAAAAATCTATGAATGCAGTTAAAATTGTTTTTTAAATTAAAATAATGTCTTCTTTCAGTAAAATGTTACATCTACAATATTTAAAGTACTTTCCCTCCATGTGGCATAGCCGTGGGACGCCCTGTGTATTAATATGTATCTATTATTATTATATATGTGTCTAGTAAACTAATTCAAATAGTTATGCCTGTTCAGTAGCTGGCATTATTGCATATCGTAAATTATCAAGTGGCTTAGGATCAGTTTTATATACCCTCAATTTAAATAGTGAATATTTTTGCACTTAAATTAACTAATTTTATTCATAAAAGAAACATAATTTACATATTAAATTAAAATCTCCTTCCTAGTTACCAGAGTGATATGTAAAACTATACATATAATCAAAAGCCATCAAATTAATATCATGACTTTATTTAACTTTCAATAAGCTCTTGCAGTAAATTCATTTATTAATATCGAGACCTCATTGGATCTTAACACTATAGATTTAGTAATACTGTTCAAAATTACATTTTAATGTAAATTTACTGTGGGGAACTAGCTCGTTGCTTTGTGCAACTAAATCCCTTTGCACCGCCCCTTATTGTATTGCATCAATAACTTAGTAGACTGCACACATTTCCCGATGCAGATCCATGCATATGCTTATCACGTTTGTTGATAACTTCGGTAAGCCTTCATTGGTTGGTGTGAAATCGATACACCTACTGAATAAGCTACTTGACTAAATTGTTTTTAGATCAACAGTGAGACTACAAAAAAATATTGTGAAGTTTTTTTTTTTATTTTGTCCAGCAAACAAAAATTGCGAAGACATAGCGCGTCAAAATTTCACGTGAAATCACCTAACGCTAAAATTTATTTTGTTATACATATAAGGTACCCTAAATATTAAAAAGTAGGTATTAAAAGGACAAAAATATATTTTTTCCTTGTCAAACATTTCTGCTGCTTTGTGAGTGCCTGACCTAATATTCTATTACGTGCACAATTTCCTTTTTACTTACTCCAAATGAAAAGCAAATAACAAAACAGCTTACTGACAAAAGCTTTTAAAATAGATCCTGACTACAAAAGAACTTCCCTATTTGTTCCAGCCCCAGTTTTCCGTCAGTCAGTTGCATGCAACCCAGCCGTTAAGGCACAACTATTTATTCAAAGCGGTCCCTGAAATTTGGCAAATACCTAAGGCCGAGTTATTATGCAGGCGACTGCATCGCTATGCAACTAGAAATAACTAAGCGGAATTCTGAGATGGAGTATTGTAAAAATGCTTTTAGTTCATTCGTCGACCCGCTTGTAAATGGCCGTTTGTAGGGCGGTTTTTTAATTTCGAGATGTCATTGGTAACCTTTTTTGTGGGTTAGGTATGTTAGAAGTTGGGTTTCGGTTTGTCAAAGAAATTAAACTGCTGGGCATATTTTACCTTCGTTCTTCATAACTGTGCTAGCTAACTTTATTTTTCTAGATTAATCAGTCGAATGCACTTATTCATCACCATTTATGAATGAAATTTGTTGCAACGTCATAAAAATAATAATGCCCTCCTAACCGATATCGGTCACTGCGGCCAAACGAGGTTTAGCCATCTGCGCAGGAGATATTATAGTGCTCCTTTACTCTCATAGTCAGGACCAACGGCTTAACGTGCTTTCCGAGGCACGTGGGTGATTATACCGCCAACTTTCAGACTCCGTAATTTCAATATTGAAATAACCAGCTACAAATTTTTGGCCCGAACCAGGATTCAAACCCGGGTCCTCTTAGTCCTAAGGCGGCGCATGCTACCACTGCACCAACGAGGCAGTCAATATTAAATAATCAAACTTATACTTGACGGAGATATATGAATGCGTAACTGATTGATTCCATCTGATACCTAAGTGCTTACGTAAACTGCTTACACATGTTGACTATATGAATAAAATGAATTTATTTATTATTGATGTATAATGTCCCTACCATTCTCAAAGAATTGCATTCAGAAAGCAGCTGTTATTTGTCTAAAAATATGTAAAGAAAGTGATGTCTGGTGGTACCTAGGACCTAACGAATTATTTTTATTGCTTTTAATACATTATCTACATAACTGTTTTAAATTAAACCGTTTAATTTAAATTAACTTACAATTGACTAAAACTTCACGCCACTTCCCTAGCGGGTAGGCAGAGAGAATCGAACACCATATTGCATGATCCTTATACACCGCACTCGCCTCTTCAACATTCATGATCCTTTTCATCAACAACAAGCTCTACAGTTTTTATGACTCCTAACATCACCTCCTGTTAATACACGACCAATCTGGTCGTGGTAGGTGAGCCTGGGCCTTCCGCCAACGACTTAATTTAAAAAAAAATTACTTATTTTTTTATTTTTAAGTTTTAAGTTTTTATTTTTTTATGGTGTGATGTATTCTATTTTTAAAGGCATTCTATAAAAATATGTAATCCGCCATTTTGATGGCGGACATTTTGATTTAGCATTTTTTTTATAGTTTACTGTATTCTGCTCTTCAAGCTCTTTTATTGGATACCCATATTGAGGGAGTCGTGGAAAATAATGTTATTCGCCATTATGTAGCGGCGGAAATCTTGGATTTACTATAAAAAATATTTAGTTGTATTGTCATCAGAATTAAAGGTAGATACTTAATTTCAAATTAATCTGTCAATTGCAAAGGAGTTAAATTTCAATTACTTAAGTAATATGACTCAAATAAATAAATACCTAGGTCAAGTTAAATAGCACCGTTTAAAAAAAAATTACTTTCTTTACGAGTACCAAAAGGAGTTTTTAATAATTAGTGCGTTAACGTATAACGAGTCCAAATTAACTGATAATCCCGCGAAGTGTAGGTGTGTCCCGATTAATTAGTCCCGCACTCGAGGACGAGCCGCGCATTCGCAGGAGCAGCGGACAATTACACCGTTGGGTGGCCACCAAACGATTTCACTACTATAGTTATTAACTGACATTACTATAGTATAGTGAAACTATTAATCTAGTAATTAATCCTAACTAATACTGTAAATACGAAATAAGCTCGTATCAGGTAGGATTCACATATACCGGCGCGCTTTGGAGCACATCGGAGCGCACTTACAAGGCCGCAAAGAAAATTGTATTTTATTAACATTCCCTAAAGTCGTATTACATCCAACTGATATTTTCAATCCGCGAGCATGCGTCGGAAGCCGGTCGGCTTCGAGCGTACTCCTCGGAACTCAATTACAACTTTAGGAACTGGAAATAAAATACTATTTTCTTTACAGCCTTTTAAGTGCGCTCCGATGCGCGGCGGTTGATATGAATCCTACCTTTGTCTGACTTTTACCTGATTGCGTCTAAGCTCGACTGCCTCGTTAGTCTAGTAGTAGCATACGCCTCCTAAGGAGCAAGAGGTCCCGGGTTCAAATCCTAAGTCGGGCCAAAATTTGTGTCAGCTCCGTGCCACGGAAAGCACGTCAAGCCGTTAGTCCTGCGCTTGACATCTCACCGGTCATGTCGAATTGCCGTCTTACCGGACTATAAGAGTGAAGAATAGAGAGTGCACCTGTGTTTGCGCACACACTTGTGCACTATAATATTTATTGCGCAGTTGGCTAATCCTCGTTGAGATTGGCCGCTGTGACCGTAGTAACCGATATTGGTTAGGAGGACATTATTATTACTATGACAACCAAATCAAGTGCTTAATGACATTAAATTAACTCAGTAGCGGTCCAAAATACCTATCAGGCAGGTATTCAGCGAAGTTTCAGTGTATCCCGCGATTAATTAGTCCCGACGGAGCCGCGCACTCGAGGAGCAGCGGACAATTACACCGTTGGGTGGCCGCGGCTACCGTTGCGTGTGATACGGTTTCACTCTACTATGAGTATAAGTACATAGATACATACATAACATGAGAGCGGTGGTAGCTCAATGGTAAGGACACGCGCCACTTAACCGGGTTCTAAAGTTCTAAAGTTCTGTGTGTTGGTTTCCGCACTTAGTCCTCAGGGGGACCATTGTGCGTGAGCCATGGCGGCCGATTACTCCAGCCAGCCCACCTCCCTCCAGAAACAGATGGGTCTTCCCAGTCTACTCAGGGCGTCCGCAAGTGATGCCGGTGTACCGAGAGTCTCCTTGCGGATTTGGGCGACGCCCGTGCACTCAAGGAGCACGTGCGCCACCGTTTCCTCCGCCTCCATGCACGCTCTGCACAGAGGACTGTCTGTTATGCCTAGTGTGTGAAAGTGTTTGTTTAGTGAGCAGTGTCCGGTGATGGTCCCCGACACCAGTCTCAGGCTATTTCTGTCCATGCGCAGAAGGCGCCTGGTTAGTTTTATGTCCAGGGATGGCATAGCTTCCTTGGATTGCCTGCATCCTGGTGTCGAGGTCCAGCATTTTGTCGCTAGTGTCTGTGTGTGTTCTCTTAACCAGGTCCTCCACTGGTTGAAGGGAATGGGTACTATGGGTTCTGGACCCACGGCTTTGGTGTTAGAGCCTCTTCTGGTCAGTTCATCAGCCGCATCGTTACCAGCTGATCCACTGTGTCCTTTGGTCCACTGTAGTGTCACTGTGTTACGGTTTATTACCGTGACACGTTCTAGAGCGTTGTGACATTCTAGTATTAGTCTCGACGTGATATGGTTTTTCTTTAGGGATTGGAGAACCGAGGCACTGTCAGAGAGTATGCTGATTTGGGTTTCTGTGACTTTCCTGGCCTCAATGGCGTGTATTGCTTTGATAATGCCAACACATTCCGCTTAACCGGGTAGTGCGGGTTCAAACCCAGGCACGTACCTCTCGATTTTTCAAATCTATGTACGTATTTATACCATTAGCTCGACAGTGAGGGAAAACATCGTGATGAAACCTACAAATTCAAACAACTTTGGATTTGTAACCATGAGCCAAAAATGGTCTGGTTCCCCTATCTTAGGGTTACGAAGGTCAGATCGGCAGTCGCTTCAATGTAATTACCAGACTTGCTAAATCCTGGATCATGGTCTAAGCGGACCCCGTCTAAGCACGGGACATAACGCTAGGAAAATGATGATAATACATACATAACATCACGTCCATAATCCCCGAAGGGATAAGCAGAGTTAAAAGGGTAGCTGGCCCCTTTACCCACATCAGCCAAAAATTTAACTGGGTATGAGTATATGTGATTCTAATTATTAATACATAGGTAATAACTAGTATTATACATGGACAAGGAAACGGTGGTAGTACAATATTAAGGAAAACCCGGACACGTGGAACAAATTTAAATATACATACATACATAACATCACACCTGTAATCCCCGAAGGGGTAGGCAGAGTTAAAGGGACAGCAAGCATCTTAACCACATTACAAAATAAAACTGGGCTGGGTTAAATAAAAAATTTAAAAAAAGTAGTCACGAGTGGCTAGCTCGTCGCCTACACAATCACATAGCGAAATCTCGATGAATAAATTCAAAGATTTTCATTTTAAATTAACGGAGACAGTTAAATTCATTGCAAACTTTAAGCCGGCATTCAGGAATCAGATATTGCTTATGGAATTGAAACATTTTCACATTCAGATAAGCTCACAAAGCTTGAAAGAACATGAACATATTTTGAATCAGAACGTAACTTCAGAATGCTATTTCAATAAAGAATACCTGAACACAAAAGAAAACGCACAAACTTCCCCCCACCCGACAGTTGCAACAAAACCAATTCAGTTACCCACACGTTTTTTTATAACTAGACAAACCGGAATTTCCGTTTCTAAACCAATTCCGACCGTACGTTACGGATACGCGATACGCGTTCCTGAACTGTAACGGAATATAACGTCAAATCTAATCCGGATTTTCTGTTCTGTTCCAAAGGTACCGCGGGCAGACAAAACGGCGGGCCGCGCAAAACTGATTAAAATTTCAACACACATCAAACGCAGCCCGGCTTTTTTCACGGGACCAATTAAAACTTTGACATAACGTAGATAGTTGTGCGGTGCTCGCGTTGAACTGTTCATTGATTAGGAAACAATTTGAAACTCCGCTTCGGTGTTCCTGAATAACAAAAGAAGATCGCAGATACCTTTCCCAAGTTGGTGGCAACGCAGTGTGGTTTTAAGTTGGAAGGATATTGTCGATTATTTAAAACTGATATACACTACACGGATGGCCTTTGTCAGTCTGGAACTTAAAGAGGAAGCCAGCTGTTCGTTGTCTAGCATTTCGTAAAAGGCGACAAATAGTATGGTTGGTGGTAGATTTGTGATTATGTAAGCGTCGACCTAGCTACTTGTCATAACTATTCCAAAATTTTCCATCTGACTCAGTATAATTTATTTATTTATTAAAAGTAGTTAAATTAGCTTACTGCTTCTTGTTCTCTGCCTACCCCTTCGAGGTAACGGGCGTGGATCTTTATATACAAATGTACAATCGAATGTTTATGTAAGACAATAGTAAAAAACAGTAGATAAATAGTAGAGACTGTCAAAAGGTATTTTTTCCTATCTGGGAAATAAATAATTTCAGTCACTTGATACATACATATTAAATTATACAATTACATTTTACACTGTGAACAATAAAATAAATATAAATATTTAAAAAAAAAAGTCCTGTTACCCACATAAAAGATATAGGTACACCCTATTAGGCTCTATATAGGCAATAGCGAAAAGAAACGTGAATTCGCCAACGAATTTCCAATATTCCAACACAGCCGTTGTCATTTACGCGTCTAATAGACACTTGATGACCAATTACAATGGCTTAAGTGCTCATATCCTGCGCTAATGAGGCGTACTGGCTCGGCGAAAATAACCAGATCGCTTTTAGTACCTACACGAAAAACTTTTCGGACGCACATGTGCCATCAGAGGGCGTTACTGGGGAGAAAATTCTATTAAAAAATATTATACAAGCTATTTTTTTATTTGAAGAATTAAGCTATGCTATTAAAATTTGATTACAACGAATCGTTAATTGCAGAAGCCCAAACTTGAAGTTTTAAAACTTTCTAAAAATACGATGCCACGATAGGATGGTAATATGAAGAAAATACCTGCCAAAAACCAAAATATTATTTATGGGACTAGTTAAGCTGTTGAATAGTATATGGTCATAAACTTCGCATAACTTTCTTTAACATTTAAAAAATTTAATGTTGCCTAAAAAAGGATGCAATAATCGAATAAAGGTTCGATACTCTTCATCAAAGATCTATTTTATAAATTCATAATGTATATTTAGAACTCACTTAACCACCAGTTAATTGGTGTAAGGAATCCACGCATATTTTTGTCTAGATAGATAGTGGAGAAAATATAAAATGTTAATGTTCTTATAGAGGTAATAATAAACAATTAGCCAAAGAACACATCTCAACAATTCACGGTCACGCGAACCGGCGTTCGGTCACGTCTGTTATCGTTGGAAACTTTCTGGTTTTCCAGAATTAAGCTAATAATTTTCTTAGCGGAGTTGCGCCATGTAAACACACGCTTTGTTTATTTTGTTCCCGTCCAATTTTCTCTGCCTCCTTATCAAGCTGTTTACCATCAAAATATGATGAAAATGTCAGGTTTCTTTGATTGAATTAGTGCTACACATATGTTATGCATTCATCGTAAGGTAAGGTGATAACTCTTGCATATTTCTTCTCGCAGAAAAACATGCCACCGGAATTTAGTACTCTATTGTGTTCTTAAACGTCCAAAGCTTATTATGTTGCATCAAGAATGTTTGGATAATTTTTAAAATTCCTAGCAGCGCCCCGCGGTTTCACCCGCGTAACTGCTGTTCCAGTTGGAATATGGAGATTAAATAAAGCTATATTTTATCAAGCTACCTTAGCTAGCTTTCCATTAGTGAAATATTTTTTCAAATCGGTTCAGTAGTTACGGAGCCAACTCAATGCAAACAAACAATCAAATCTTTCCTCTTTCTAATATTATTAATGAAGACAAGATATAAAACATTGTTTCTGGGCAATCTTTTAAAAAAAAAAATTATCTAAAAAATAACCAAAAGATTAGAAATCATGAATTAAAAATACTTTTTTCAGATATCCAAATATCCATCTTTCCAATATTAAAAGTAAGTAATATATTTATGGATATAAATATTTTTTTTATTTAATCTATTGTGTCCCACTGCTAGGCAAAGGTCTCCCCCAATTCTTTCCATTTCTGTCGTCCATATTTTTGTACATTATACATTCAAAATCAACAAAATTGTTCGAAAGCACGTTATGCTTGTATTCTCATATCTCTGCATTCACGATCTCTCGAGACCTAAATGTAGTAATAAAAAATCAAAAACACATGCGCACTTCTCGTGAGACCACTGTTTCGTAATATTCCATTACTACGAATGCAATTGATAGGAATCCCGTTAAAATTGTTTTTTAGTATATGAGTGAGGTGGATAAACACATACATTAGGCTTTATTATTTGCATAGTGTGGTTTGTTATATCATCATCATCATCATCTCAGCCGAAAGACGTCCACTGCTGGACATAGGCCTCCTCCAAAGGTCGCCAAAACGACCGGTCCTGCGCTGCTTGCGCGGTTTGCTTTACAAACGGTAATACCAGATCAGTATGGGTTTGAAGATTTGTATTGAATTTTTGGCTGTCTGAGGCCAATTGAAATATCTAGGTACCTTCAAAATCAATTAACGATAATATAGATATTTCTTTTTTCTCTTTGTTGCATTTAATTACCTGTATATAAAATACTGTCGTAATTTCGGATAAGAAGTCTTCTATTTTCCAAGTTTTGCTAATATTAACCATGATTGGGTTGGATTTTTATAGCACCTATAAAATTTAATTTATATAAATAAAAACTGAATTAATAGTGTTGCTATTTGACAATCATCAATAGATTAATGATAACTTTAAATATCAATTGAAAATTATTATTCACCATGACGATTAATTACTTATTGCCCGTATGTGATATACAAAACCGACGCTAAGATCCAAGTAATAATTGAAATTTGTCGTGTCATCATCTTCCTAGCGTTATATCCCGTGCTTAGACGGGGTCCGCTTAGACCATGATCCAGGATTTAGCGAGTCTGGTAATTCCATTGAAGCAATTGCCGATTTGACTTTTATAACCCTAAATACTAGACAATTTTTGGATCCTGGTTACACATCCATGGCTGTTGGAATGTGCAGGATTCATCACACTCTCACCGCTGAGCTAGTGGTATAAATACGTACATAGATTTAAAAAATCCAGAGGTACGTGTCTGGGTTTAAATCCACACCCCTCGGTTAAGAGGCGCGTGTCCTTACCATTGTACCATTGAGCTACCACCGCTCTAAAGACCGTTCAAACCAAGGTCATGGTCTATACTAATGATAAAAAGCTAAAGAGTTCACAGGAACTAGTGGTCTTATTTGATTAATTATTTCAGTATTAGATAGCCCATTTATGGAGGAAGGCTATAGGCTATAACATTAATCATAAACGTTGGTAACACCGCGGGCACAGCTAGTTGATTAATATATTGCACTCTCAAATTTTGACAAACAATATCGTGCTCAAATCTCTTCATTCCAGTTTCGCAGATAGCGTATTTTTTGCAAGTGACACGAAGTTTCCCGGATTCCGATTTATTCGATGTGTCGTATAGATTTTTATTTTCAATTCACTCGGCCGTGATCCATGGATAGGCAGTTTTTTTCTTCTTCTTTTTTTCATAAATCCGCCAATGTTGGTTAGAACATCTGGTTTTCAATTTGTTATTGCATTTTAATGTTACTTAAAAATAAACGATAGGGATGTTGACTGGCAAGTCAATTGAGATACTTTTTAATAGCTGGCAAAACGCAATCACTTCACAATTGTTATCCATATAACAATTGTGAACTGATTGCGTTTTGCCAGTATGCTGTAAAACCTTATTGATTTTGAATTCAAAATCAATCAAGCATATCAAAATTCAAAATCAATCAAGCATACTAATACTTTCTTTTCCAGAATTGATTTTTCAAAATTAAATACAAAGTGTCAACATAACTATAATGGTAGAAAAAAGAAAAAAAAAACATAAGATCTTTAATTGGAATAAACTGGAAGACTACTCGTGATAGTGCTTTTTTATCTAGAAATGTTGATATTCGCGTTAGTTTTTAAGTTAAGAATGTGAATTTGAAAGAACTTTTGATGTTCTGAATAAATTATTCCTTTTAGCTCAAAAACAGGTAAGTATGGTGCATTACAAAAGCATTCAAATGAATAATGCTACGTTTCAAATTGTGGTTAAGCGTGCTATTTTGTTGCGCTAAGATTATTTCATTCGTGAGTAATTTTATGTAAAACTAGCTTTTGCCCACGGCTTCGCTCGCATGGAATAAAACATAACCTTTAAGTTATTTTGCTGTATGAGCGATATTATTCTCATTAAAACCTATTTAGTAGTTTTTTGCGTGACAGAGTAACAAACATCCACACATCCATCCATCCATCCATACAAACATTCACGTTTGTAATATTAGTAGGAAGAATGCATTCTTATTCTCATTATCTATCAACCATCTAAATAACTTTCTAGGGAAAGTTCTTGAAATGGATGATAGATAATTTATGTGATTTTGTACGACTATCACATGCTGCATAATAATATTTAATACGCTTCAAATGTACCTATACCGAAGTCCATGTCCATGAAGTGTCCCATGTTGGTCTGGGACTTAAAAAAGAATGTCCCAACTGTGTTTCTTGCGGCGACTAATAGTATATGGGGTTTTGGGTATGTGATTGTGTAGGCGACGAGCTAGCCGCTTGTCACTACTTTTTTACAATTTTCCATCTAACCCAATCCAGTTTTATTTTTGTCTGAATGTGGTTAAAGGGGCCTGCTGCCCCTCTGCCTATCCCTTGGAGGTTTATGGGCGTGATATTATGTATGTATGTATATTTAGTACAATACCATTTTGTCGAGTTTGTCAAAGCAATTTAAAGTATATTTTAAACACATGACAGTGGGTTGGATGACACTGAAGAGATTTTTAAAATCCTTTGAGTTATATTGACTGTTTCGGTATAAAAAAAAATATACAATGTAAGTATGTAGTTATTTTTCAGCAATTTATCGTTCGTGAAATAACTGAATAAGATTACAACTCAATTCAGGGCTAATTTACTATCGTGTATTATGCACGCTCTATTCGTTTATTGTTCTATTGCCCCAATTTTGAATAGGCACTAACACCTGTCCCTTAATGTTCCAAGATACATAAACATCACTTTATAGGCCATTCGTAGTATTCTATTTTTCGACGAAGTGTTTCCAGTTTTATGTCTATTCACATAAAACGCAAGATGTACTGACAGATTAAATTTTACGCGTCGGTTTCGCGTATAAAATTAATATTTTTTTGGGTCAACATCGGCTGAGGAACAGATGCTCGCTATAATTGAAATATCATCTAAGTAAGTCAAATTAGAGTGACTAATAAAATATAAAGCTACATAATTCATTGAACTTTCATGAAAAGCAAATCTTAGAGAGCGCAAAGCCCGTATACTTATATCATGAATGATTCTAATAATTAGTCGGGCTCGATCTCGCATTTGGTAGTGACCCTGCCCCATGCGCCAAGAGTTGTGGCTTCGATTCTCACCCAGGACAAACATTCGTGTGATAAATACTTGTGTTTGTTCTGTGTCTGGGTATTAATATCTTATATTTAAGTATATATTTGTAATGCCACTGTTGATTCTGATATTCGTAACACAAGTGTTTAAGCTACTTACCTCGGAATCAGATCAATGGATAAAGTCGGATATTTATTTATTTTATGAGATATTGGACAAATGTTATAAACGTTAATCCAACAAAATAATTAACAAGACGTGGTCGCTTTGTAGAACAAAAAAAAATGCTAAAAAAATTATACTCTAACACCATGAAAATCTCTGAACATCCATCCGAGGTAAATGGTTTATACTTAATTTACGTCCGTGACACCTCAAAACGCGATCTTAGAAAGCCAAATCTATTTCAATCCAATAAGCACTAAAATTCACTCTACACTCGTTATCGACGATGAAACAGCTCCATTCAATTACCGTTCGAGATCCGATCGCCAAATTGGGAAATTTCTGTAAAAATTCTCATACACATTGTCGGGCCGGCTCGTCACGTCGAAACTCGCGCTATCTCGATCTGTGCCGAGCCCGCAATCGGGAGCCTCGATTGAGTTCGTGATCGTGCATCCGAAAGCATGCGGGATGTTACACGCTAAAGGTGGGACGGCGAGAGTGTGGAGTCGGCAATAAGTAATGTCGTGTGGTGCCGGGATTGGTACTATCGGATAATGCACTTCCAGCATATAATATCTAGGTGTTAATATCCAGTATTTAAGTATGTATTTGTATTACCATTGTTGATTTTGATATCCGTAACACATACATAACACATAGTACGTATAAGGTAGTATAAGGTAATTATTAAGGTACGTACCTCGTCAGATCAATAAATATCAGACGACATCACATGATGTCGTCTGATATTTATTTATAAATAAATAAATAAATGAATATCAGACTACATCACATACATTGATCTGACTCCGAGGTAAGTTGCTACGGATATCAGAATCAACATTGGTATTACAAATATATACTTAAATATTGTATATTAACACCCAGACACAGAACAAACACAAGTATTCATCATACGAATATTTGTCCCGGGTCGATCAAATCGAAAAAAGTCGATCGAACCCACAACTCTTGGCGCATGGGGCAGGGTCACTACCGAATGCGCCATTGAGCTTGTCAAATTTATTTATATGAGGTGTCATACTTTTCCAGTAAGTGTCTAAGTGGCTAAAATTTAGTTTGAATCTTATTAAATAACAATGAAATGCGTTGTGCTCAAACTTTAAAACATTTGTACTCGAGTCATGGATTAAACGTTTCTAAGTATGTCTAGCCGTTTACCTAGTATCCATAGGACTAGATTAATATTAGTTTAGTTTGGAATTAGGGAATTGGTGTGTCGGATAATTTATTTATCAAATTGACTTTTAACTTAAGAAATGTAGACAAGTGTCTAATCGGATACGTGGATCCACAAATATTTAATTGTGCAATTTGTTCAAGTCAAGTTTAAAAGAATGATGCTAGCAGATGAGGCGCGTTTCATTGATTAAGAGTTATAACTATTTATGATTATAATTAAATATTAATCTTTAGATTTAGTCTCCAATGGTAGTGGTAGTAATGGATTTGAAATCAACCCAAATGAAAGCAACAGCTGATTTAAAACACATAGGTATGGGAAAGACGAAGTTGAAGTTCAATTTTTAATTTACGTAAGTGTAAGTTAAAGTTCAATTTTTAATTTACAATTAAAAATTGAAAGAAACAAGTGGCTATCTCGTCGCCTAGACAAACCCAAACCTGACACAATAAATATTTTAAACACGACCCCCGTTAAACTAGCTATTCGGTGTCGACACCAAAAATAAACAGCCCGAGCATCAAAAGAGGTTTAATCCCAAACGGCTAATTCAACAGAATCCCCGAAGCAGCATCAATACCAAATCCTTGCCAAAATTCCCGCGCCCAAATCACATCCGAGCGAGTTATTTAATTAGTCCGTTTTGGCGTCTCAAAATCTTTTCTACGTGCTCAGTCTTTTAAGCGCTTAATTAGAAATTCCGCCAGATTATTCTGTAAACAAACCTCATGATGGTTCATTGGTCTTCGCGTTAATTGGATTCCGCATCCTGTGTCTCACTTAATTGTTATCCGCTTTTTGTTTCGGAGCTGTGGAAATGGATAATGCTGTCGCAAAAAAGGTGAAGCAATAATTTTAACTGCGGCCACTTGAATTTATTTTGTTGTACTCCCCGACTATCTATTTAATCACTCTGTTGTCCGATAACCCTTTGGTTGCATTTGATTGCAAACACACGTTCATTTTGATAAATTATTTGATTCTATAGCCACCACACTGCAAATTGCCTGGTGAGTACATACGGCAGCCGCAGTAAATTTTTTCTAAATTATAAGTTATAGAAATTCATGCATTCTATTCTAAGACTTTAAAATCTTAAGTAATCTTATAGATAAATTTTACACGTTGTTTGAAGATATGTTAAATTTTCTTTTGTTTACAATATTATTATGTACAATTTTGCAATTTAGACATCAGTACAAAATATTTTTTTCTAATTTTCGTACACTATTATTTTGAAAATAAACCTAAGCGCTTAGCCCGTATTCTTGAAAGCCTTAATTACATCACACCGCCTAAAACCTAAAGTTCCAAATAACTTCGAAACTTACTTGAAAAAATCGCTACGCACGTCTAAATCGGCCTTCGCAAGAATCAGGGTCGGGAAGACTGAGCCTCTTAAAAGTTAAATGGCTCTTTTCACTTTGATTAAACTAAACAGAGCTCTGATTGTGGCCCTCATTAATTTGAGTGTCAGCCCATCGGAATTATAATAGACTCTTTTGAGGGAGATCTTGTTGCAGGCTCTGATAGACACGACGTAAATGATATAACGTAATTTGTTCGCTGATGAAATGTTTTGTTGGGCATCTGCAATCTCATTTCGGAGTTTAGGCACGGCAATGTATTAGTTTATGACGTTGTGTTTTGGCCCGTGAAAGGTTATTTCTCGCGTGGATTGAAGTTTACAACTCATTTAGAATTTTCGATTAAGACAACAAAAACCCGGTAATACATTATTCAAATAATTGTAGTTCGTTATAAAACTCAATGAACATGTAGTTTAAGGGTAAACTTTCTTTTAAAATAACTTGGCCTAACGCCACGCCACCGAATATAACGCCACACCACGTTCAAGACACGTAGTGTGACAGTTTAAACGAGCGCAATGCATTTTTAGTATATCAACAACAATCCTCAATTACTACTACCTATCGTAGTAGTAATCAAGGGTTGTTAATAACAGCCTTCGATATAAATGGCACATATTGCTACTAATAAAAAAATAACTTCCCGTTTTTCTTGCTCCAGAACGTCTCAACGTCCTCTACGAGAGGAACTGGACTCGACTGGTGCACGAACAGCTGCGCAAGTTCGAATCCTCCATAGTAGCGGCGGCGAGGCAGTCTCCTGATGCGCAGCCTCCAGAACTGGCTCTGGACTCCAAGTGGACATTCTCCGGGGCCCTTATCTACTGCATCACTTTAATTACGACTATAGGTAAGGCTTGGTTCCTTAAACTCACACCTACCACTATAAGAGGAGCTGGGCTAGTGTTTAAAAAGCTGCGCATATTCGAGTCCTCTGGAGTGATGGGAGGCAGTCACCAGACTCGCAGCCACCAGAACTGGCTCTGGACTCCAAGTGGACATTCTCCGGGGCCCTTATCTACTGCATCACTTTAATTACGACTATAGGTAAGGCTTGGTTCCTTAAACTCACACCTACCACTATAAGAGGAGCTGGGTTAGTGCATAAAAAGCTGCGCAAGTTCGAGTCCTATGGAGTGATGGGAGGCAGTCACCAAACTCACAGCCTCCAGAATTGGCTATGGACTCCAAGTGGACATTCTCCGGAGGTCTCATTGACTGCATTATTTTAATTACGACTATAGGTTATATTTGGTAACCTAAGGAGATGTGCTTGGTTACTACATTTCTAAGTGTAAAAATTAACGGTATACCTCATGATACGGTTCCTCGTGAGAGATACATGGACGAGGATTGAGGACGATTGTCATGCTTAGAAGCATGAGTCTATGTGGTTAAAGGCCAAATCCTACTCATACCATTACTCTGAAGCCTTAAAAGCCAAAGTGCAAATTCATATCTACTAGTACAGTGATGAAGGAAAACGTCGTGAAGAAGCCTGTACGTTCAGATAACTATGTATGGATGGATCCTAGTGATTATTTAATTTATCTGAAACCCTTGTTAATGGATGCTGATATGTAATGGCACTATCAACTTTCTAGCATTTTCAATAAATGATAAGCCGTTTATTGAATAATAAAGGGTTGAATAACCTTGAATAACCTTTTGGTTACCTACAAAAAGCCGTAGCTAACCTATAGAAACTAATCATAATATACTTCTCAGGTTATGGAAACGTGTCACCCCGCACGGCAGCGGGGCGGGCGGCTACCGTCGCGTACGCGGCCGCTGGGGTGCCCCTCACGTTAGCCTGTCTGGCCGGCCTAGGGGCCTCGTTGGCACGCCTGGCCAGGCTGGCTTGGTTGAGAGCTACTAAAGGAAAAGTGCCTAATACGTGGCGCAAGGATGGCGAGGTACGTTTAAAATGTTGTTTAGTTTGGTTTTTTATAGTGCTTGAAGAATGTGACCCATGGTGGGTATTTATCTTTCTAGTTCTGTTTTCAAAGAAAAAAAACATTGCAATCACTGTATGTCATCATCTTCCTAGCGTTATGTCCCGTGCTTAGACGGGGTCCGCTTAGACCATGATCCAGGATTTAGCGAGTCTGGTAATCACATTGAAGCGACTGCCGATCTGACCTTCGTAACCCTAAAATAGGGGAACCAGACAATTTTTGGATCATGGTTACAAATCCAAAGTTGTTTGAATTTGCAGGTTTCATCACGATGTTTTCCCTCACCGTCGAGCTAGTGGTATAAATATGTACATAGATTTTTTAAAATCTAGAGGTACATGCCCGGGTTTGAACCCGCACTCCTCGGTTAAGAGTCGCGTGTCCTTACCATTGAGCTACCACCGCTCTATGCAATCACTGTATGTAATATACAATATTAAGGTGCATTTGAACAATGTGTAATTTAAGTGAACAATTGGGATCATCTGTTATATCTAAGGAATTTTAATTTCACCTAATGGTGGGTATGAAAAATGTAAAAATTATGAATAACATATTTTTTAAGATATTTTGTACATTTTGCTACGAGTAATGTATCAATTGGTACTTGCAGAACAAGTTCACATTAAAGTTAGTGAAACAGTCTTCCCTCTTCTAGAGATATCAATCAAACTAACTTACTACATAGATATGAATAATATAGAAGGTTACATTTAATCTTATAAATGTAACCTTCTATACAGATAGATACGAGTATATTCTATTGTAGGTAAAAAATAAAGTATTTTATTCCTTTTAAAACAGCTCGAAAACCTTCAACTCCACGAGCAACAACGCCTCCTCCCGCAGCCGACAGAGAACAACCAGTACACCTCGTTCCCTCCCCGGTCCCACCGCTCCCCCGGCACTGTGAGGGCCAAGGCTGGCGACAGAGGTCAATATTCGCAAGTATTTGAGAGGGCCTCGCCAGGCCCCCGCGCGGCCACGCTAGGTCGTATCAAGCGCAGTGCCTTGGCTGATGGTGAGCTTCTGTTTTGTGGCTTTACCTTGGATGAGAGGATGTGAATGGTGGTGTTGAATACTAGTAATGAGAATGGCTGTTTATCTGAGAAATTGGCATAGTTTGAATTCCTTTTCTCCTTAAATAATTTACATATGGTATTTTAAAATTACCTACACTTGGTATTTTAAGAAATAGTAATACAGATAAAGGCGAAATAGTTGTAACATATTTTTGGGTTCTTGGTGTCGTCTTCAATCTATAATACCCTGATTCTCAATGCCTACCCCGATAGGGAAGTGGCGTGAAGTTCAGTTAGTTAATTTTTATAACACTATATGATAACTATCAAGTAATTGTAGTGATGTAAATATGGCAATGGCATACATAGGTACATTAATAGACTGTTGTGCTGTTGAATTAACAGTTTGTAGCAAAAAGGGTTCAAGGTGTTTACTGTTTTGGAATGTAACCATTTCAAAGGCCTTGAACTAACATACAGGATATAAGTAATTGTACTTCAAGATGAAAACACGTCTAAAGGTCATTGAGTCTACTGAATAGGTATTGTAAATAATGCGGTCGCTTTTGCTACGCTTTTGTTGTTCCTTGCCTGGTTCACCAGCTATGCTTGACCCATGTTGCTAATCGTGGAATTTCTTAACAGAACCGCAAACGTCATCAGCTCTTCAAACCCAAACGTTAGACCGTAAGAAGACCGTTGGCAGTATGAAGTGCCTGGCCACAGTTCACGGGCCAGGCCGAGGGAGAGGCAGGGGGACTATACAAAGACCGAGGGGAGCTGTGATTGAGCAGTTAATAGCTGAAGAATGTGGGGAGATTCCATTGAACAGGAGCCAAGAGGACCTCGATGATTCGGAGGACCCAGACGATGTGTAAGTTTTAGAAATATCAATATTAATAAATGTTAAGCTGATGCTTGACATGTGAGGATTGAGGGTTTTCTGTAAAACATGTGCATTATGCATCATGCATTATGCATTTTACAGAAAACCTTTATCAGCAAACAAGTATTTAATTCCTAACTATCCATGTAATATTAAAACATATTTTGACCTGATATTCTTTACAGGCTTTAATTTTAACCAGAAGAAATCTAATATCCCTCAGAAACGCACAATATAGATTTTCTGTGATAAATTGAAATTTTCACACAGTAGCGGAGCTGTGAGCAGTGCCTCGGTGCTTGGTGTTAATAAGTTCAATTTGCTTCCAGGATCTGCCCGCACGATACTCCCTCGAGAGTGCCTTTGATCTGGAACGAGGGCCACAAGAAGAGCTGTGCAGCACCCAGCAGCAGCGCTTCCACCAGCGTGCAGCATCACGCCCACGTGGAACATTGCCACGTGCCGGTCAGCATCGTGCTCTTCCTCCTGCTCGCATACGTGTGCGCGGGCGCCGCCATCTTCTCCGCCTGGGAGAACTGGAGCTTCCTCGACGCCGCCTACTTCTGCTTCATCGCGCTAGCCACCATCGGCTTCGGGGACTTCGTTCCAACCAGCTTCTTAACCTCAAAGCAAAATACTGAGAGCTCCAAAAGCGAGTACATTCAAATGGTCGCGTGCTGTGCGTACCTCGTTTTCGGCTTAATCCTCATTGCGATGTCCTTCAGTCTCCTTCAAGATGAAGTCGTCTCCAGATGTTCGCAGCTAGCCAACAACTTGGGGCTGTCGCGTCAATGACAGTACGAGAAGAGCGATTGTAGCTCCACAGATAACCATCTGAGGATGTTATGATCGTTGTTGTAAGAATTGAAACATGAAAATCCGTCTTTACGGATCTGTACTTCTTCATATTGGAATTGTATTTCATGTTACTCTGTATGATAAATAAATTATTTTCTCATATCAGCATGATTGATTAATGGTGAAAAATTGATACTTTTTACGGACTTTGTACTCGAAATTGAATGACGTTTGTGGTGTAAATAAATGTATGATATATTTATAAAAGCAAGGCTGAAATTGTAATGAAACAATAAAATTGTGTTGAAACGTATTTCTTGGTTATTGAAAACAGAACCTTACCACTAAATAACTATTATTTGTATACATGTAATTAAACGGTATTCGAATACAATGACCATATTGTCTTGTAAAGACTGCTCAGCAAAAGGAAAGGCAAGACGAAACTGCCAATATAAAAGTACTGTTTCTAATTTACATTATGAGTAAAGCCACAAATAAAAAAACTATTTATGGATTACTCGCTTTGCAAGTAGCTTGGTCAATTTAAATCCTTATGTAATTTTTACTAAGCCTTGCAATAGTCGAATGTTAAAAATAACAAGCAGAACTCATATATTACTGAACAACACCGCATTGTAATCCGCTTAACGTACACAAAGTTGAAGTTGTGAGCTGAAATGGAAGACAATAACAAAAATTCACTCTGCACTCTGAATCAAATGTGCAGCCGAGTGCCAGCAGAGTAAAACAATAGCCAATTTAACACTCGCGTGCGGACGAAACCGCGAATTTGCGTTAAAACAGTGACATTATTAAACCGGAATACAGGAAACCCCGGCTCCCAATATCAAGGGATCAAATAATTCCATGCTACGAGGAGTTTCACATGTCACGACTTTAATGCGATTTAATGATCAACGGCCATTGTGTGTAGACCTGGCTTCTGAGAGATGAACCTGTGTCACAGAAGCCAGTAACTTCCTATCATTGACAAAACTATTGGGGTTTGTTGAGATTTAATAATATGATCAATTGTTTTCACGAAGGTTAAAGTTAAAACGTGAAGTTAAAAGACTGAGTTAATGGTATATGGGATTTTGGGTATGTGATTGTGTAGGCGACGAGCTAGACACTTGTCACTACTTTTTTACAATTACCATCTAACCCTACCCAGTTTTGTTTTTGGCCTTCCCTTCGGGGATTATGGGCATAATGTTATGTTATTTTGTTTTATGTTAGTGGCATCGCAAAAAGAGAATCCAGAACTCTCACTCGTCGAGGGAAACAGCAGCAGCGTGGCTAAAATGTTATTTTAAATTGATCTTCTGTAACATGATAACTTTATCGATTTGAGCCGAGGCGTTTACACTATAACTATGCGCAGTAACTTGTGCACTATTTGACTGCCCCGTTGGTCTACTGGTAGCGTGCGCTGCCTAATCGACCATAAGGGCCCGGGTTCAAATCCCGGGTCGTACCACAATTTGTAGCCGGTATTTCAATATTGAAATTACTCAGTAATAGCCCGGAGTCGGAAAGCACGTTAGCTGTTGGTTCTGCGCCTGGCCTCTCTCCAGTCTTGTCGAATTGCCGTCTCACCGAACTCTAAGAGTTAAGGAATAAAGAGTGCACCTGTGATTGTACATACACTTATGCACTATAATATCTCCTATGCAGTTGGCTCATCCTCTTTGAGATGGGCCACTGTGACCGATATCGATTAAGAGGACATTATTACTATAAAATGTCCTGCGTATGACCAATATTGATTGGGAGAATATTATTATAGCGCAGCACTATTACATTGAATAAAGATTTTCCTATAGAACTATTTATAGAAGTAGCTATTATTGACGTTGTCTGTCAGGAGATAGAGCAACAACAAATACATTATAATTAAACCGAAATACAGAAAACCCGAAGTTCCAATATCACAGAATCAAATCATTCCACGTAACATGGGTTCTATAGATTTACATGTTACGATTTATGATTGAGATAGTTTTTAAGAGCTATCAAAACGAAATCACTTCATAGATTTGGTATAGGCTTGTCAACGTGTGACGTCACTAGTTTGTATAGTCAACCTTTTTTTTTTTTTTTTTTTTTTTTTTTTTTTTTTTTTTTTTTTTTTGACCCAGGGGAATGCGTTACGCACCGTCCCGCTGAAACCGGGGGGAATCAGCGGGGTGTGTCGGACTCCCGGGGACCTCGAGATGGATAGGAGGACCCTGCTCCGCCCAAGGTGGTAGTGGGCGGGGTATACCGACTAAACCCCTGGGATGTACCGTTCACGCCTATATATAAGACGTCCACGGGATCGCGCATCGCTAAACCACCGTGAACGCCCCAGCGTCGGCCCTGCCATAGCTGGGCCTCCTTCGCCTAAGAGGAAACAACAACCGGCACACAGGAATCGTATCCCAGACAGGCGGAACTATGCAATGTGGGTGGGAGCCCCCCGGCCCTCACCCGCGTGGTCCGCTAGGAGGGTTGGAGGAGGTGGGCGTACCTCCTCCTCCGACCGCCCAACCGTCTGCGCCGGAGCGGGTGAGCGAAAGCGTTATCCTCTCGTGCCCGCTCCGCGGCCTCCTTCTGGGACATGACGTCTTCGCAAAAGGAGACCATTGCTGCCCATGATCTCTCACTGCTGAGCATTGCGGCAATAATGTTAGCTAGCGTGAGGTCGGGTCCTACTACCGCGGCGAGACTGCGTCGCTGTGGACTCCAGGCCGCGCACACCTCTAAAGTATGCTGCGCCGAGTCATCGTCCGCGCCGCACTCGTGACAGATGGGCGTGGGCTCCCTCTTGGCCACACGGTGTAAGTAGTGGCCGAAGCAGCCATGGCTGGTGAGGATTTGCACCAGCCGGAATGTGAGAGAGCCAAATTTGCGATTGGTCCAGGGGAGGAGTACAGGGAGGACGGCATCTATCGTTATCCGACCATAGGCCGCCACCGAAAGGCTATTCTCCCATCGCGCCATTATATCGGCACGTACAGTGCTTCGGGCGCGCTCCACCTCTGCTGGGGCAAGTCGCTCCCCCCTATCGCGGCTTGCTGCCTGGTGGTGGTAGACGGCAGCAAGTATCTCCGCCTCCAGTTCCCAGGGGGGAGTACCCGCGATGACGCATGCTGCGTCAAAAGAAACCGTACGATAGGCCCTAATTGCACGTCCAGCTATTATGCGCTGCGGTCGTCGGAGTAAAGCCCTATTTGTCCGGCTAAGCGCATCCGACCAAACAGGGGCCCCGTAAAGTGCCATACTTTTGATTACCCCAGAGTAGAGGCGGCGACAGCTCGCGCTTGGTCCGCCGACGTTTGGAAGCAGCCGACCAAGCGCCGCTGCAGTGCGTACCAATTTTGGAGCCAATATGGTAAAATGTGCCTCAAAATTCCATTTTCCGTCAAGATGAAGGCCGAGATACTTCATCTGGGCCTTGACTCGGATGGTAACACCCTCAACAATAATGTGGGCCCCTGGTGGAGGCCCTCTGCGCGGTCCATGGAATAAAAGGGCTTCAGTTTTCTCTAGAGCGACATTTAGCCCTAGTGCCCTAATACGGCTTATAACCAGGGAGGTTCCAACCGTCGCCAAACGCTTGACTTCTGGGAAACTCCTACCCATGGCTACAACTAAGGTGTCATCTGCGTAGCATAGGACTCGCATATCAGGTAGAAGCGCGCCCCGCAACACCCAGTCATAGCCAATATTCCACAGGGTCGGGCCCAGAACCGAACCCTGTGGAACTCCGCAACTGACCTTCTGCCGAACTAAGTTCCCCGCCTTATCCACGAACAGGACTTCTCGATCTCGCAGGTAATCCGACAGGTTAAAATTAAGAAGATTTTGTAAAATTAAAAATCTTAGACTCAATATGATTGAAAATCAATAACGCTTAACAGCATACTACGATACTTCCTTTTTCAGAAATGATATTTCAAAATTAAATTTAAATGGTGTCAGCTTCCCAATTATAGAAAGATAAAGTAGGTATTTTAGTGTTCCTATTTTTTGTTTAGGGTTAAGTAAGGTCAATTGCTTAAATTAACTTTTCCTGTTTTGGTCAAGGTGAGAGGTGTTTTCATAAGTTTTTATGCATAGTAAATATGTGTACTTACGTGCTCATATTATTAGGAAATTGTGTGTTATAAATAATTATGTGCGTGTAACATACACGTTCATCATACCATCATTATTTACCACGTAAAATACACACATTTCACAATTAAATAAAATTAGGATCAGAGAATGTAAGACTTGGTCTTTACATATGATTATGTATATGAACGGGACGATCTAGACGAATTCTAGTCCCAACTCAACTTTACGAATTCTAGTCCCAACTCAACTTTATTTTTGGCTAAATTAAGTTAAAAGAGCTTACTGGTACTTGGACTCTGTCTGCCTTACCTTAAAACACCATAAGCCATCTTTTAGAACACGCTAGGCAAAGAACACAGCTTGCAAGTTATTTTTAAGTTTCAGTCCATATAGGACTAAATTTATAGTGATGTAGTGACTAGCATATCGTAAAAGGCGACTAATGGTATATCGGGTATTAAGCTTGTGATCATGTAGCCGATAAGACGATCATGTAGCAACTGGTCACTATTTTTTCATAATTTTTTCATGATTTTCGGCTAAATGTGACTTAAGGAGCTTATTTTGCTTTGAACTCAGGCTGAATTAAGCTCAGTAAGCTGAGACCTCTTCAAGGACGATTGCTTAATGATATATTTATACGTAAATATGTTTGAAATTTAACCAGTGTGTAGTATTTCGTCGCCCTGTGTGAATCCGGCTTGTCCCGGTCAAATCCCACGCGGCGGGATTACGCGCGCTCGCCGCCCTTGAATTACCCGGCTAACATGGGGTCTTGTACGAATTCATCGAGATTTTTGGATATTGGGGAAATGGGCTTTGTTATTTAATAAAATCATGTTCACGATGATTGAGGTCACTCAATAACGGGATATATGGTGGAATTGGGATTGTACGTAGGTATGGTTTATAAAAGAGATTCAAATTCAAATTCAAAATGTCTTTATTTATGTAGGCCTCAAAAAAGCACTTATAAATCGTAAATTTTACAAAAATCTGTAGAGAAATGTGAATGTACCACCGGTTCGGAATGCTGATTCTACCAAGAAGAAACCGGCAAGAGACTCGGTAATTACACTTCAAAGCGTCAAAATATACATGAGTAATGTCCTTTATTTTAAGTTCTAAACCAAATCATACAATCAATGACTGTGGGAGATGACATAATATGATTACAATAAAAGTGTAAATAAGTAAAGTAAGTATGTAAAGATAAGTTATATGATGATAAGTTTTTATGATTAGTGATAACGATATAAAAAGTTCTGAGCATTTTAAATTAGAAGGGTATTAAAAAATATTAATATTTTTGACCAAATCTGACTAACGATAATGACAAGAAAATGTTTACTGTTCAGAACGAAACTAAATCAAAAAGCTGCCGTGAATGAGAAACAGGTCAAAGAATGATGTCAGTTATAATAGCACGCCTCTGTTAACTAACGCGTGAACTGGGCTGGGCTGTAATGAGTCTGTACCTAACACGCGGTTATAGTTTACTTCTGTATGAGTATTTATTTGTCACAGTTTCACTAAGCTTTTTTTTTTGAATTCGTCGACACTGTGCCTCAGTGTGTCACGTCTTAATTTGGGGCATTTACAACGATCTTCACAATTTAAAAACTAGCTTACACTCGCTCCAACTGCAATATGCAAACAAAATTGATCATCCACAACTTCAGTAACCTACCAAAAATCAACTATGATGACTGCTCTATTGAAATATGCCAAAGGTTGGCAAAGGGGTTGCTGACCCTTTGGCCTCTACCCCTTTGAGAAATTGTGGGCATGGTGATATGTACTTATACTAAGAAACGTCCTTCATTCTTATAGTTTCGACTCGAGAGAGGTCAGACGCAGTACGAATGACTTAACGTGCTTTCTAAGGCACGGGGATGACAAACCGCCAACTCCCTGACTCCTGACTGAGTAATTTCAATATTGAAATATCCAGCCACAAATTTTGGGCCTCACCCGGAATTAGAGAAATCTTGTTCTTTAGGCGGCGATACTTAAACTCGATTTCAAAGTAGTCTCAAAGCTAGAAAATTAACAATTAGCTCTTACTGCCGCACTCCCAAAACACAGAAACGAACATCGCAATCAGATTCAAACGAATACAGCGGTCCTACGTCGGCCGCACCAATCGTTACCAGAAAGTTGCGACTTGCTTATTCAAACTAGTTTGCAAATTCCGAAATATTACGACCGGCGGCCCCCACCTGTTTCCACTACGCCTTTGACTGCGGAAACTTAATAAAACTTCTGAATGCAACCTTTGGCGTGAAGTTTCGCCAGGAACAGAGGAGAAAGGAGAAAGATTGCCGTGATTTATACACCCAGAATGCTTCCTGAAAATTGAGTTCAGCTGAAGAGAACAATTGTAGGAGCATGTTTGCTTGTTACATTGTTGTTGCTTACAACGATAGGTCATGAGATTGTAGGTCCATGAAGTCACAGGAACTACTATTCCTAGATCTTTGACAGGCCCGTTGGTCGAGTGGTCAGAGACCCTGGCCATAAAAACAAGGGTCGTTCGAATCCCACTAGGGGTATATGTTTTGTGTGATGAACATGGATATTTGTTCTCGAGTCATGGATGCTTATAAGCTTATTTAAATATATCTATCCGTTCACCTTGTATCCATAGCACAAGCTTATAAGCTTAATTTGGAACTGGTGTGTCAGTCTGGAGAAAAATTTATTTAAGAGTAAATTCATTCCATCATCCACAATGCTTCATGGAAATTGTTTTGGCATGCAGTGTCAGTTCAAAATATACAGGTATTGAGACCGTAATTCGTAGGTGCGTAAAGTCATAGTTCTAGTTTTTTATGGTAATAAGGAATTGTGCATTGGCCATGCACAAATAGTTAGTTTGATTGATAGATAAATGGAATGGTAGGGAGACAGTATGGACATATTCTTCTTTTATTACTATTTCTATGATGAACCATTGTAAGCATTTATCATATGCCAGATAAAAGAACAGAGATTCCTCATTAATGGGAAGTTAACGTCATTTATATTATTTAATACTTCCATTATTTCCCGGTATTATACAATGTATCAATTTCATTACAGAAACTAGTATCAAAAGTGAAGTATTTTTCCGTTCTGTATTATTTTAATATTCCTTCATGTTAAATGATTAAACAGTTAGTTACATAGGACTGGATTAGCTGCTGTAGTTGACTTATCCCAGAAAGGGCCTATCCCTTCATTATCAACAGGTCTCATCTCAGGACCAGACCTTGTTGGTTCTTTACTTAGGAATGTATTTAAGAAACGTGAAGGCATTTTTACTACTAGCACTTAGGTTTTCATTCTCAATACGCTTTTTCGTCAATAACATCCGATTAGTCAGATAGCATCTACTCATTTGTATGTATAACAATTCCAGTAATGATATTCCTTGAAGCTCTTGTCTTTGAAAATCATTTGAGGAAAGGCTGGAAGTATCAGCGTCGAATTCATTAGTCAAATCACTTCGCCATCTCAAGTATTTCGAGCACTAAAACTCCAAAGAAGCCTTGAATTTGGCTTTATTGTCATATTTGCATTTTCTTTTCACTGTTATTGGAGGTGTTTTTATGATAAATGTACATGAAAAAAGATTTCTGTCTTCGTTTCTAATAATTTATCAAACCAAAATAAAAATTATAGAGGAGTACCCTAATAACAGAAATATGCCAAATAAATTATAAATAAATTCAGACTACACCACATACATCTGACTCCGTGGTAAGTAGCTTAAGCACTTGTGTTACAGATATCAGAAATAACAGTGGTACATATTACAGATAAATACTTAAATACTGAATATTAACACCCAGATACAGAACAAACACAAGTATTCATCACACGAATATTTGTCCTAGGTGGGGATCGAACCTACAACTCTTGGCGCATGGAGCAGAGTCAGTACCGAATGCGCCATCGAGCCAGTCTTCAGTCAAATACCACCGTGGACCTACCTACTATTTATAATCTTTACTTATTAAAAATCTACAGGTCGGATGCTTCTTACAGTCTCAACTTAAGTAGGTACTGGAGTTTAAGCTAGACAGTAAGCCTTTTTAATGGAGCAGCTTAAGTTCTTTTACTTAATAATCAACTGCTGTTTATTAAAATCTCACCTGTTTCAACGCTACAGCGGCATATAACTGATTATTTTAACAAAAAGGTTAAAGGAATTATAAAGTCAGATTTTGTTTGGCCTAAAACCTTCTATCACTCAATAAGGATGATGACTGCTTTAAAAAACTATAATTCTATTGAGTCCGTCAGTTAGATTATACAAAAATAACACATATTTTTCGCTTTATCAAATAAAAAAAAATCACAAAGATGAAGAGCATCAAAGTTTTGAAGTGGGGGCTTTCGACGTCACTATTTTGTAAAAATTGTACGAAAGCGTGACGTCACGCGCAACTTTAATGCATTGTATCTTCGTCAATGTTTGTTTGACAAATAAATAAAAAAAAACGTGTTTAATATTTTTAATAATCTAACTGACGGACACAATTTTCTTGTCATCTGCCTATTTTGTCAAAGCCAAAATCAGCTAAAGTTTTGTTCTAGAGCCAAGAATTTCTAACAAAAACTGAAGGTGACCCAATGTGAGGAAAAACACAGTAATGAAATCTCTTCTATCAAACAACTATGCATTCAGATTGTCTGGTTACCCTAACTAAGGGTTTCGAAGGTCACATTGGCAATTGCTTCAATGTAGGTAATAACTAGATCCGCTCAATACTTAATTAAGCTCTAAGCGGACTGCGACTAAGCAGTCCTGTGCTTATTATACGCTAGGAATATGATGTTTAAGGTGACCGATTCGTCTAAACGAAATGTACGTTAGGTCTCTGATTGTGTCTTGTTTTGGTCTCAGCAGCAGTTAATAAATCAATTAAAGAAATAAACATAAAAATGTTCTTTATTTTCTGTGTTGCTTTATAAAATATAACATAGTGTGATGAGACAACTTCAGAAAGTAATGAGGTACTTGTGTAGAAGTGTCACGCTTTTGCCTTAGTGCCAGTTGCAAAACATTCTTTTGATTTACTAGGTAATGCTAGTTGATGGCGCTAAGAAAGAATAATTTTGTTTCCTCGTAACTGAGGATTTCTACATCTGCACTGACAGGAGGTAGACGCCAAGCACGAGATGGATTGTTCCTCCGTTCCTCATTTGTCTTCCTCTGGAGTCTGCAAAAACGTTGATCGATGCGAGCCTTATAAACACCTGTTTTGGAGTTTTACCCGGATAATTAATGGACAACTGTCGAAACGTTCAATCAGTGGCTGTAAACAGCTTCATTGTTGTGTTGAAAAAAAAAATCTTTTTTTAAGCTGTTGAAAAATGCTAAGCTATGTTGAATATTTAAGACGATTTTAGTTGAAAATTACTTCTGAGCGTGTTGTTTTCTTTGCAAAATTGTTATCTAGCAAAATATATGTAATGTCCTCCTAACCGATATCGGTCAATCTCAACAAGGATTAGGTAGCTGCGCAGGAGATATTGTGGTGCACAAGTGTGTGCGCAAACACTGCACTTTCTGGTCCTTTACTCTTATAGTCCGGTGACACGGCAATTCGATATGACCGGAGAGAGGTCAGGCGCAGGACCAATGGCTTAGCGTGCTTTCCGAGGTACGGGGGTGATTAAACCGCCAACTTCCTGACTACGGACTGTTACTGAGTAATTTCAATATTGAAATCCCTGTCACAATTTTTTTGACCCGATCCGGGAATAGAACCAGGGTTCTCTTGGTCCTTAGGCGGCGCATACTACCACTAGACCAACGAGGCAGTCGATATATAAGTATATATTTTGGACTATATATGAGTCCCATAGTAAGACCATGAAAATCTATAAAAGCATCTACTTAGGTTTGTATAATTAACGATTTCCATCCTTAGAATCAGTAATATTGAATGCTTAATTGGCAACCTCATATTAAAAAAAAAAAAGTTTTCTTCAATAAACATTACAAGATCCTTATGTACTTTGTTGTCTTACATGAGAAAATATTGACATCACTTTTATTTTCACTGTAAAACTACTTGTTCAGCTTCAATACCCGAAAAATATTATAACCACAACACAATAACGGAATACGGAAATCTTCAAAACTTTATACAATGGGGAAAAATATGAAGAAACCTCACAATATCTCCCGATTTATGTACGGAAGCATCACAATGGACCAATATCTCGGTTATAATCGGCTTGGATAGATTGGTTCGAATATGTTACCCATAATATGGGGAGTTGGGAGATATTGTGCCGGTCTTCAGTCGTAGGAATAACTATTGTTGCGTAATTGGTACAGCATATTTGACTGAAAGTAATAAGAGTATATAGGAATTTCATAGATCATAGGTTCCCAACCTTTTTTCAATTACCCCCTTTATAAGATAAAAAATAACCAACTAAAACTAACCCCTTAATAATATACCAATCTCATATCGTGCAACTCGTGGTTGTGGCTGAGGGATGAACATCTTAGACGTCTATATAATTTATTTTTTCTAGAAATAGAGGCAAGTACTTATTATGTTAAATTTCTAATTAGGTAGTACGTCACGACCGACCCCTAACTTGACATAACGCCTCTTGCCTTTGGACTCGCTACCACCTCTAAAAAATCTTCAGCGCCCACTAGGAACCTATGCCATACATGTAGAGGTATTTCAATAGAATAAAAGCTACAGAAGCTTTGGGCTGCCTAGTAACAGACGCTAGGAATATAGCAGGATTAGACGGTCTGGACTTGAGTGGTCCCTAGGCTATACTTCTTCTTGTGTTTTAAACGTGTTACTTAGAGATAGCTTCTACGAGATCCTTGGAACTACAATAGAATACTGAACATTCGCGTTTTAATAATAGACTCAAGCTTGATTTTTCAACTACCAGATAAAAATGTAGGTACCTAATAGGTGAATTAATTTATAATGCGGATGATTTTAAAAAGTCATTGCATATTTCATAACTTAAATACCGAATAACATCTAAAAAGTAATTTTATACTTAATTGTTCAGATGAGACGGTAAAATCAACCCTTAATAAATAAAGAAGTTAGCGTTGACAGAATAAAACAATTAAATTTGTTTGACTTTAAACAACCAAAAATCATCCAGCAAACTTCACTATTCGTAATTTAGTTAAGCCACTATCCAATTACGTTACAATTTCCAACACGACCCCCATATCCTCAGATTACCCTCTCATAGAAAGCTTTAGCACCTGCTAATGACTTCTCAGATTTTAAACTGAACAGTCCTCGGCACACTTTCAGATGGAAGCAAAAAAAACCGAGTCATTGTTGCGTTCCCTAGGGCGTGCTAATGAATTCCATTGTCGAAGCACAAACGTCGGCTCATTTCCTATTCGCAGCCATAGATAGGGTTGCTGCTGGGTTTACCCTGTACAGCGAATACGTCATCAAACGTTTACTGAGAAAGAAAAAAGTACAGACCAACTGGCTTATTGGTTTTAGTAGGCTGATGTTTTCTGTATTTTTGTCTGATGATGTATTTACAAAGAACATCGTTTCAAGGAAAATAAATAGTCAAAGTCAAAGTCAAAGTCAAAAAAGCACTGGTGAATCGTCAAGTAAGTACATAGTAGAACAATTTGAATCTACCACCGGTTCGGAATGTCGCATCTACCGAGAAGAAACCGGCAAGAAACTCGGTAGTTACTCTTTTCAATGCCAGATTGAATATAAAAATTAAAATTTACAGATTAAGTTAATATGAATACCAAGTCATACAGTTAATGTTCGTCAAAGATTCAGCCGAGTATTATCAGAAGTAAAAGGTAAACCAGAGCAGACCAGCCTCTGAAGACAATGTTATAACTTTTCTAATTTAACAGCACTTTATAATTTATTGCCGAATTGAAAACTTATAATACTAAATTGATTTTTGAGCTACATACCTATATGTTAAAATAAACACCAGAAATTTACGTAATTATTATAAGAGGATACGACTATTAGCATAGACGGGGAACCTATTTAACTTTATTTAGAAACAAAAGAAAACTTAAGTTCATAGCTATCAATTATTAAGTTTCAGTAATTTTTGTTCTAAGGGCAAAGTGAATTCTGATTCCATAAAAGATTTTAAAGGATTTCCCAGCAAGTTGAATAACTAGATTCGTATCCCCCGAATCTTGGAGTAAACAAAAAACAATGTTTCTCTAATAAATAGGTATCTCCTGTTCAGCAAACATGCCAACCCTAAGCCTAGCGAAACACAGCGCCACAGCCTAAAAATAATCCCCACAGTCGTCCTCACCACCGCCGCCACGGTACATTTTCCAAGCGATATATTTTAATCTGTGTTGTTTATGCAGGGTCGAAACTTTTCCAAGAGCTTGTTAAAAGCGTGTCTTTTGTAATTCCGCTAAAAGGGGCCTGGGCCCAACATCTATATGTTAATTGTGACTCCTCCCTCATGGGAGTCCCGTCACATATGTGTGGAATTAACCATGAAGGGACAGAGGAACGGCCACCTACTCATTTGGTGTAATTGAATGAATGACACTTTTGAAAGTTGTTGACTTGGGACAAGTTGTTTCGAGTTACTTTGGACTTGAGAAGAGAAAGTTGTAATGGCTGTACATTTTTTGTAGAGAATAGTATTAATACTATGCTTTCTATTCTCGTATAGAATAAGTTTGTATGTTATGAATAGCAAATAGTTTTGAGAGAATTAAAAATACAGCACTTAATATGTATCGTCTAATGTTGGTCGGGGGTTTGTGAAATAATGTGTTACTTGCCTGGCATATTGTAAAAAAATTACCAATGGTATATTGGGTAATTTTCATAAAACGATGATGGATATATACATTTTCGTATCAAATATTATAATTATTAAACTATTTATAATTTAAAATTATATAAAAATATATATTTATAAAACGATGATTATACGGCATCAGACCACGTGACTCTTTTAAAGAAAAATTTAGAGAAATAAACATTTTGACAATATATATTCAAAAATATTGAATCATTTCCTAAAAAGTTATATTCTCATACTTTTAATTTGAGAAATAAACAAAACTTGCTGTTCATCATATATTCCAAAAAAGTGATAATTCATTTATTGGTCTAAGTATTAAAATAGTAAATATCCTACCACAAAGTATTATAACATTACCCCTACATAAGTTCAAATTATGCATTAAATCATTTTTAATGAATGATAAATTACAAGATTGAAGAATACTTCAATGACAAGGATTTATGGTTAACTTCATAATAAAGTGTTCAACTACAAAATTGTATAATTAGCATATAATAAGCAGGAAGATTTAACTATCGAGTTTCCTAGCTGGTTTCTTCCCAATAGAATCTATCTTCCGAACCGGTGGTAGTATTATTATTTGTTCTTTTTGTTTTTGTATATTATAAGTGAAGACTATTTATAAGTGCTTTCTTTGAAGCCTATATTAATAAAGACATTTTGAATTTAAATTTGAAATTTGATTGAATCTCAATAAAAACTTCATTAAGAGTCCCCAGTGAAAGGGTAACTTAATCTATTTAAAAATCAAAGAACTCATTTGAGTGATATAAAGCTCTTAAATGGAGAGTGGCCGCTTAATGAGACCTAACGTGCGCTCTATTAATACTAATGGGCTTTGCTCTACGACAGGGGAGCCCAACCCCAGCGGACAATCAGTGGCTGGAGGTGAAATTTATCCTGCAAATAATTAACGCGCCTGCATAAGCTACACATATCAAACTATGTTTATAAGAATAAAAAACTTAGAAGACAACATTTTGGACTTTTAAACTGCCTTTTTTACTGTGGTCACTGCCAACAATATTTTACTGTCAATACGACCTGACAAAACTTAAAAATAAAAATTTAAGTAGACTCTGCCAAAAACGGTTGAGAACCCCTGACCCACGTTCTCCAGATAGGTGCCGACTCTACCCAGGAACTCTACCAAGTTTTAATATTTCAAGTCTGTTTGGAAAATTTGTACGAAAACGTCGTCAAGACGTATTCTGTTATTTTCGACGAGTGAAATGAATTATATGCGGTTATTTGGTGCCATATAATTCGCTAAACACTCTTAATATGTCTCTTAGCGAAAATATATTTTTATGAACTGTACTATTTTCGTAAATTTGCTCTGACTACTCAAACTATTAGAAAGATATAATTATAAACTTTTGCATAGACCTAACGTCTTGAAGAAGTTCCTCGTAAGTATCTTTGTCTTTCCAGCATATTAAACAAAAGCTTAGTTGAAACTAACTCTACGTTATATTTGGTTGGGTGCGGTCGATTGCTTTAATTTAAAAAAAAACCCTAAATAAATGTTTCTTAATCTCAAGATTACAACTCAAGTACTTGAAAACAAAAATATAATATAACTGAAGGATCACTGTTCTATTACAATTAGTCACATCCCGAGTGCCTTGCGTGTTATTAAAAATATTTCAAAGACAAATACCTACATTAAAAATAGTAATAAGAAAAAAAAAACTACTTAAGATTCTCAAAGTACGACAGATAAGAAATATCTATAAACGACAATTTTGGCATTTTCAAAAGCTTTCTATTTAGTACTGAACGATGAATGTTTCTCACATTATTAATAGAAAATCCTTCATAAAACCATCGCTTTCACTATTATTTCTCATTCACCTCATTCACCGAGTAGCCGACTCAACAAATCGCAACTTCTCGTTGCGGAACAGCCGTAGGCACATCAATCACCCATTCATTCGGACTAAATAGACACGTCACACTTCAAAGACTCCCGAATAAACAACACTATCCTACCCAACAACTGAAACAGCCACGCGATTTTGAACCTTACGCAAAACACATTAGCGACCCCATAAACGATATACATTTTGGGAAAGAGTAACTTTTTTGAACCAGATTCGCCTGGTCCCCGTTGACATATTTTTTGACATTACGCCAGACAGAGACTGATGCTGGTCTATTAATCTTTTACAACTTCCGGACCCCAAGTCGTTTGGTAATAAGATTTTTCGCAATATTGCGATGATCTTCGAAAAACTGTGTTTTTTAAATTTAACAGCGACAATGCGTCTTCACTGTCTGATTGTTTCAAGAATTGCATAAAACTTAATTTACTATAGTAGTTAACGGTAGGGAGCGGTGGTAGCTCAATGGTAAGGATACGCGCCTCTTAGCCGAGGAGTGCAAGTTCAAATTCGGGCACGTATCTCTGGATTTTTCAAATCTATGTACGTATTTATACCACTAGCTCGACGGTGAGGGAAAACCATCGTGATTAAATCTGCAAATTCAAACTTTGGATTTGTAACCATGATCCAAAAATGTCTGGTTCCCCTATCTTAGGGTTACGAAGGTCAGATCGGCAGTCGCTTAAATGTAAAAAAAAAATACCAGACTCGATAATCCAGGCTTTACCTGGATCATAGTCTAAGCAGACCCCATCTAAGCACGGGACATATAGCTAGAAAGATGATGATTACAGTACTTAGCGGTTTTTAAGTCGCATTAACACGTGTAGGTACCTACTATACTCAATACTCAATACTCAATCATTTATTGCTTCCATAATGTTTACAAGGTGTTGGTGGTTATTAATAAAGTACATTATAGACCCTGTGAGGGCACTGCAATTGAAGAGAGGACGCATTATTTACATACTATGTATAATATTAAATTATAATACTAACCACTGAATTAATATTTAGTTCAAAGATTTAAAAGACTAAGTTAATTTCGCCAGTTATCTATCATACAAAGTCTCTAAACCTATAAACAAGGCACAGTTTTATTAACAAGACTATCATTACATTAGGGTATACTTCCGTAATACTGGTCTCTAAGTAAATATTTTATGATCAACCATACCAAAATTCTATAGTAACTCATAAAAAAAAACAAATTAGGTATCATTAGGTATACTACCCACATATTTACCATTCCATCCTGATGTCTAGTCTAATACCTATAACACCATTTTCTAACCAAATATGAAACTTTTGTGTTTTTGAAACTGTCAGTCCATTTGCAAACATGCCACCTGCTGCTCAGAAACCATTTTTAGATTAAAAATATGGTCTACAATATAAATACGAGACACAAGGTGAAAGCAGTTCGTAGTAGGTAAGTACAAGAATATCTCCAGAGCATCTCAAGAGATGCTTGAAGCTAAATATAAAGATCTCGGAACGCTACAAGAAAGTTGTTCTTGAACTATACAATTGTCGTATACACCCAATATAAAAAAGATTAACATTATATGGGTATTTCAGTATTAGAATATTTTTACTATACCTATAGGTATAAATAATATCAATTTACAAACATAGTTATATATGTATCTTAATTTAAAATCTTCTCGTTAAATTATACTTAGACATACTTTACACTTTTTTTTTTTTTTTTTTTTTTTTTTTTTTTTTTTTTTTTTTTTTTTTTTTACGTGAGGAATGCATTTACGCACCGTCCAAGTAAACCTAGGTTCGGCCTACGAGGGATGTGTCGGGCTCAGAGGCCGGGAAAGCACTCTACTACCGACTAAACCTCACGGTGGTCATTCTTCGGGCGTTGGCGCAGATTCCGGGCTCCCCACTCGGGACTCTACGCGAAATCTACGTCTACGCCGCTGCCGATCCATGCGGCCCATCTCGAGGGAGAGGCAACCTCGCCCCCAGAACACCTCGCGGTGCTTATGACGGCACAGACCACAGTGTCACCCCATCCTATTTAACGGACGAGGATCCACGTGTCGTCATCTTCTCTGGGGCTGCTTAACGAAGTGAATGCAGGCCCCCCCGCAAACACTCCACAGCCCCAAAGGCCCTTTTAGTCGCCTCCTACGACAGGCAGGGATACCACAGGAGTATTCGGAGCCCCCCCTGTAGGGCGCAGACATACTTTACACTAACAAAACTCGCGCAACTTGCATTATATAGTACATAAGTACTTACTTGATGGGTGTCCGCTACAGACCACGGCCTAAGTGGTGTAACCCGGCTGAACTGAAATATCAAGCAGTGATAGTCGTATGCTGTATAATATATATAGTGTTTAGTTGCTTTGGCCGAAATTGCTGGACGACTAGAACACGCTTATCAAAACAACAAAAGATTTAGGTAAAAGCAACATATAAGTAGGTAAACATACATACTTAGGTATGACCCGCAAAAAACCCCGAAGAGGTAAATAGAGGCCAATGAAAAGCGACCTCTTTGAATCACTCTTAGCTCATATAAAATTGAGTTAGGCTTATTTGTGAGAATGTAGTGATTATTACTTATTTATGAGGCATCCCAATCCCAATAAGTCATTAGCCGCCTTTTACGACATGCGAGGCAAGAAATACATTTGGTATATTATTTTCTAAGTCCCAAAACAGTTGGACAGCTAAATATATACGCCACCTTATCATACAAACTTTTAATATATGGCACAGTGTATAAACAGCAACAGAAGTCTGCGAGCTAAGAGCCACTATCGTCATACGGCACGCTCCATTTGACGGGCGCGTTCCGCGTGACGGAACATCGGTGGAACGTTGGGCAGAATACGAATAAATGCGACCACTATTATTATTCCTTGCGGGCTCGATGCAAAACGTGTTTGCGGAAGCGAATCTATTGCCACTTTTGTATGTACGAGTATTGGAGAAAACTTAAGCTACTCTGCAATACGCTGCAATCTGTATGCTGGAATGGAAGAAAAATCTGGGCTAGAAGCTTTCAGACGTATTTAAATATGGCTGAATAATGGCTGGCGCTGTAAACTAGATCAACATATAATAATACTATTTAATTAAGCTACATAGCCAGAATCCTGCTGAATTTTAAGATCGTTAGCTAAGCGTCTAATTTTAGTGTATTTTATAAATCAGAGTGGTTCAAATCTTTGGTTGGCTTAGATCTACATGTTACAATAGTAATTTAAAAGCTTTATTACAATGTATTAAGCTTGGACAAGCTTAGGTGTAAGACTTAGTCAAATACCTATTAAACTGTTAAGGCCTTTAAAATTATTGTGGTTCAATAAATTCAACAGTCTACATCAGCCGTCAAAAGGCAATATCGCCGTACGCTTCATTTGAGGAACAGTATTTGTATGACGGAATACCCATGAGCCCTACACGTGCTTAGCTCAGCTCAGTTGAATACGACAGTGAATATATTCTTTTCATATGGGAGCGTGGCTATCTGTCCGGGAATCCAATATAGGAGAAGGGAATTAAGAAAAAGTTAAATCGTATATTATTTCTAATCGCTACTTTGTAAGATGTGGTATGCATGTAAACAAGAACATTGTTCATACCTGTTCCTAAAAATAATTATTCATTTCATAGCTGAACCAAATTAATGCATAAAATTATTTGTAATAAAACTTTTACATTTTCCTGTAAACATCATACGGTACATTAACTTTATTTTAATGAATAAAACGACACCGCCTCCCATATTATTGTTGGTCGTTGATTTCCAGCACTTCACGTCAGCCGTCAAAAGGCGGTATCGCCGCACGCCCCATTTGACAGGCGTGTTCCGCGTGACGGAACATCCGCGGCCCAACACGTACTTGCCCGCGAGGGCGAATGTATTATTTCCCCGCGGGACTACCGCCCCCTGGGATTCCTCACACGTCCAGATACGAATCTATCGACACTTTGATAGCTGGGGGGCAAATTAGGTCGGTAACTGAATTCAGTTGTAGAAGTCTAAACTAATAAACGTAAAACTTGTGCCTTTGCCAATTTGAGGAGAACTTCATTGCTTTTCACAGTCTTTGTACAAACATTACGAGTATCCATGTGATTTTCTATATTCATAGTTATTTTAGTTTCATAAAATATAGTTTCGATACGTGACTTTAACTAAAGTTAACAAATTGGGCTTGAGGCAACTATACCAATTTATCAGCTGATTGGCTATTTTGTATAAGTAAAAAAAATTTTTTGGTAATTTTCTAAGATCCGTAAAATTTATTCCTTAGAATAATGGGTTTAATAAGTAAGTAAGAGGTTCACTTAAACTAAAAATAACCTTGTGTTTTGACTACCAAACAATTTGGTTGAGAAAGAAATGAAAATCTCAAATCTCACTTGAGATGGCGGTTAAGTATTCTCCCTGTTTACTGGAAACCGACGTCACCCCTACAATTGAAGTGAAAAATTGCTTTACCTTTATATTGGTTACACGTTGATTTCATTTAACGGAAAAGTGCTTCCTTACCTACGGACAAAAGTTTATGATTTACCTAAAACGGTGACAATAGCTATTTTCCATTTTATTATCATTGGCTATCCTGCATAATTTTATCTTGACTTAACTAACTGTACCCGCTGTTTCACTCGCGTTTATTTTCAATGTTATATAGGCTATAACCTTCATTGTTAATTGGGCTACCTAACACTGAAAGATTTTTTCGAATCAGACCAGTAGTTTCTGAGAAGCAAACAAACAAACTCTTCAGCTTTATAATATTAGTATAGTATATAAGGATATATTAATAGGATAGATTGAGTCTTAATTTATACTAATACTGACTTTTTATCGCCTTGCCTTGTTATACTTTAGATCAGTTGCTTTGTTACTCGTGACGTAAAATAGCAACAAAGAAACAAACTTTTGTATTTATGTAAGCGACAAGTTAGCCACTTGCCACTACTCTTTCATAATGTTCCGTCTAACCCAACTCGACTTTATTTTTAGATAAATGTAGTTTAAGAAGCTTATAAGGAATCTTCGGACGTCACTGCGATAAGTACACGTTCACTTAAGAGGGCTGTCGGATCAAACCTGACCATATAAATCCTTAGATAAAGAAAACACAACGAGCGATAAACAACTGAAACTTTATTTTTTGGCAAAAAATCGTGATTTTTGCGTCAGCGACCCTTCTTGGAAGTTGCCCTCATAATTTTATTAGGACTCTTTGTCAAAGTTATCCAAGGAATAAAGTTGTATATTAATATTTTATGAGATCCCGACCCGCAGTTTACCGTTTGTATGGCCTTAATTGTGAAATCCTTCGGATTTTACAACAGTGAATAGACAAGTATTACTTAGTCAAATATTTTCAGTAGGGTCTAAGAGTGATGGAAACTCAATCGTATAGACCACAACCAATAGCCCAGGAAAAACATCGTGATTAAATCTGCACATTCATACAACTCTACATTCTTATGCGGCACGCATTTTTATGCAGTTTTCACCATTAAATAAAGTGATTAAATAAAGTGAGGAAGGTTTAAATATATAATTTATTAAGGTTTTGCGGTCATTGGCAAAAATGTGATTATTGGAGGTGTCGGAAAAATTTACCGCCACGTGGAAAAAACTAGTTTCATATAAGACTGACCACAATATATTATGCCATTTGAACATTAAATGGTCAGATCGAGTAAGAAATACTCAGGTACTTCGTCGGGCAAATGTTTGCGGCATTGAAGCGTACTTGATGCGTCGGCAGCTTCGTTGGTGCGGTCACGTCTCACGTATGGCTGAGGAGAGAGTCGCGAAACGCATTTTCTTTTCTGAACTTCAAAATGGCAAGCGGAAACAAGGCGGGCAGTTCTTACGATTTAAAGACGTTCAAAAAAGACATATGAAGCGATGCGACACTGTCCCGTCAAAATGGGAAGAAACTGCTAGCCATCGACTGGAGTGGAGGCGTCTGGTGCAGAAAAAAGTTTACGACTTCGAAGAGCAACGGAAATCTAATCTGAACTCAAAGCGTGATGCTCTTAAAGCTAGACCACCAGTGGCTATCTTCTACAACTATGTTAATGGTGTCCTAACGTGTCGTCAATGTTCGCGCACGTTCTCTAACAAGCTTGGTTACTGTAGTCATGTTAGGGCACATAACAGGGCAGACCAACGTACTAGCCCCCATATTGCGGACTAAGGGAGCATGTAGTAGTCACCGTAGCCGAAAGCGGCATGGGAGTATATACATACATACATACATTATGCCAATATAAGCTATTTATATATCTGTGGTCATTATTGTGACACCGAAGTACATTATGTCTGATAAAACTGTTTTGGCAAAGAATACCGATCTTCAGACGTCCTGCCAAGATAGCACTAAATATCGGCTACATTTCCCACCTCAACTTTAGCAGAATATCTGCGCAACCCTCGTCACATAATCATGAGCGTAGGCACCAAAAAGGGTAGTTCATTGTTACACAACGGTAAATCTTTTGAAAAACTTTGTTCAAACAGAATATAAATTGGTTTTGGATAAAGCGTATTATAAATTACGTGTGAAAAAATGTTTGGTCGGTGAAAAATGACGAGGACATTATCCCAAATCGAATTTGATTTGATAGACACAATGGTTTATTGGTTCAGATTCCGCATACCTATGGTTAGGGTGCAGATTGGAATTCCGCGCTACAGATACATATTTATGATTCAGGTATGTATCCCAGTTTATTTTTGTGCCACTATTGAGTGTGATTCAATTATTAATTTCATTCAATATCTAATTAGTCACTCACTCGCTTATAAGTCAATCCACCATATAACGCAAATGCCACACGGAGCTTCATATTTACACAGCATGTTATTTAAGTGCGTCATGACGCAATGAGTGCTTTTTTTGAGGCCTAGTTAAAAAATAAAGATATTTTGAGTTTGAGTTTAAATTTAAATGTTGAGTGAACGCAATACACTAACTCAATGAGTTGAACTGTCAAATTATTAAGTTGATATAAAGATTCGTTAGTGTCTATGTTACTGTAAAAGCCCGTATATTGGTCAATCTTAGGTTTTACTAGTAAATCTTAGGATTTACCGACATGAGTTGGTAAATGTAAACATTTCTAGGTTAGGTTATATTATGGGTTAGTTAGGTTAGGTTTATTAACCTGATTAAAGAAATACCTTACCTAACCTAACCCATAATATAATCTAATCTTAGTTAGGTTTGGTTAGGTAAAATTTTCCAAGTAAAGAATTCTAAGATTTACTAAGTAAATGGTGGTAAAAGTTCGAATTGTACACCTGTTCGTACTTTTACCGATAAGAGTTGGTAAATCTTAGGTTTTACTGGAAAATCTTAAAATTTACCATAGTTCGAGCTATTACAGCAACATCTATACCGTTTAGATTACTAGGCATAAATCACCATTAAGCCTATTACATAATAAACAATACTGTAATATAGGTAGATACACTAAGAACGATCACCTAAGCTTATTACGTAAACATACATACAATACATAAAAAACAATATGATAATATACACTTTCAGCGAATATATAAACATTACTACAAAACGTCGATACTTTGTTCAGACGGCTATATTTCTAAGTAGGTAGTCATACGGTTCAGTAGATTTAGTGAATTCGTCAATCCAACATTCAATACATTGAGCTACAACAGGGCTGGCAAGACTTCAACTGTCGTAACAATTTTTTTAATACTGGAAATTTTTATTAAGATATTGGAAAGGGAATATAAGATCAATGGTGTTTTAATATTGAAGACAGGAACCTACATATTACGTTGGGTTGCTGGTTGACCTGGGCACTTTTGGATTTTTAAAATCTAACACATAAATAACATCACGGCCATAATCCCCGAAGGGGTAGGCAGAGTCAAAGGGGCCGGAGGCCTAAATCTATTTACGAATTTATACCACTTTCTTGGTGATAAGAGAAACTTCATGGTGAAACATATTCAAATAACTATGAAAGTGTAACCATGATCCAAATTGTGTGGTTCCCCTATCTAACGATTGTACAGGTCAGATAGGAAGTCGCTACAATGTAACTACACACGCTTAATCTTGGATCATGGTCTAAGCTGACCCCGACTAAGAACAGGATATAACGCTAGAAAGAGGAAAAGCCAAGACCACTCTCCTTTCCCTACGTCCGGCAATAAAGAATCTGATCTCTTAAGAAAATTAAGTAGGTGTTTACCTAATTTTATGAAAATCGTTTGGATTTACTTTTAAATCCAAAAAGTCTTCATGTCTGAAATCAGTGGCTAACACATTATAATTGCTAACAGTATTTATTCAGGTGCAATGTTATTTCTTTGTTTTTATTCTGTTTTAATTATGTTTAAAAAAAAAAACACTACTCACACACACGTTAGATATTATACCTATCTTCTTAATCTAATTGCCATGCGGGAATTTTTAGATTAATTTTACCTAATTTTACGAAAATTTTGAGATACATTTTATGAGCGCCGGGCGTGGGGTAATTTTCTATGAGCCATGACCACTCTCCTTTGCTTTAAAAAAGTGACGCTCCGATTGCATCATCCCTAACCTACATCCACGACTTAAAATAGGGATAGAATTCGCATCTCAACTTGTGATTTACATTTAACGCAGGGTACGGTTAAACCACGAATATTTCAGCCCAAAGGTAAGTGAACCTAAATAATTCAGCCATTCATTAAGGCTAATACTGCTCTTTTACAGTCGATCCGGGCGTATAATTTCCACGTAAGGTCTGTTAAAAAATAAAAGCCGGAGCAAGTTGGTACGTGATATTCCGCGCTAGTCTAAGCTTGGGATACGGTTAGCCAAAGAGTTATGCAAATTTTAGAAGACTTTAAAAAAAATATATTTAATGGCTCAAGCGCCAAAATGGGTAGCTAATATCATTCTTAGTAATATCACAAATGCTATAGTTATGCTAACATCATGCGAAAATAACTGTTTCTCTGAGCTTATCTGTTACATTTCCACACCTAAATCACATATTTGATTATGATGTAAAACAAGGTTCTCTCTGCCTACCCCGCTAGGGAAGTGGCGTCAAGTTTAGTTATTTAGTTAGAATATTCTAACAGGACATTTACTATTACTATATCCTACGGCACTCTAGTAAACTCTGTAATAGACTGTTTTTTTTGCAGGCTCCACGTTTTTTTTAGTTTCGTAAACGAGCTTTAATTTATTTTCTTATTTTTTTAGTTTCACGAGCAAGCAAAATTGTATGAATCATCATATTGGTTTAAATAAAAAGAAAAAGATTCTAACTGACATTGGCTTTTATTTTATCAGCTGGAATTAAATCTTAATTATAAATTACCAGTGCTTTAATTTTGAAAATACATTAATTCATATCCGATACACGAAAGTCCGATTACCTATATCCGTTTTTATACCAAAAACACCTAACTCTAAGAAGACAATGATTCAAGAAAAAAGTGTAAAACCTAAAGTGATTAACATAAAAAAAATCTTTATTTATGTAGGCTTCAAGAAAGCACTTATAAATCTTCAGATTGACATTATTCTTAAAGCTACATCAATAGGTATAGCACCGGATTATTTAATTAAACGAATACGGGTAGTTACTATGATGGAACGTTCGTTAGTTTCATATAAAATAAATCAGAAAATACTAGCACAATGTTAACCCTCTTTGAATTTGTTTTTCCTATCGATCATCCCTTCTCTGCGCAACATCAAAATATTGTAAGACTTAGGGAAGGAAGTAAGTTATTCTACCAATTTTTTCGCCTTTGAAATGAAACAGATTTTCCTTAGCCTACAAATAAATACGGTACCCAAGGTCTTCCGATTTAATGAAGCAACATAATAATAATAATAAATAAATAATAATAAATTCTTCAGACTGGCACACCAATTCCCTAGTCCCAAACTAAGCTTAAGCTTGTGCTATGGATACTAGGTGAACGGATAGACATACTTAAATACGTTTATAAACATCCATGACTCGAGTACAAATATCCATGTTCATCACACGAAATATTTGCCCCTAGCGGGATTCGAACCCGCGACCCTTGGTTTCGTGGCCAGGGTCTCTGACCACTCGACCAACGGGCCAGTCAATAACATATAGATTTATATATATATATAAGGCTCAAAAAAAATTATGATATAAATATAAATTATGTATTACTAATCTATCTTACTTCTTACTTATATTATAAACGCTAAAATGTGTGTGGATGTTTGTTACTCTTTCACGCAAAAAGTACTGCATGCATTTTAATGAAACTTCACAACGATAAAGCTTATACATTAGAATAACACATAAGCCATGTTTCTTCGATGTACCACGCGAGCAAAGCCGCAGGCAGATGCTAGTATACTATAATCACAGTATGTTATGGTAATATTAATGCTTGTAAATAAATTCAGGTACTTAAAAATAACTTTTTGAATTAACGCGCAAGCTTAGTATTTGCTACACTGATTTAACAAGTCCTCATTCAGAGCAAATCCAGATAGCCGCAGCATAATGATTCTAAAGTTTAAGGATATGAGATAGGAAATAATAATAATGAAATCACCACATACACTGACAATTATACCAATTACTTTTAATACAAAGTCAGAACGAGAATCGAAGCCACAAAGCCTCTTCCACGGCTCTCACCTTCGCACGCTTAGTCTCTCCAACATGCAAACATTTTATAGGTAAGTATTTTATATATACACCAGTAATAAAGGTAATAGTTTTACCTTCCTGTAATACTTTAACTAGTTATGATTAATGGTTTAAGTTTTAGGCAAGCAATCACTAAGTCTTATAAGGTTCACCCATATTAAGAAATGTTTCTCTGATATGTAAGAAACCATTTTTCTTTATTTACTAGTAGACATCTAGTTTAGTTGAATATTGGATTGTTTAGAGTAATAAAATTTATCAGCTGGAATTGTTTAGCATAAAAATTATTTGTTTGTATTTGGAGATAAAACAAATTTCTGAAAACACTTATTTTCCGTAAGTATTACTTACTTTATATTTAACTTGGTTTTCGCAAGGTCCGGAATTATTAATAGCATGGGGTTATGTTTCTATGATGCATATATAGGAATATAATATATGTGATGTGATGTAAACTATATGGTGTATGTTTTAATTGTTATTATTTTTATGTGTATTTTGTACCTGTATGTCTAGTTCTGTTTTGTGGTCAATAAATGTTTTTTCTTCTTACATACATACATACCTAACATCACGCCCATAATCCCCGAAGGGGTAGTCAGAGTCAAAGCGGCAGCAGGCCCCTTTAACCACATTTACCCAGAAACAAAACTGAGCTGGGTTAGATGGAAAATGTATTCTTCTTCTTCCAATATTATATAAGAGGTGAGGAAACTGGATGGCAAAGCAGGAACTTGTGTTTAATGCTCGAGTAGTATAATATTGGTTGGTATTGTAACATGTATTTAATTAAGTATTTATATTTTACATTAAAATTAACATCTACAATTTAATTTTTGAAATATAAAACTTTGTAATTATAATCGACATACAAAACATGCATGCATGCCTTTATTTTACACCAATTTCTTGAAATATTGCCTTGGCATCTATACATGAGACTCATACTAGCAGCACCCCGCGGTTTCACCCGTGTAGTCAGTGGCGGATTTACCCTAAGGCCCAGTAGGCCCGGGCCTAGGGCGGCCAGATATTAGAGGCGGCCAATCGTAATAAAAATTAAGTGATGAAGCTTTATTACTGAGAATTATGGCCTGGGGCCTAGGGCGGCCAAGATTGTAAAACCGCCACTGCGTGTAGTTCCCGTTCGTGGGAATAAGGGAATAAAATATATACCTAGTAGTTTATTCGTTACATACATACAAATAATCTTTCATCTTTATAATAAACGTGTAGATTACGAGTATTTGCATATTACCTTACTTCAAGGAAAATATTTCAATGTAACCTAGCAACACTACCCAAATTCCATTGAAGTTTTGTGTTCCAAGTAATGAGAAACAAATAACACGGAAATATAATAACAAAATATTTAGATAATTATAACTTAACTATGAAACGGTACTCCGATTTCTCGTTTTAGTTTTTGGAAACAATTTTTACAATGTTTAAACACACAAGACGGCATTTTTAAGACTTAATTTAAAACACAGATGTGACGTACTGTCAACGCAACGCTTAGTTTCGAACTGTGAAATGAAATGAAATGAAATTGTCTTTATTTACGTAGGCTTAAAAAAAGCACTTATAAATCGTCAGAATAAGATCAATATCTACCGGTTCATAAGTAGATTCTACCGAGAAGAAACCGGCAAGAAACTCGATAGGTACTCTTTTAAAATGCCAAGTCTATTATTACAATTTATACGTGAATGTAAATTTACAGTGCAGGCGAACAGCCTATTCTGTCTAGAGTTTATATTTGCTTTCGATGTATTTGCTTTGGCGGCCGCACTCTCGTGCCTGTGACGGGTCTATCTGCCTTTTGTTCTGTAATCTGAGACTTTAACCATAAACACGAGTGAAACCGCGTGCACAGCTACTTTTTTTTTAACGATTGGAATGCCTCACGCAAAATACACGTTTCGCTGAGGAATTTTTATCCAAGATATACTTACGACTTTCAATATATTGGCGTGGATAGAAAATTATAAAATAACAAAAATAATTGAGCATAATATTTTTTTCTTAAAGTCCATAACATGATTAGTCGTCTTTTACGACATGCTAGGTAAAGCAAATATTACTTTTGAGTTCCAGACCAGGAAGATAACCATATGCTAATTTAATGATATCAATCACAACATAAACTCTACGGAAAACGCACGTATCCCGTCAAACGTTCAAGAAATAAGAGCTCATGAGAGTTCCTAAAAGTAAATTCATAACGAATTAGGCGGCAACAGTCCGTCATTGTTGCGAACTTTTGTCCAAGTTTGTTGACTTGTCGCTCGGCTACGTATTGCGGATAGCCTATTTAATATTGCACTGACGCTGTCAAAAGAGATATCGTAAATAATTCACTTGTATTTTGTCGAGACGCAAAGCAATTTAGCTTGGCGGTTTTGTTAATAAGCAAACATATTTATTTTACCAAGGGTTGGGTGGTGAGGAATCTATTTTTTGTTTTAATCAGTCCATTTATCGAGTAAGGCCGAAGCTACGTCACATTAACCACAAACGCGGGTGAAACCGCGGGCACAGCTAGTGCTATTATGTTTTTTCCGCCAAACGGCCCGGCCTTAGTTTAGTCAATAATTTCAAAAGATTTTATACCTCCTGATCGGCCTAGTGGCTAGGATACCTGGCTCTCACCCAGGAGGCCCGGGTTTGATTCCCGGTACGGGAATGTGCGGCTTTCTTCGTACGCTAGCTTTTGTTTTATACATATATAACATCACGCCCTTAATCCCCGAAGTGGTAGGCAGAGTCAAAGGGGCAGCATGCTCCTTCAACCACATTCAGCTAAAAATAAAGCCGAGCTGGGTTAGATGGAAAATTGTGAAAAAGTAGTGACAAGCGGCTAACCTGTCGCCTACACAATCACACACTTAAAACCCGATATACCATTAGTCGCCTTTTACGACATGCTAGGCAAGAACCACAGTTGGCATATTCTTTTATTTTGTCCCAGATCAACATGGGCCAAGTCCCAGACCAACAAGGCACAAACATGATTAATTTTGAATGAAAAATATATATTTTAATACATTTTTATTTTATCTTTCAAATTATTTGTATTCATAAACAATGTGTTTGCTTTAAAATTTAAGTAAGTACTTACCTATACACTAGACAGATACCTGTGGGTAAAATTGTCGAAAACTTTATGGGAAAATAATAAAAAACATTCCATCACCCTCCTACATGATAAAAATTCTTATTGTGGACATTTAGTGATACTATGTAGTAAAAAAAGTGATTAACTGTCCTTAAATATTATTTAGTACGTGACAAAAAAGGTGGTTAGTTCGTCAGTATAATGAAATGATCTTTATTTGGACTGGCTCGATGGCGCATTTGGTAGGGACCCTGCTCTATGCGCCAAGAGTTGTGGGTTCGATCCCCACCCAGGACAAACATTCATGTGATGAATACTTGTGTTTGTACTGTGTCTGGGTGTTAATATCTGATATCCGTAACACAAGTCCTTAAGCTACTAGCTCGGAGTCAGACCAATGAATGTCATATTGTGGGATTTTTATTTATTATTAATTTATTTATTTATATAGCTTTCAACAAAGCACTTAGAAATCGTCAAAACAAAATCAACATCAACCGGTTCGAAAAGTAGATTCTACCAAAAGAAATCGGCAATAAACTCTTATAACTATGCACCCTGCACCCCTTGGCTATGTGGCGCATGTCTTTATTATTGAGCCACCTCTTTATTGTCTTGTTGTCCGATGTTAGTCTGGGACTTAAAAAGAATGTGCCAACTGTGTTATTGCTCTGACTCTGCCCACCCCTTCGGGGATTATGGGCGTGATGTTATATTTGTTATGTTATGTTTGTTATAACTAAACTTAGTCAAGGTTCATAGTCCACGCAGATGTGATACAACGCCACTCTAATTGACCTTTGACCTTAAAAAGCATATCACAACATCAGCATCTACATTACAGGAGCCATTAGAAATTTAAATTTATCCCGTGGCTTCGCGGAATGCTCGTAAAGCGGTACATCAATAATTGATTGTTCTTGGGTGAAACGAGATCCCACCTGCGGTATTATCTTCCGGCCCTTATAGCGAAGGTTTTAATATAAAACCGGTGGTCGGACTGGCCCTTTTATTGTGGGGTTTAATTCGTTTGATTAATAGTTTGAGGTCGGACTTGGCAGAGCTTAGACTTTTTTTGCGGATGTGGATATTTTTTTTAAGGCGCGGATCCCGTAAACCTATCCAGGCTGTTTCTATTCAGCGTTAAAAATTGAGAATGAATTTAAATTTTTATTTTGAGTTTTTATTGTGTATTTATTTATTTATCAATTTATTTATTGTGAAACACCTTCTTGCAAGCATTGCAAAACTTCTGTACCACTTTGTAGGTATGTACCCTCTTCCAAATAATTTCCTGTATTGTTTCACAAAACTCATTTCATAAATAAGTAAGAAAATAGTCTTTAATTTTATTACAAAAAAGGTTTAATTACATTGTCCAGAAGCAATAGGAGTTTAAAGTAATGTAGAGCGGGACTCCCGAAAGTGGGTCCCGCGCGGACGTTTGGGAAGCGTTCAAACTTAGCCCATTGTCTGCGCTGTAGCTGTCGTTGTTATCGTGTACTTGTTCATTACTTATTTTGTATGCCTTTTTTAGGGTTCCCTTCTCACAGTGTATAAATGAACACTTAAATAACGTTAATATCCTTTACAAGCACTGCCACAAATTACAAAGTCCTCTAGAAAACCTCAATAATCTGTAAATAATTGTGGGCGGTATTACCGCGAGAAAGCCCTGCCCGGATATCCGCGCAACTTCTCTCATTATCGCCCACTTGGCCCGCTGTGCTTTGTATTAATCCTTACCAAATGTTAATTCTAAAGTAACTTTGTCTATAACGTTTCTACACCTAAACCAATTCATATGTAATGCAATTTGTAACGCCAAAAGCTTGTATAGTAGAGAATTATATAGATTATTTCTTACTTTGGATAAAATGATGGTTCCCGCGAGATACGCAATAGTCTTTAACATAAAACACCTTTTAAATCGAATTGTATTTTTGACTAATGTAAGCGTCACTTCTACTTATGTGTCTGTCCTCAGAGAGGATGTACGAGTACCATACATTTCCGCGGATGTGCGCATTTGGCGTATTTTCGGCTACAATAGTAAACGTGGAATTAATTTATGTATACTAAAGTAATATTTTAAGAGTTGTAAAGCAATTTTAAGGTGAATTTAGTCATATTTTCACGTCATGGCCCCACGCAGTCTTTTGAAGAATACAACTTCGTCCATTACCGTCTGAATTCGCCCCAGTAAGATATTAATTTATTTATACTAATGCTTGTTCATTGTTTTCATAAGAGTTCTTTGACTAATTAGCATTCGCTCTAATGCATTTGAGATAAATCTTGTTAATTGTTCATCAGCATGCAGTTGTTAAGACAATGAGTCCCGAAAATTTTCTAAAACCAATATGTTAGTTAATTTGAGTTCATGAATCATATCTAACTCTTAAATTGTTAAGTCATAGACCTATTTATAAGTATTAATATTATTCTTTCCCAAATTCATGCTTACTTATTTTTTCCTTTGTATCTTTGTACATCACATATATTGTACATCACATATATTGATCTAACTCCAAAGTAAGTAGCTTAAGCACTTGTGTTACGGATATCAGAAACAACAGTGGTATTACAAATATACAGGTACTTAAATATTGGATAGTACCCAGACACAGAACAAACACAAGTATTCGTCATACGAATATTTGTCCTGGGTGGGGATCGAACCCACAACTTTTGGCGCATGAGGCAGGTTTACTAACGAATGCGCCATCGAGCTTGTCAAACAAATAAACCTTAAGCAATAATATCCAACGCTAATATAACAAATAAAGCGCTTTACGTTGACCAATTACGATTACGTTACCTACGCCTTGTATACAGCTGATACTATCTTCATTTCCCCGATCATCTATACCTATTATAATTTCCACCTCGGTTAAAGCAAGTTGCGTGTTCTTATCAGGCCACTTTATACTAAACGATGACAGAGTCAAGCGTTTTTTCGTACATTCCATTTTAACAAGCATTGTCATAACTCAAATCTGTATTAAATCAATATCCATCGTCGGTGGAACGACTTAAGACATATTTTCCTTTAAAGTAAAGCAGCTTAGACCAAGATAAGACGGGTTTATGTACAATTTTCGTGCTGTTATGTGAGTATGATGCAAACAGGAACAAATATTTACGTGCTCACCCAAATTTATACGAGGTTTTTGCGTGTGCTCAACTAATATAATATTTTAATTATGCCATTTTTATTGGCCACTGGTTCCCTCTTCCGTTAAAACAATGTTATACTTGAGTTATGTTTAAAAAGTAATGTACTCATACTGCCACTTAAGTTTTTTAAAGGCAAGGTTTTGTGTTGTTTTTTTAACCTTAAGTTAAAAGAAAGGTATCTAGTCTTTTTACTATTCCTACTTAAATATGATCTAAGATTATTTCAGTTGGATATTTTTCATACAAGTAGTATGACGATTCTTACACATACATAGATAAAAAATTACCATCATGCAATCACCGTAGGACGAACGAGCTCACTAAATCACATTGAGGGCTGATTTTTCAACAGTCAGATAAAAGATAAAAATCGAATAAATCACAATTCGGGTGATTGTAAAATGTCATTGCCTGTTTCGTAAGTAAAATACCGTATGAGATCCGCAAATTGGTGACTTTATACTTTATCAGTCGGTTAATTCTTATCTCACCATTAAAAAACCGGCTCTTAGCCAAAATAAATGTTAGGTTATATGCAAAACTGTCAAAAACTAGTTTTGAGATTCAAACAAGGATCGTTTATCGGTTAATCATACAATAGCCACAGAATCGTTATTGTCTATTAATAAATTTTACCTACGAATTCTGTTTACACTACGGGGTAATTAGTCCGATCCAAATAGAATCTAGATTTTGCTAATGGTAGTTATAATAACCAGCTGGGAATTGTGGCGCTCTCAGTAAATAATAGGTATCATGTTGATGTTTGTATAACACGAATTGCTATTAGGAATTATGCTACATTTCTACCGCTAATAATTGTCCATGATTGCGCCTAATTGTTTCAACGTAAACTACAAAATGATTACGATTTCCAAGTCTTTGCTCCAAAATACATACATATACCTACATATATATTTCCCCCCTGACAACCCCCAAATGGCTAGGCAAAATCTTTGCACAGAGGTGCACAGAGGTGCATAGAGGAGCTGAGAAGAGTCTCAGCCGGCCATTCACGTCGAGGTACTGGTAGGGCATAAAAAATGTTGAGGTTCAAAAGAGCTTATGATGAATCCACTTGCAGAATAAATTATTTCATTTTATGCCTTCCTTAACCATACATCAAAAAGTAATTAAGCTTTTGTAAGTTCACATGTACCCACAAAAGTGTCCACTTAACATGTTTACGCATAGAACGCATGTCTAGTGCAACTAGCGTATCATATTATAACGCAATAACAACTTTTCAGTCTACAATTGCGTCTGTTCCAGGACAAACAGTCCACAATGTCCATCTGTCCACGGTATCAGTTGCGCAACTGAGAAAAACAGAATAGTGTCACCCAGCGCGGCATTATCCGACGCAGGTAGTAAGAGCAACTTCGCACTAGATAACGAACTGGTCTGCTTGTTGCGCCGCAGAGCACAGCTGGGTTGAGGAGACATGGGAACGTGTTTGGGGCGAGCCCGCAAAAGGTCTTGGATGATAGCATAACCAATAAATTGATACGAAGTAGGGATTGCAATTCAGCTTCCAGCACATGTCGCTGGATACAGCAGAGCTAAAATTATGTTAGACCTAGCTGGATTGCTTGTTTTAGCATACCAATCTCTAGTAGGATTGAAATCCAGCGGTATTGCGCCAGCACATGTCGCTGGATCCAGCATTGCAATCCCTATACAAATGTAGCATTGTAGATTGAGCACAATAAATGTATGTAATGCATACGTTTTTGCGTATAGGTATCATATTCTTACTTCTTGGTATAATTCTGTTTCTAGTCGTTTTTTATGGTAGACTGACAAATCGTGGTCTTTAAGGTTAATTGACAGTCACAGGGAAATTAGATGAATAGTATTGAATTACACATAAAATTCACGCTTAGGAATTACTTATTATACTATACCTACTTATACTATACTATACTTAGATTATGAATTCTAAGATATTTTGAATTCAATGGCACATAAGACTCAAATATGAACGAGTAGGCCTTGCCTATTGTCCTTTAGTGTCTTTTCGTTGCTTTTTTCTGAAAAATTAAACCCAAAAATATTTTAGTTTAATCTACATAAAGGTACATATATTGTATAATCACTACGTTTGCTAGATTTAATTTAAATAATCAACTTGTGATAAAATAAATCACGGCAGATTCGGCCGAAAGATCGTCCCGTATGTTTAAAAGCGTACGTACTGTTTCTGTGTTTATTAATGCAACTTGCAGTTTATGCAAGCCAAAGTTTGAATTGGCTACAGAATTCAAATAAACTTTACTGTATTGTGTGAAAACAAAAATGACTACATTAACGGTGAATTATTCAATGGACGAAGGTTTGATTGGAGGTTGAGTAATGTTTTAAATGTTTGCTTAACTTGGCATCTTTATAAAGAAATTTTCCTATAGAATTAAATGTTCACTAGCAAATCACGAATTTTTTAAATAAATATTCCACAACATCACATACATTGATCTGACTCCGAGGTAAGTAGCTTAAGCACTTGTGTTACGGATATCAGAAACAACAGTGGTATTTTACAAATATATACTTAAATATTCAATATTAACACCCAGACACAGAACAAACACAAGTATCCATCATACGAATGTTTGTGGGTGGGGATCGAACCCACAACTCTTGGCACATGGGGCAGGGTCACTACCGAATGAGCCATCGAGCCAGTCAATCAAATTATTTGATAGGCACAGTAAAAAGAGTCCCTCTATCCTTATATTACAGAAATATGTAATTTTTGACCTAAATGTACACTTTGAGACTCCTTAGCTTGATCCTCAATTATAATTAGTAATAGTATACATTATTAATATTCAACCTAATCGCAACATACTATATTATTGGACTTTTTTACAACATTTTAAAAACTCCCAGACTCTGATTGATAACCCTTAAGCGCCTCAAATATGTAGGTCAACTAAGTCAGCGCTTTTTACAATTATATCACGTCACAAATAGACCCTACAACTGAATCCTTGAATGTCTAAAAAAACGCAACTGAATCAAGGTTCAATTAAAATAGTTCGTGTGTTTTCATATCCTGCTCGAATGTGGATTGCACCTCGCTGCGTTAGCCAAACGGAGCGTCATAATTTCGTCACCCCGTGACCGACACGTAGCGGAATGGCCGACGCGTCGCCCACGACCGACGCAACTAATCCGAAGCGAACTGGCAATTGCGTTAATTCGCCGACGGGATTGCGATTTGATCTGGGAACGTCAGGCTACCAGTTGATTTGCAACTCGATGACAGAGTTGCCATTTCAAAATGGGGTTAGCGCTGTTAAACCGTATGAGCTTGTTGCAAACTGTGTTGGATTTGTCTGTTTCCATTAACGTACTACCACTGCGTCATAGTGTGGTGACATCTTTTTTTAGTAAGAAGGAAATATTGAAATGAAAAAAAAAACATTTGAAATTAGATACAATGGTTTGATTCCAAAATAGTCTGAACTTTTATGGTGGGAAAGAAACAATGAATATATAACAGACCATGACAAAAAATCCAAAACACAATATTATTAAAAAGTGCTTCTTTTGATTCTAAACTGTTAATTAAAAAGCGAGGAAAGGTATTGTCACTCTTGTTAAATTATAAATGTCCATTGCAAAGTATTTTGCTCATTACAATGAATGAAATATACTTAATAGTAAATGTACTAGATACAACAAAATAGTAGATAGAACTCAACAGAAATATTATAGCTCCTACAATCCATCTATTCAAGTTAGCACTTCGCGGAAGTAATCTAGATATAACATAGTGGGGTATGTTTCCTCGCTCCGCCCCACAGAGAGTGATGGATTGATATAGCTGTCAATGAATGCAAGTTGGAGTGAGCTGAAGAATAGGGTAACCCACTTTCAAATACATCAATAACAATGAAAAATTTTCGCAATGTTTGACAGTAGACCCTGACCACGAAACCAAGAGTCACGGATTCGAATCTCGCTAGGGGCAAATGTGTCGTGTGATGAACATGGACATTTGTACTCGAGTCATGGATGTTTATAAACGTATTTAAGTATGTATGTCTGTCCGTCCACCTACTGTCCCTAGCACAAGCTTATAAGCTTAGTTTGGAACTAGGGAATTGGTGTGTCAGTCTGGAGAATTTATATATTTTATTTATCTAAGTAGAGTTAAAAAAATATATCAATATCTGACAACATCACATACATTGATCTGACTCCGAGGTAAGTAGCTTAAGCACTTGTGTTACAGATATCAGAATCAACAGTGGTATTACAAATATATACTTAAATATTGGATATTAACATCCAGACATAGAACAATCACAAGCATTCATCATACGAATATTTGCCTGAGTGGGGATCAAACCCACAACTATTGGCGCATGGGGCAGGGCCACTACCGAATGCGCCATCGAGCCAGTCTCAGTCAGAGTTTTATACACAGCTTCTGCTCGCAAGTTTGTGTGCGTAGACCTCAAAATTATTATACCTAAAACAGGCTTATTAGATGATGTATGACAGATACGTAGAACGGAAAAATGTGAAGTGTGTAAGAAGGAACGTTGTAGAGTGAAAGAGATGGAAAATATTTGAGATAGGAATGAAAGACGAATGGATGGTGAAAGACGTGTAGAAGAAGAAAATAATTTATCGTGTTCGAGCTAAATAATAAATAAGTTACTGAAGCGATCGTGTTTCATTTGCCATTTTAATTTGATCGGCGTTAATATTCTGTACACTACACTCATATATGAAATGAATCTCATGTTGTTTCACAAACAAACCGATCATTATTTGACTGTCTCGATGGCGCATTCGGTAGTGACCCTGTCCAAGCGCCAAGAGTTACGGGTTCGATCTACACCCAGTACAAACATTCGTGTGATGAATACTTGTATTTGTTTTATGTCTGGATGTTAATATTGTTATTTAATAATAAGTATATTTGTTTATAATACCGCTGTTGATTTTGATATCCGTAATACAAGTGCTTAAGCTACTTACCTCGGAGTCAGATCAATGTATGTAATGTAGTCTGATATTCATTTATTATATTCAGAAAATGTTCAGACACTTTCTGTAAACAAGATTTTTTCTACTATGGATGTTAGAAAACCCAAAGACCTATTTAAATAAGTTTATAAATATCCCTGTTAATATGATAAGCGTTTCCTTGAATGTTGAGCGAATAATTTAATCTTTTTAACGTTTTGTTTTTGTTAACTAGATTTATACGTTATTTTTACAAACGATCATTATTCCGGGCTACTAGGCTAGATGGTAATCGTAAGCACAGTAAAGTTAGTGACACAGTGAAGTAACACATCCTACTAATATTATAATGCGAAAGTTTGTATGTATGGATGGATGTTTGCTACTCTTTCACAAAAAAACTACAGAATGGATTTTAATGAAGCTTTAGAATAATATAGCTCATACACCCGAATAACATATAGGCTATGTTTCATCGATGTACCACGCGAGCGAAGCCGCGGGCAGAAGCTAGTATAGAATAATCTTACTGGAATGTTTTCAAATCATCAAATAATGAATATATTGACATGTCATACGTTAGTCTGATTACAAAGGAACAAACTTAAATAGCTGTAGTATAAAACTCAAATTCAAAGAAAGTTAGTAAATATATTTTTGTGAAGTAATCAAATCGAATCTAATATCCGCCGTCTCACGCTTGGACACTGAATTTGTATTCCCTGAATCTTGTTATATGATGAAGCTGTTGGTCACTAGGCTTTAGGCGGAGCAGCAGGGGAATCAAACAAGTTGAATCCTACTTGTGGTGGAACGCATCCATATTTTTTTAATGTGCTCATTTACTCACGATATTTTCAGGAAAGTTAGGCAGATGTTGAAAGTACATAGTCATCATTTATGCATTTGATATAAGTTACTTTAAAAACAGACTCGTATTCACTAAGAGCTTGACAATATTCTTTGGAACTTTGATTGTGGATATTTGGAAATTTTGTGGGAATACACTATGTGCAAACGCTTCACTGAAGTTAATTTTCCTATAAAAACACCTCTTAAATTACAAAATGAAATATCGCGTACAAAGCGAACATATCGTAAGCTCATTAGAGCCAATAACACTGAGCCGACTTATGGTCACGGGTTTAATTCAAAGCAGTTTGCCTACAACATTAAGCCGCTAATTGTCAACTAATTTAAACATTTAAACACGATAACGAACTGATTTATCGTAGGTTGTGTTAATTCTGCTCTTGTTAATCTTACACTGTTATTGTAATCATATGATGTCATCTCCCACAGTCATTGATTGTATGATTTGGTTTAGAACTTAAAAAAAAGTATATATTACTCTTGTATATTTTGACGCTGAAAAGAGTAACTACCGAGTTTTTTGCCGGTTTCTTCTTGGTAGAATCAGCATTCCGAACCGGTGGTAGATTCACATTGCTCTAAAGATTTGGTAAAATTGACGATTTATAAGTGCTTTTTTTTAAGGCCTACATAAAAAAAGTCATTTTGAATTTGAATTCTATGTTAAATCTTAGACGAGAACGAGTAGCATATAATTGCGTAATAAAGCTTTAAGACACTTTTGATGGATCGCTTAGCTCGAAAGCCAGCGACTGTGAACACAGAATTAAATGCTGCGAGTTGAAAATACCAAACAACATTGCATACACTGCATCAAATACAGCCATAAGATACATAATTTACTTCGGAAGTTATTCTTGAAGTCATTATTTTCAGACAGCAACTACGAATAATAAATTCAATAACACCTAAACTTGACAGGCTGACGTCTTATATCTATCTCTCTTCGCAGACAAAATATGAAAGGATGAAAAAGTTTTGCGAAGCTAGATTTTTATCTCTGAATTTCTTTGATCGTCGGGCACGATTTTTTTAAATTAAATATTGATAACTATCAGACAAAGCTTTTATTAAGTATACTGTAATTTTGCTGTAGCCTAACCTTTTTCAGAAAAAGTTTTGCAGTTCAAGGAATTGTGATTACTGAAATATCTATTAAATTATGACGGTCCATTATATTCATATGATACATAAAAACATACTCAAGGTTCTAGAGCTGGCACCAATTTCTAGGTAGGTATTTGAGGCAAGCTGAAAACTTGTATCATACTTTTCCTATTATACCCCAACACAGAACTATAGACCTGGATGGTGATGGCATCTCCAAAGGAACAGGCAGAGTCAAAGAGCAATAAACTCCTGTTTACCCGGACAAATTGGCATGTAAACTTTATAAGCAGAATTAGTAAAATGAATAAATGCTCTCACATAAAACAAATGACTTTAATCATCTCTTCAATAAGTACCAGTCAGTTCAAGTAGAATAACCAGACAATTGCTTCGTACTTCGGTTTACGACTTCAGCTTACAAGGAAAGAACTCGCCTAATGAATTAACTTTTGTGAGAGTGAGTAATAAAAGAGTAGGCTATTCTGAACATAACCATTACCTATTGTTTTAAGAGCATCCACTTAGAGTCAATCTGTAACTTAAAAATAGCTATGGTTAAATTATATAGTACTAAACGCAACAAACAAAATTACTAGTACTTTTTCATTGAGCCATGTCTAATAGGTACGTAAATTATTAAGTTTTCCATTTAATTTATTAAGTTTTTAGTCTCAAGCATAATCATTATAACAATTTCGATTCACGCAAATTCTACAAGGGACAAAGGCCTCTCAATACTTATTTCCCGGGGGCCTCACAAATATCTACAGTGCGAGGGCACGCAAAGACCTGCTGCCATAGACCGTACGATGGCCAAGACTACTGAGTTTTCAATGTTAGTCTGGGACTTAAAAAAGAATGTGCCAAATATGTTTCTTGCCTAGCATGTCGTAAAGGGCGACTAATGGTGTATGGGGTTTTGGGTATGTCATTGTGTAGGCGACAAACTAACCACTTATGACTACTTTTTCACAATTTGCCATCCAAACCAGCCCAATTTTGTTTTTGGCTAAATGTGTTTAAAGGGGCCTGCTGTCCCTTTGACTCTGCCTACCCCGCCGAGGATTATGGTCGCGATGTTGTGTATGTATATTTAATGAGTTTCCGGGCCTTGCCAAGCCCAAGGCAACGAAATGATGCGCCACCCTGGCCTAAGGCCTCCCCTGTTAGTACGCACCCAGACTTTTATTCGCTAACGTCACTCGGCGTGACTCGGCACCTTTTAAATTCTCTTGCGTGCCCGCGGTCCGAGGTTTCTAAATTCCCCTTTATTTTTACGAGGGAATCTACAATCTTATCAGCATTCTTTGCCAATTTCACACATACTCGACTACTTCAGCCTTTATCTTTACTCATGAATTTCCCAAACTTCACTTTACGACGGTCCCAGGGTGACTGCGAAAATTTCGAACTAAACCAACTTTTCTTTTGGACATTCTTCGTCTAAAAGTTGTTGCATTTTTAATAATTCGTTGGAAAGTACAAGATAATATAAATATTTACGAAAGAAGTTAAGTTTGATTGAAATTTTTGAAAGAGCAAAACCATGCTCAGATGACTTTTATTATTTAGAAAAAGTGGGAGACTTTATAGCTAATTAATGTATTTCTACTAAGTAATCGTATTGTTTCTTATAAATTTTGCCTAACATTTTTCGCCTCCGACTAAACAGGTCATAACGCTTAGAGAATGCCGATTATCTTATGCAATTATTTTTTAACCGACTTAAAAAAAAGGAGGTTTTAAATACGCCTGTTTTTTTTTTTTGTTTTCTCCTAAAGCGATAAGCTCCTTAACCACCTCGAGCCAAAAACAAAATAGTGTGTGGGTGAGATGAAAAATTATGAAACAGTAGTGACAATTAGCTAGCACGTCGCCTACATAATCACAAACCCAACACCTTCATACATACATCATAGTTACCTGTTATGACATGCTAGGCAAGGAACACAGTTGGTAGGTACATTCTCTTCGAGTCCCACCAACATAAGACTTATGCTCGGTTAAAATCTCACTGATAAATGATTTTATTAGCCTATTTTGTTCCAAGTCGCTAGTGTTGCTTGTTTTCGGCCCATCATAACCGGCTCTCGTGTTCGTCCCCGATTAGTCGCGCAGTCGGAGAGTTCACGGGTCATTAAGTTCTTTCGGACGCCCTACTTCGCAGCTGTGATATACATACATACATACATAGATAGTAAGTTGTATGTCCTATACGTGTCTCGGCACATATTGCGGAAACCGTCCAGTCATAGCACGTGTATTAGCCTTAATACTATTTTGTTAGTACGAAATGGGCTGATGGCTTTGGACAGGGGTGGCGAACCATTGATATACGTAGCACAGATATATGAATTTATTTATTTCGTTGACATCCGAAAATAATCAAAAAATTTAGATAGTTATTTATCTAGAAGTGATAGATTAAGATAGCATGTAAAAGCGTATGGATTTGCTTTGATTATGTTTATACATTTTTGACGTAATTATTAAAAGACATTTCGTGAATACAATTCATCCGATCCGAAAATACTACCGATCGGACTATAACTCATCATAAAACAATAAAACCAGTCATACTAACAAAAAGGATTAGCAGACTATTCAGATTTAACAAGTTTTTAAAGAAAAAGTTTTTCTACGATTAGAGCAGACCTTATATAAAATATCGTAAAACCATAATCTTATTAAAAACCGCCCTACGACTAGTTTAAAATTGATTAACTAGATTTAAAAATTAATCAACTTGATAAATGGAACTTTAACCCTAGGACCTATCCACCCTATAAATAATATACAAGGTCGTACGTTTCAGTAGAAGTTCGTCGGCTTGTTAGCAAAAACGCTGCATAGCGGAGTTACACGGCTGATTAAATTTTAATCAGAGTGTATTGGAGTACCGCCAGACTTGCGTCTAGGCACAGTGAACACGTGACAGTGAAGGACGATTTAGTACATAAATGCATATCACCACACCCGCAATCCCCGAAGGGGTAGGCAGAGCCTAAGGAGCAGCAAGCTGGTTAAAAGACTTTTAGCCAATAATACGCTTGAGCTGGGCTAGATGAAATATTGTGATAAAGTAGTGATAAGTTGCTAGCTCGTCGCCAATACGATCACAAACTTAAAATATAATACACCATTAGTCGCCCTAACGACTAATGGTTTATTATAGAGCGGTGGTAGCTCAATGGTAGGGACACGCGCCTCTTAACCGAGGAGTGCGGGTTCAAACCCGGGCACGTACCTCTGGATTTTTCAAGGTCTATGTACGTATTTATACCACTAGCTCGACGGTGAAGGAAAACATCGTGATGAAACCTGCAAATTCAAATAACTTTGAATTTGTAACCATGATCCAAAAAAGTTGTCTGGTTCCCCTATCTTAGGGTTACGAAGGTCAGATCGGCAGTCGCTTCAATGTAATTACCAGTGTTGCTAAATTTTGGATCATGGTCTAAGCGGACCCCGTCTAAACACGGGACATAATGCCAGGAAAATGATGATCGTCCTAACGACTGGGTAGGCAAAGAACACAGTTGGCACATTATTTTCAATATTAATCAAAATAAGCAATGTATTTAGTCCGCATGATAAAAATATAATACTGAATAAAAATCTGAAGGCCTGGGTGCTATTTCACGCTGCAATTGGAGACATGTATCAAAGAAACAGTACAATACAGGCCAGCGTTGTTCCACAGAATGTATAAATGAAAAGGTCCTTACACATACCTACAAATAATAGGTTTTATAGTTCGATTACCTACATAATTATGTTAAAAGTTTTCATAAAATTTTAAAGTTAAAAAAATATATATACTAACTAACTAACTAACTAAACTTCACGCCACTTCCCTAGCGGGGTAGGCAGAGAGAACCAAGCGCGATATGGAACGATCCTTACACACCTCACTCGCCTCTTCAACATTCATAATCCTTTCCTTTCCAAAAATATATATATTTCATAATAACGAAGAACCTTATATTTTAGGGTTGTGGGATAAACTTACATTAAATAATCCTTGGCCTGTTAAACACCAATCGCTCTTCACTGCTGTATTTTCCACTGTGGTCGAACGCGGGACGGTTGAACTGAGTTCCCTAGGAAAATGCGATGTCATTCTACCATAAATAAACCTTGTTGATGAAAAGACGAATTGAAACACACGTGTAGTCTTGAGAGACCTGTTTAATCTTGATTTACGTTTAACGTGTAATCTAAGAAGACAATTGAGCAACGCTAATTGAACCAATTTTAATTAGAACGCTTCAGGGTTAACTGTCAATTGATGGGATGTACAAATTATATCTACAAAGATCTGTCAGGTTTGATGTAACATCAATGGAATGTAATTAATTTGAACTCGTCAACAGATTCGGTTACTATTCCTGCATATTTGTAAATGTATATGTATATTGTATTTGGTAGCGGTAGCTCAATGGTGAGAACACGAGCCTCATAACCAAGCGGTGCGGGTTCAAGCCCGAGCACGTACCTCTGGATTTTTCAAATCTAAGTACGTATTTATACCACTAGCTCGGCGGTGAGGAAAACACCGTGATAAAACCTGCAAATTGAAACAACTTTGGATTTGTAACCATGATCCAAAAATTGTCTAATTCCCCTATCTTAAGATTACGAAGATCGGATCGACAGTCGCTTCACTGTATTTACCAGACTCGCTAAGCCCTGGATCATGGTAAAACGACCCGTCTAAGCACGGGACATAATGCTAGGAAGATTATGTGTATTGTATTTAGATAGTAAATTGTATCCATAAAGACGTCATCATATAATTAATTACATTGCTCTATTAAACATGAGCCATGACATATTGCAAGAGATTGGAAATATGCCGGGTGATATTAAGTTTCAGTAGTATTCTCTCATAGACACCAACTTCATACAGTTGCCAACATGTGAGGACATATAAAAATAAATTAAAAAAACAATATTACGAACTTGGTGTGTACCTATATTCGGTTCTCTCGCACTATTATATAGGCACTATTATATTTAGTATATAATATAACATAACATCACGCGCATAATCCCCGAAGGGGTAGGCAGAACCAAAGGAGCAGCAGGCCCCTCTAACCACATTCAGCCAAAAATAAGCTGGGCTTGTTAGATGAAGAATTGTGAAAAAGTAGTAACAAGTGGCTAGCTCGTCGCCTATACAATCACATTCCCAACACCCCAAATACTTATCATTAGTCGCCTTTTACGACAACCTAGGCAAGGAACACAGTTGCCACATTATTTTTAAGTGCCGGACCAACATGAGATAATGGGCTGGGCTAGATGGAAAATTGACAAATAGTAGTAACAATTGCCTAGCTCGTTGCCTACACAATCACATACCCAAAACCCCATATACCACTAGTCGCCATTTACGACAACCTAGGCAAGAAACACAATTGACCCATTCTTTTTAAGTCCCAGAGCAACATGGGACATTTACTTTATGTCGACAATAAACGTTCAATGTAAATACATCTATTTGAATCTAAAAGGGCGGTCTATAATACTAAATTCTGTGTCTTGGGGTTTTCATAAATTCGAATTTTATAGTTCTAATTCTAGGAGAGATAAAGAAAGCATTTAAAAAAAGGTCAATGGCTATAACTAATTTGCTTATGCCACTGCTTCCCGTCTTGCATACCGCTACGTTTTTTTTTTTCGAGAGGACTATCTGTAGTTGGCCGAAGGCGGCCTTTACTACCTACCGGGCTGGCGGGGGAGCGGGAAGCTCTCACCCCTAATCTACGCTTCCCGCCCCGCTTATAACTTGTTCATTGCATCTCCGTTCAAAGAATGTAAACAAACCGTCAACAGAAAATCAGCACGAAAAATAAAATCTTTCATCGCCCCGAGATCTTCCGCTAAACAATTTACGAAATAAACGAACAAACAACATTCGTCTCGTTCTTGATTAACGTTTAACAAGTGCAGTCTTACGTAACATCGCTCAGGAACCTTTTAATTAGACGCCTACAGGGAAACATTACCCGGACGAGTTTTTATTTACCCTATTTCAACGAAATAGGGGCATAATCCGTTGCCTTATTGCAAACGACTTAAAGGTTACATTTGCAGAAAAAATAAGTTAAACGTGGTATACGAGGATGTGGTTGGAGAAAAGCGTCACTTATGAAAATGTATGTAATTGTAAAAAATATTTAAATATTATATCTATTCAATCTTTATGTATCTGTAAAGAGCGGTGGTGGCTGAATGGTAAAGACACTCGCCTCTTAACCGAGGAGTGGGGGTTCAAACCCGGGCACGTACGTCTGGATTTTTCAAATCTTTGTATGTATTTATACCACTAGCTCGACGGTGAAGGAAAAACATCGTGATGAAACCTGCAAATTCAAACAACTTGCATTTGTAACCATAATCCAAAAATTGTCTGGTTCCCCTCTTAGGGTTACGAAGGTCAGATCGGCAGTCGCTGCAATGTAATTACCAGACTCGCTACATTCTGGATCATGGTCTAAGCGGACCCTGTGTAAACACGGGACATAACGCTAAGAAGATGAAATGTGATTTATTAACGATACCTAAAGCCTGGAAAAAATTTGGTAAGTGGTATTAATACATCTTGTATAACAGCACAACCAATATCCGAATACACATTCTAGATAATTGCTCTACAGAAACTACAAGTAACATGGACTGCTGCGATAAACGCTACGAAGCTACGAAGCTACGGTGCTACGTCGCTACGATATTGAAGTACGCTCCGCTCGTTTCCTGACCACGTCTTAACCACAGTTTCACGATGCATAGACCACGTCTAGTATTTACAATTCAAACGCTACGCAATACAGTTCACGTACCGTGAATAACTCTGAAGTGGCTGCGATATGTTGCCGTTTTCTAGGCTCCCATTCAATATTTCCATTGCATTGTGATGTTGAAATTGTGCGCGAATTATGAAACCCGTTCAAAAGTTTCTATATCCTAGTAGTTTGTTGATTTCAAACTATTATAGCTTCTACCTGCGGAACGTTTAGAATAACATAGATTTCTAACGGTGAATTACATAGGCGTACAGGGGGGAGGGCAGCTGCCCCTGGAACTCGTGCGCCTAGGTTTATTTACTAAAAGAACCTATCAATATTATCATGTTGAATTATTAGTCAAAGTCAAAGTCAAAGTCAAAATACTTTTTATTTATATAGGTTTGAAACAAACACTTATATCGTCAATTCAACAACAAAATCAACTAATATGAATCTACCACCGGTTCGGAATGTTGCTTCTACCGAGAAGAAACCGTCAAGTAACTCGGTAGTTACTCTTTTCAACAACATCTTTTACAAAGGTGTATGTATTGTATTAGTTAAGTGGTGCCATAATTTATCTAAGCCAAACAAACATGTTAATCCTTTTTTATAATATTAGTATGGGTTTTATGTATTATAGCTTATTTATGTAAATAAATTAAACCAACTCGGTATATTTAATTTTAAATTATATTATTTAAAATTAAATATTGGATCGTATATGAAGATACATAGCCTACTTAATTTTGTGTCTTGTAAGGGCTTTCTTAATTAAAAGTAATAAAATATCAACCCTCGGTTAATTAGATCAAATATAAGGGTCATATTGTAACTTTATTAATGCTGTAAAATTAAGTATGCCTGTTCAAGAGTAGCTAGATACAGAAAGGTTTTATTAAGGTTAGATAAGTGTACGTCAAGTTTCCAAATGACTAGCTGACCCGGCAAACGTTGTTCTGCCGGATAAGTAGGAGGTGGCAGGAAACTACCTACTCGCATATCTACCAAATACACAAAAAAACATCAAAATCGATTGAGCCGTTTTGGATGTGTTCGACCTCAGACACCGTAATATACAAAAAATATATATATAAATTCTCCAGACTGACACACCAATTCCCTAGTTTCAAACTAAGCTTATGCTTGTGCTATGTATACTAGGTGAACGGATAAACATACTTAAATACGTTTATTATACATCCATGACTCGAGTACATATGTCTATGTTCATCACCCGATTCGAACCCGCGACTCTCGGTTTCATGGCCGGGGTGTCTGACCACTTCACCAACGGGCCAGTCAATACAATGTATAATATTTTACACAAATTAAATAAACTTTTAATGTATATTGTGTTATTTATACATACAAACTCAAATACAGACTTAAAGCATCTAGTATTTGGTTAATTATCAAGGACGATTCTCCCAAACATTTTAGTCAAGTTTTAGTGCTGCAAAGCCTTCTTTCAATCCAAAATTATAAGAAATAAAGAACATTTTCTTCTAATTTCCTTTAAATAAATCAAGTATCCTGCCATTCATGACATCGCTAAATCTAAAAACAAGTCCCAGTAGAGTTATATATAGCATTAATTATTTTTAATCAAAATCTATAGCCTCCGTAAGCGGGCTAAGATTGAGTTCGTTTCATTTTATGAAGGCTCATTCCATTGGGGCGCCTTCACATCGCTTTCAGAGGCTTTAAACAGCCTTTACATTGCTTGCAATGCTTTCGAGAGGGCAGACTTATTAATATTGAATAAAATACATGAGTGAAATGTGTAATCTAGTATTAAGGGTGTATTCATCGATTGTGGTGACGAAATTACGGTGACTAATGATAAAAGAAATACTTCTCGATAAATGACGTGCATAGATATCATCTTCCTAGCGTTATGTCCTGTGCTTAGACGGGGTCCGCTTAGACCATGATCCAGGATTTAGCGAGTCTGGTAATTACATCGAAGTGACTGCCGATCTTCGTAACCCTAAGATAGGGGAACTAGACAATTTTTGGATCATGGTTACAAATTTAAAGTTATTTGAATTGGCAGGATTCATCACGATATTTTTCCTCACCGTCGAGCTAGTGGTATAAATACGTATATAGATTTGAAAAATCCAGAGGTACGTGCCCTGGTTTAAACCCGTGTTTGAAATTCAAATTCAAATTCAAAATATCTTTATTTATATAGGCTTCAAGAAAGCACTTATAAATAGTCAATATACAAAAAAAAAAAGAACACATAATACTACCACCGGTTCGGAAGGTAGAATCTATCGAGAAGAAACCGGCAAGAAACTCGATAGTTACTCTTTTAAATGCCAATTATACAATTTTGTAAACTTAATTAATCCACACTTAAGACTAGATATCACTGCAGATGAACAATTCATTATGAAGTTAACCATAAATCTTTGTCATTGAGGAATTCTTCGATCTTGTAATAGCCCTTACTCATTAAAAATGATTTAATGCATAATTTGAATCTATGTAAGGGTAACGTTAAAATACTTTGTGGTAGTTTATTGAACATTTTAATACTTAGACCAATAAATGAATTACCACATTTTTGGAGTCTATGATTTGGAACAGCAAGTTTGTGTTTATTTCTCGTATTAAAACTATGAGTATTTGACTTTTTAGGAAATGATTCAATATTTTTGAATATATACATAATACAATCCAAAATGAATTGTGATGCTATGGTTAGAATTTTAATTTCTTTAAACTTTTCTCTAAGAGAGTCACGTGGTCTAAGGCCGTATATAGCTCTGACTGCCCTTTTCTGCAATACAAAAATAGTTTGTATATTGGCCGCAGAACCCCACAGCAGCAGACCGTATGACATAACGCTATGAAAATAACTAAAGTACACCAGTCTTGCTGTTTCAACATCAGTTAATTGTCTTACTTTTCTGACTGCATATGCAGCTGAACTAAGTCTTCCTGCCAGAGCCGCAATATGGGGACCCCATTGCAATTTAGCATCAATAGTTATTCCAAGAAACACAGTAGATTGAACTACATCTAGTGCTTCATCATTCATAATAATTGACGTATTAACTTGCCTTGTGTTAGGCATTGAGAACTTAACACATTTTGTTTTTTTTGCGTTAAGAAGTAAGTTATTAGTTGAAAACCAATGAAGAACCCGTGAGAGAGCGTTATTTACGTCGTCAAGAGATTCATTATGTCTATCAATTTTAAAAATCAGTGAAGTATCATCAGCAAATAATACTATCTCACACAAGTCCCTTGTAAAATATGGGAGATCATTTATATATAGAAGAAAGAGCAAAGGTCCCAATATCGAGCCCTGGGGAACTCCCATCGATAATGGGGCACCACAAGAGTTAGTTCCATTAACACTTACGATTTGGAGCCTATCAGTTAGGTATGACTTTAGCAGACTAAGTGAGTTCCCAGAAACACCATAGTGACGTAGCTTCATTATCAAGGTTTTGTGGTCGACGCAATCGAATGCCTTCGACAAATCACAGAATATTCCAACAGCATCCTGTTTACCTTCCCAAGCTTCAAAAATATGTTTTAAAAGCGCTACTCCTGCGTCAGTAGTGGATTTCCCTTTGGTAAATCCATACTGCTTACTATGAAGTAAATTATTTATTCTTAGGTGACATATTAATTGATTGAATATAATCTTTTCAAATATTTTACTTAGTGCAGGCAGTATAGATATTGGTCTGTAATTAGACGGGTCACTTTTGTCACCTGATTTAAACAAAGGAATGATTTTACTATATTTCATTAAGTTAGGAAACTGACCCAAATCAACACATTTGTTAAAAATATTTGATAAGATAGGGGCAATACACTCAATTATATGTTTCAGTAAATGCATTGAAATTCCCCACAAATCTTCTGTTTTCTTTAAATTTAAATCTTTAAAAGTGTTCATAATTATCTTATCATTGACATGACAAAAATTAAAAGCAGTTTTGCATTCCTCTACATTAGATTTAAGGATGCAATTTGCTAGGTGTGGATTGGAAGGTAATAAACGAGTCGCTGCAGTCGGCACATTAGAAAAGTAAGAAATGTCGTGTAATAGATAAAGGTACAATAATAAACTTAACTTAAAGTAATTGTGAGTAACTCCATATTATGGACAAGACTGAAGAGATGTCAGGCGCAATACCAACCCGATGCACAGGGATAGGGAACAAACAACCTCTTGACTCTAGGTTCTCGGTAATTTCAATAGAAACACCCAGCTAATAACTTTGGATTCGAGATTTGAACTCAAATTTTCATAGTTTCAAGGCAGCGTTATTGCCAATGAACCGATGAAGCAACTTTATGATACACTCCACAGCATGTTTGTTGTGTGAGTGCTTATTATTGAAATGAAGTCTCTAACTTCCTAACGCACAAACAATCCACGCTACGAATCTAACTGCAACAATACGTTTAAACATAATTAAAGTTGCAGAATATGAGCGCATAGTGCGGGAGGTGACGGCAAACTCCCTACGGGAAATGGTGTTGTCCCTTGTTGGTCTGGATCTCAAAAATAATTTATTAAATATTATATAATAGTATCAGTTCACTAACACCGATTTTGTTTATATTATTTACAAAATAAAATGTATTATTAAACTATACTTGTCTTGTGTGACGCTTTTATCTAATATATTTTGAATTAATTTGATATGTTTAGTTTCTTAGTCCTACAGACAACTTTAAACCTTACCTTGGTTACTCAAAAAACTGCCATTATGTATATGCCATACATTCGTTATGTATATGCCATATAAGACATGAATAAAAAAATAATTTAAAGTCATCTCTACTCCCCATAACCACTTCCGCTGCAACCGCCTGTACTAAAAGGCCGAGCGCAGCGCCCGCTATTGTGAGAAATGCTCTGTTGGTTTATAATTGTTCTGCTTTTACTAGCAGCCTGAGGGAGAAACTTTTAAACCCACTCGTTAGTTCTTCCTAGCATTCCACGTGTCTTCATTATTCCGCGGGGTTCCATTTCTTTGAATAAATGAACTTCGCATAACTATATAAGTTTATTGTCAACTTGTCCTAATTTATTTGTAAGACAATAGGGATGATGACTGCATTAAATTATTAAAAAACTATAATTCTATTTAATCCGTCAGGAAGATTATACAAAAATACTACACATATTTTTCGCTTTATCAAATTAACAAAAAATCACAGCATTACAGTTTTGGAGTGGGGGCTTGGGACGTCACTATTAAGTGTTGTTGGGAATAATTAGTTTCCACATTATGCTATAGAGTTCTCACTCGATATTCTATGTATATATTGTAAGTTTGATAATAACATAGTACTGATTTAAATAAACATACATAAATATGCATACATTACGCCCGCAATCTCTGAATCTTCTAAATAATATATTTTTTTTAAAGTCTAACGTATGTGCATATTGTGTTTGTAAACAGGTTTTTTTTATTTGGAATTATTTGGAATTAGTTAGGTACTATGAGAACATGTCAAATCTTTTAAACAATCAAGCCCAAAACAACCCAGCTTTAGTTAAATTAAGAAAAACTTTTCTAATATTATGGTTAATCGGTCTCATTAGTAGTAATTGAAGATTTAATAGACTTATCTCAATTCGGTCGCATACCATATCATGGAGCGGTGGTAGCTCAATGGTAAGGACACGCGCCTCATAATCGAGTGGTGCGGGTTCAAACCTATGTACGTATTTATACCTCTTGCTTAGCGGTGAGGAAAAACATCGTAATTAAAACCTGCAAATTCAAACAACTTTAGATTTGTAACCATAACCCAAAAATGTCTAGTTCCCCTATCCTAGGGTTACGAGGGTCAGATTGCCAGTCGCTTCAATGTAATTACCAGACTCGTTAAATCCTGGATGATGGCTTAAGCTGACCTCGTCTAAGCACGGGACATAACTCTAGGAACATGATGACGATGGACCATATCATTTCATTTCAAATGCCCCAGGACACAGGCTAGCTTCTCATTCCAGCGATATATTCTCGCCTTTTAATTATCTATTCACCACGAGACAATACGTCACACTAATTAAAAACTTACAATAAAACGCTCAGACGTCTACAGATGCCACCCTTCCTCGATTTAAAATGGACCTTTTTCCCTTGTCATAAGGGCTGGCTAAGATTATTTGCGTAACAATACAGGTGTCCCAATTAGCAGAGATTACACTTTGTGCGTCAACTTATAGCGGCAAAGCTTATATATATATTATATAAATATATATGTATATTTATGTCTCAAGCGGTATTAATAAAACTGTGCAGGTAATCCGATTTCCATGAAATATTGGATTCAGGAGTGTCAGGAAGTTTAGTAAGTTATAAAATATTGGATCCAGGCAACGCAAGAGTTCTTTTGCTGAAGTTTTCATATGACGAAATCATATATTAAATTCATAGAAATTTGTCATATACTTGATCATTTGCGCAGTGTTTTTTTTTTAACTCTAACACGGACTAGTAAAAAAAGAAGGCCTCTGCGCCACTAACTAGACATTGAAGCTCCTTAGCTGCTCCAACTTGACACGCAACTTACGTCTCACACATTGACATAATAAGCGCTCCAAATGACAGATATCCGATATCTGGTATCCATAAGTATCTAACTCATACATGCATAAACGTGGCTTCATGCTGTAATATGACAGCGTGGAGTCCTTCTTTTATTTCTAGCACGTGCTCTATAAGTGGAAATGTGATATTATAGCTCCACTTTTAATTCGATATCTATGTAGGTAAAGGCTGACTTTTCGATTGAATTTCAAAGCAATGCCATTTTATAAGGATAGATACATGTATAATCGATTTAACGCTTCTGATTTTTTACAAAACTGAGCTATAACCTAACTTACCTATATGTATTAGACATTGAATATTCAAATAGACGTATAGTTCTTTTTACAATGTGAGGTTTCACAAACCTCCATTCTAATATTCATTTAATTAAGATTATAAGAAATAAGATTATTTTTAGAGTTCTATACCGAATCGGAGTTGTCTCAAGGTAATTATGCATCAAAATAAAGTAGTTAAATAGAAGTTTTCAATATCATTAGTAACGTACGTGATATACATTGATACAATCTGATCCAGCAGTAGCCGTCTTAAGTCATAGTTGAAAACGTCTATAACAAGCAAGGACCTTGTAAAACAATTCCGTGAAACTTAGACAAGTTAGCTAACAACACAATTTAACAGCGCCATTACACGGCCGGCGCCTTCCGAGATTGACCGAAAGCGCGTAAATCTCGAGCGGTTTTACTGCGACATAAATCTGCAACGGCGGTGCTAAAGCGCTTGGCCAATTTTACGGACGGCCTTAAAGCGCGTCGCGAGTAGTGGCAAGCGATAATTAACTTGGCAACAGTTAACAGGTAACGGTAACGTCAACAATGTTACGTTACAACAGTTGTAACAGTTGTATCGCTCACTCATGTCGATTTGCATTGACACTTACATTGATGCCTGTAACGCTGATGTTCGTAGATCTGCTTTAATACATGTATTACTATCCTTTTCTGGCATCTTTGCACGCGAGAGAGTCCGCTATATAGACTATCGTTTATTACTCGATTTTTCCAAGATTAAAGTGGCGTATATCCTTTTTCAATTTCAGAGCATTCGTTTGAGTGTTAGATAAAGGTGGGAAGACGCAACAGACAGAGTTCTTTTCTCAATAATTATTTAGTAAGGATATTGTTGTACGACTACTGATAGTTAACTTTGGACGTAGGTACATAGCAATTTAAGAACTAGGTACAACAAAAAATACCGCATGAGAACATTGAAGCGAACGACGGCCTTTATCAGACACTAAATCACTAATACGTAGTCGAACTATGGTCCTAATCTCCAGGAATAGTCAACCGTTATTTTGGATCCAACTAGGAAAATTTATTGAGACTTTTATACTTCCTAATTCCTGTTTTAATTCAATTTAAACAATTTTAAAGTATCTTACCTAAATGCAATTGTTTTTATAAAAAAAACAATCTTGTCAAAACTTGTTCTACATATCAGATTAAAAAATGTAGTTCTTACAATAAAAGTAAAGGCTCGGAACGTTGACGAAAAACCCTGAATACTTATACATTTTTGCGTCAATATTAAAGCGTTACCCGATGAGCTAAATACAATATACAGATGGGATGAATTCTATAGCGGCCCGCAGGTTTTGTACACCTGAACTTATCTAACGAAAAAAGTCCAATTTATTTTGTTCGTTACCCAGACCCTATAGCAACAACGATTCTAAAAGAAAATGCTTAGCCCTAAAAAGCGATAAGATGACAACAATATAAAATTATAAGTATATCTCATACACAATAGTACATACGTCAGTGAGCCGCTTCAAATCTGAACTTAAACGAAATTAGATACTACTTTACTATTAAACAAAAGAAAGGCGATTAATTGGCGAATACAATAATACCTATATAAACCATTACACCCGCCATCCCCGAAGTGATAGACATAATACAAGCCCCTTAAATCATATTAAGGCAGAAATAAAAATGAGTTAGGTATTGGGATACATTTTGGAAAATTTCTGACAATTGATCAGCTCGCCGCCTACTTAGTTACAAACCCAAAACTTAGTAAACCAACCATCGTCTTTTACGACCTGCTAGGCAAGGCACACTGTTAGTATTGACATTATTTTGTGTGTCCCAGACGATCATGGGACATAAAAAAATAAGCCAAATACCTTAAAATAACTTAAAAAAGGCACTAAATGCGCATGAGCAGTAATATGGCGTGGCGTGGCTTGTATTAAAACTTTACCGAACGTAAAGTTATGAAAGAAAAATAATTTGTTTAATGGTACATAAAATTCAACAAAAATTAAACAAAAAACATGCTTAGTAACAGCAAGCAAGTGACGTTAAAAAGGCAAAGTAAAATATGTATTTATTAATTAAAAACGATTCGGGTCTTTCTTACTTCACACCCCGAATATACTGTGGCCGACTCGCCACCTGGTTAGTCGGTCGTGTTTTAAAACATTAACGCATTTGGTGCGTGTTGTTTTTCGGCCTCTAGTACTCTAAATGCAAATAACGTAACACCAAACACAGTTTACCAAACGAAATACAAACGAAAATGGCCGTGCAGAGAAACTTTCGACGTAAAAATTGCGGGTAAAAAAAATCACGGAAATATTTGGTTAGGAAATTATATAGAATGTTTTTGTTTGGTATGTTTATTTTCAAATTTTTATAAGATTATTTATGTGAGGAATGTAATAACGCAGTGTAAGGCCACTTAGGGGAGAAAGTTATGGCGGGTCAAGGGAGCTCTGAGTCGGAGACTTTCTCACCAGCTAAGATGAAATGCTTGTTATCGGCCTTTAACCACAATAAGGAAATGGCAGCAATAGCGACGGCCCTTCTTTATGACGTAGGCGCCACCCATCTCGAGGAGTGATCCACCCTAAACTTGGATCAATCTGATAACTTGGTGTCTTCAGAGTCAATGAAGGTGCTTAATCTATTAACTTTGAGACCAGATTCCAAAATGTTGGTGCAATCTGACAGACTGCATCTACATGACATACTATATGCCTTAAGTGCTCTTACAACCACAACTCAACATTTTATATACCTAGCAGTCTACATCGCCACTTGACTCCATCAAGCGACCGATCTTTAGCAGTTTAAATACATTGTCAGTAAACATCACCCTCCTAACGTTATGTCAGGGTCCGCTTTGACCATGATCCAGGATTTAGTGAATTTGGTAATTACGTTGAAGCGACTTTCGATTTCGACCTTCGTAACCCTTAGATAGGGGCACCAGACAATTGTTCAGCATTCATCACGGTGTTTTCTCTCACCGAGTTAGTGGTATAGATCCGAAATCCAGAGATGCCCGGGTTTGAATCTGCGCCCCTCGGCTAAGAGGCGCGAGATCTTACTATTGGGCTACCACTGCTCCCTACATTGTCAGTAAACAAGTGAAGCTATTCCCGCCAAAAAGCATTTTGAAAATTTCCACCACAATTGTTGCTAGGTTTATGTGCACGTTAGTTCGTTTACAAAGAAATACTCGACCCAACAACTAAATGCTGAAACGGTTAACGTAAATGTAATTTACGGTGTTGCTGCGTCCGCTAGGGTTACCATCCTACAGGTTTCACGAAATCAACATTTGTACTATGTTGGTCTAGTTCTTGAAAAATATTTCAGTAATAATTATTATCTACATAAATGAATACGTAATTTTTTATGAAAAATGCGTATTTATGAAAATAAGCACCAATTTTATGATTGCAGCTATTTTTAATGGAAAATGCGGATGTATAAAAAAATAAGAGAACGAGTTGGACTGAAAAAAAATGTGGTGACCAAGATTGAAAAAGACATGCTTGGATGGTTTGGGCATGTTAAGAGAACGGATGTAAGAAAATTGACGAAAGAGATATATCAGGCAAGTGTAAATGGAGCCGTCGGGAGGGGAAGACTTAGACAGACTTTCCATGACCAGATTGGTAAAGTGGTAACAAAAGGTCAGGTAAAGAGCACCCTTAAGCGACGAGCGTGTATGAAAAGACTTATGAATGTGGAAGAAGCGAATGGTGTATGTCAGGGGAAAAGGCGTGACATTATGTATAATGTATGCGATAATATGTATGTATGCACGGATTAAAATAAGAGCAACTTTAATGAAAATAGGAATTTTCAGTGGAAAATTACGGGTATATTTGAATTATCTTTTGCAATATTAAATAAATAAATATATATATCTGCATAAACATGACCGGTGTGTACCGGTGCAGTAATACCTTCACACGGAACATAACGAAAAATATAAATTTTTGACAATACTACAGTAGTATTGTTCAAAATCCTGACTAACCTCCGACTAAATGGTGAAACGGTTAGACGTAAATGTAATTTACAGTGTTGTTGCGTCCGCTAGGGTGACCATTATACATGGTGTTTCACTGAATCAACATTTAATCAAGTTATTGGGGTATGTGATATTTACTTGAGTTAGTTTGTACACTTAATTGTTCTAAATTCGTAATTTTATTAGATATGAACAGTCCCGGAAGTTATTCATTAACGTTATTTGCTTTCCGACAAAAATAGTAGTAATTGTAAATAATAAACGCAACTTTATGGATTGTAGTCATTTTCAGCGGGAAATTGAACGTTTTAATAAACCAGTATCAGTGAAAAGTTTGTGAGAAAACCACATTATAGACAAGCACTTTGAGGAATGAGCTAGCAGCTATACTCAATGTGTGTTCCGCGGAACCCTGAGGTTTCGTGAAGCCTTTCTGGGGGTTCCACGAAAATTGGTACTGATCATAAATATCATAACTCCTGGGGGAAAATCCGTTAAAAGTCGATTATTAACCCCCCCTAAAATCTAAGTAAATTAACAGTATTAACCGTATTGTATACTGCAATGTTTCGCTTAGTGAGTCCTTCCATCAAACGTAGGATCTCCTACAAGATCGAAAATGTTCATAGATTACCTTCAGTATTACATAATACTGAAGGTAACCTATTAACATTTTCTATAGGTATATATGTACATACATATATAACTGAGCGCTTGAAGGTGTTAACCTCAAAATACGGTTATCTATAAGTACTTATAATAAATCTGTAGAGGTCAATTCTGTACATGAAATATATTTTCAAAATAACTATCAGGTGGTGATTAGTGATCGATACTGATGCCAAAAATGCAATCAGTAAAATTTTTGTCTGTCTGCCTGTCTGTTTGTCTGTTTGTCTGTCTGTCTGACTGTCTGTCTGTTTGTCTGTCTGTCTGTATGTTCCTTATAGAAACAAAAACTACTCGACAGATTTTAACGAAACTTGGTACAATTATTCTTCATACTCCTGGGCAGGTTATAGTATACTTTTCATCACGCTACAATCAATAGGAGCAGAGTAGTGAAGGGAAATGTTGGGAAATCGGCAAAGTTACTCCATTTTTTAAGCTTCCGTCGCGTGTGCAGCCTTAATGTTTAAAGTTACATAGAAATCATGTATGACGGAAATAGTCTTTATAATATTAACCATAAACGCGGGTGACACCGCTGGCACAGCTAGTTGTGAATAGATCTTTGTAGTTTATGTGGCATGTTTGTTGATACTATAACTTGCAATGTTTACCAAAAATTTTTATTTTTTGTTATAAATCAGAAAAAATAACTCTTACCAATAACTAGACATCATCAATACGCACAGATGCCGAATAATATCAATCTGTAAATGCTTAATACAGTACAAATGACTAGCTCATTGAAACCGAATCACGTCAATGAGCCAATCCGACATATTATGAGCGGTATTGAATAACAGATAACATGAGACTTGATTTCAGCGGTAACAAAGTGATGAAAACGTTTCGGACCGGTTGGATCGGTCATTTGTCGGCGTTTCATCGGACTAAATTATTTGAATAGAAATGACCGTTAACTTCATGCGGTCTGTTGATTGATTCAATAGATTAGATTCATTCTGAATGTGCATAATACGTATACTTTCCGATAGTTGTTAATTTGAAAGATATAAATAAAGCACAGATACTTTGAACAAATAAATGACCTTTCTTGTGTTTAGTCAATTACTATCTTAATTAGGTACTTAATTAAAAATCTAAAATAAAGCTTTTCTCTTGAATTTGAAAAAAATATCCATAATACAATACCTATTTGATTGCTAAGTACTGGCATCTATTTTAGATTTGCTAACGAAAACTAAACTATGTTTATATCCAAAAAAATAAGCTCAATTCAATCGAATTTATTTCTAGTAATATCTTTTAAAACAAGTCTTAAATTCTTCTCGACTAAATCCAACTACCCGAATAAAATTAGCTCTCGCACTTCAGAACTAGTAATTACCCACTTAAAGACTAGAAAAGAACTCAACTCAACCTTTCAACCAAGACAGAAGGAACACTCACTAAGGAAACTTTAAAGTGGGGACCTAGTACCCCCGAGAGCAATACACTGTGTGCTTAGAGAACTGTTTTCGCTATGGACAGTAAAAAAACTCCACTTCTTTCCCAACGCTGTATTTTCTAGTCGCAGATTTTATCTTTTACGAATATCCTTTACGCTATGAATGAGAAAGTAGTTTGTCTTGTATAAGTTCGTTTAATGACTATTTTAAAAGGAAACTTGGTCTTGTGTTTAAAGAGCCTGGTCAAGAATTTATAATAAGGGAAATAACTTATACATAAAGGGGTAGACAGGGCCGGATTTAGGGAGAGCAAACGAGGCTACAGCCCCGGGGCCTCTACAAAAAAGGGGCCCCCACAATAAAGACTTCGGGAATTAAAAAAGAGAATTGTAAACACTAGTAAACAACTTTTCCTTCCAGATAATTATTGTTGTCGATTATATTTATATGTTTGATAAATAATAAAATAATCTATACTTGGTTTCACAATAAATTATTTATTGGAAAACTCGACTGAAAAAATAAAACATTTTATTTGGAAAATAATTTGGGGCCTGAGGGCCTCCACTTCTTTGTTGTCCTCCAGACCTCTAAATCCGGCATTGGGGGTAAATATGTGTTTATGGTTGTGAGATGGAAATGGAAATATGTGCTCGAATCGTGAATGTTCATAAACTGTGCGTAAATGTTTATCTGTTAATCTAGCATCGATAATACAAACAAATACGCTTAGTTCAAGCTAAGATTCATATGTTATGGCGATTCACTGTTTATAAATGATTCAGCAAACCAATAACGAGCATAACTTGGCAAAATCATAATGTACTTAATGCCTGTAATGTGTGCATCGCTTAGAGTTTAAACAATAACAGAATTGTTAGTTTACTAAAATATCATCATTATGAGCGTGATAACATGATGGTCCGAGAGCTGGCACCAATTTTTGGGTAGGTATTTGAGGCAAGCTGAAAACGTGTCACATACCAGCCAGGTCTGCAGTTTCAGGTTGGGGTATAATAGGAGAGGTATGGGACAAGTTTTCAGCTTGCCTCAAATACCTACCCAAAAATTGGTGCCAGCTCTCCTACTATGATAGGAAATAGGAAGTCAGATTCATTGTATTGTAAGAATTTTATAGAATTTATATCTACCATGATATCTTTACTAATATTATAAAGCTGAAGAGTTTGTTTGTTTGCTTGAAGGCGCTAATCTCAGGATCTACTGGTCCGATTTTAAAAAAAATATTTGAGTGTTAAATAGCCCATTTATCGAGGAAGGCTTATAGGCTTTATAACATTATCTATAGACGCGGGTGAAACGGCGGGCACAGCTAGTAAAAGCATAAACATGAATCGCTATTACGTGAAAGTAAGTCTCCACCATGAATTTGACCGACTCTTGAAACCAGGTGTTTTTAAGACTCAAAGTCGTGATATGGGCGATAGCGATGTTCGTTATCGAATCGCTGGCGCAAATTTGGCTAAGCACCCTGCATCGCATCCTCAATATTCAACGAAGATGCCAAAATACACGCTATTTACCTCGAAAGAGTGTCCAAGGATTACCGTCTGGGGCCCGCCGGCAGGATGGTATTAAATCACTAATTACCCCCCATTCGGGCCCTGACTAATACGCCCTAATCCCACTTAATACTCATAGAGCTGCTCCTAATTGGAGCGATCGAGTTGCAAGAAAGATTTCTTTTTTAATTAACGGCTTGATTGCTTCGGTATATACATTTTTGATGGCGCATAACGATTTAACCTCTACCATTTCCGTATCTTCTTTGTTGTACTTCTTTCTTTTCGAGTCCCATGTTGGTCTAGGGCTAGAAAAATATACGAACACAGTTCGTCGCCTAGTATGTCGTAAAAGTCTACTGATCACATATTGATTATTGAGTTTTTGTAATTATGTAGGCGATGAGTTATGCACTCGTCTCTACTTTTTCACAATTTTCTAACTAACCCAACTCAAATTTATTTTGGCTGAATGTGGTTTAAGAAGCTTATCGCACTTTGGACTGCTAATATATATATAGCGATGGTAAGGACACGCGCCTCTTAACCGAGGAGTGCGGGTTCAAACCCGGGCACATACCTCTGGATTTTTCAAGTTTATGTACGTATTTATACCACTAGCTCGACGGAGAAGGAAAACGTGATGAAACCTACAAATTCAAATAACTTTGGAATTAACTATGATCCAAAAATTGTCTGGTTCCCCTATCTTAGGGTTACGAAGGTCAGATCGACAGTAGCTTCAATGTAATTATCAGACTCGCTAAATCCTGGATCATGGTCTAAGCAGACCCCGTCTAAACACGGTACATAATGCTAGGAAGATGATGATGATGTATAATTGAAATTTTAAGTTGGTCCGTATTAATCCTATGACGTCTCACTCCCATTTCTTCACTCATACCGAGCTCTTACAAGTACATTTAGCGTTCCTTACCATGCTTAACAAATATGGCTCTGTCAATCAATTTACAGCAATTATGTCAAAAGGAATATTCGAGAGGCTTTTTCTACGACAACAGTCACAAAAATAACAATATGTAAGGAAGAAAATATAACATGCACTGTCAAGATCGTAATTCTTCTATGCAGTTGCGCAGTCGGCTAAAAACAGTACGCGGGCAAAAACTTCATGAATCAACACAAAAAAAACTTAACACTACGACGAACTACGAGGCGCGGCTATAACAAACTTTCAGAAAAACGACTCCATAAAACGGATCGCGCTGGCCAGTAAATAACTTGGCAGATGAAAAAAGTTAATTGCCCGTTCTAGTGGCGTTCGAAAATTGAAAAATAAAAAATAATCGCCGCTCGCAATCACCTCATTGGGAACTAATTGCGACCAGTCTGCGGCCCTTCGTTAGGACTTGGCTCTATTCATTTCCATTCCGCTGCTTTTGTCGCGACCCCGATTGAACTCTTTGAGTCGAGCAAACGCGGTAATACTTGCCGCTTTTTATCTTCGCGGGAGATGCTTTTTGATATGTTTACTACGCCTAGCGTTCACTGATGGGATTTGAACTTTTTCGGAGTCGAACTGCGATTAAATCTGAGGTCGTCTGATTCAGTCATTGTACTGAAAATTTGTCAGATCTTATTTCAGTAACATTTTGTAGATGGTTTTTAGGGTGACCTATAAAATAAGCTTTTATTATTCTGCCATTATGCTTTTTAAACGTCTCGGTTCCTTTAAAAAACGAATACGGTAAATTTTTTTATAGTTTATGTTGCAGTGAAATTATTGATGTGCGAACATCAGCAGCACTCGAAAAAGGATATTTCGTTAATTTGTCTAAGTTGATAACAGCTCCGACGCGATTTATCTAAACATAAGTTATCTGCCTGCAATACTTTTTAGATACGTTTTTATTTTACGTTTTAGATAAATGTTTTTTTTGGCCAAAGAATTTGAAAATCAAATGCCTTTTATATTCGATTGTGTACAAAAACAATAAATATTGTATGTGACAATGAATAGTGTAACATAGAATTATCAAATGTTTGAGACTACTTTTGGAAAACAGAAAGTAACTTAACTATCGATACCTCTTACAAAATCGAAGGTACTCACACATAACTGCCTAATGAGGATATATACCCATTAATTCCAGTGCGAAACGCGTCGAGACTAATGCACTAACAACCAGGATTTAATCCCAGCGCCAGCCTCAATAAGAGTTACACAAATAAACGAGGCAACGGCCGAAAATGCGAAACAAAGTTTGCTACGGTGGGAATGGTGCAATGTAGGCTTTGTGAAGCGCGCCGCGCCTTGGCGTATATATGCCGTATTTGTGGAAAGGGGGTATTCGATGTCACTCGATAATAAAAATAATAATAAGTAATAAAATAAATACATTTCTCAGACTGACACACCAATTCCCTAGTCCCAAACTAAGCTTATGCTTGTGCTATGGATACTAGGTGAACGGATATACATACTTAATAAATACATTTATAAACATCCATGACTCGAGTACCCTTGGTTTCGTGGCCAGGGTCTCTGACCACTCGACCAACGGGCCAGTCAAGAAATGCAAGCGCAATGTGTTTATGACACAACGGCCCATCAAAACGTTGTCGAAATGCCATTAGACACAAAGTTTAAGTTGAGATTGATACTAGTGGATGTGCTTATTGGGGAGCGATATAATGTCTTTTGCCATTCTTTGACGGTGGTTGTTTTCAAATGCTCAATCATTCGGAATACATTTTCCGTTTTCATAAAAAACTTGTTTTAACAACAAAATACTATGTGAATCAAAAGTCATGTCGGGGTCACCACTTTAACCGTGTATAGGACTGGGGTAATTGAGACAACAGTTGGTATAAGTCTCAACTACCCCATCACGTCGGTTTCACTAAATATAACCGCGAATGGGACTGGTGTGGAATGAGACAAAGGTTAATAGATGTCTTTTGCTAACTGATTTATTTAACGTTGTATTACAGTTTATATATCACTCTATCTGTTATTAAATGCTTGATCATGGTTTATCTCGTACATGCGATACGTGCTATATTTTACTACGTGCGGCAATGCGGCAGAGAACGTCTCCGCCTCTAATATAAAAAATAATATTTAAAAAATCATAACCAAACACACTTCACACCATTCCCCTGACAAGCTAGACAGAGAGAACCGAGCGCCATATACTTGATTGTTGGATTTTGTTGTTTGTGTATTATATCTATTGTAAAGTTATTGTATTTTAGTGCCAAATGAACGTCTATTGCTTCATTTATTCATTCATATAACATGGTCCTTACTTACTACAAATATCGTCCACGATACTCAACGCTTATTAGCTACACGGATAGCCCCCCTGTGTTTAACTTTTTTCTTTCAAGCTAGCTCTCAGTATGCACTAAGTAGACATTTCAGTCGAAATGAACACTAAATTTCCCCTTTGAACTTTAAGACTAATGAAGATTCCCTTAACATCATCACTGGTATTTTATTTATACCATGTAATTGTAAGCCCATTGAATATTATGAATCATTGCACATGTAATAATTAAACCAGCTATATATATATTATTAGTCGTTATTTATGTCATTAGTGTTAATAACCAATTTTTAAGTATATATTTGTAATACCACTGTTGATTCTGATATCTGTAACACAAGTGCTTAAGCTACTTACCTCGGAGTCAGATCGATATATGTGATGTAGTCGGATATTTATTTATTTATTATTATTTATCTCTCACAGGTCAGATCTTTATATAATGTGAGCCAATTTAGTTTCCAAATACTTAATTCCCAAGCGTTCTGTAAGTTAATAAATAAATGGAGAGATGCTTAAAAAAATTAACAACAAATTCAATTTTGCATTCGTAGATACTATTAGTAAAGATGAGCATATTCTTTGCACAATATCCAGTTGGTCGGGAGTTGCGGCAGTTATCGATACCGAAGCGGTCCGCAAACGCTTCCGCGATTATTATTCACTACTTTATAGTTATCACATAGACATAAAGTTACTGGAATAGCAAATATGCAAAATAACGTGACTATTGTTATTTAAGTTATCTAAGTATTGGACTAATCATTTTCCTTTTTTTTTCAATAAGTTAACTTTAGCGTGGATGAAATACTTCGTAACCAAATAAGCAAGGATATACTATTTACTTTTGGTGCAAATATGTATGTTTATAAACGTCATTGAATATATTTACCAGAAAGTATGTGAAAATGGAACAGTGACTGTTAACTGAATCAAAATGGATGCAAATAAGATGTGATGCACAGTTCGTGAAGGTGGCATGCGCACAACGGAGGAGCTGCCGTATAGTCTCGGCAGTGGGGGTACCGGCTCCTTCGGAACTGGGTCGCGGGAGGCCACCTTGGGGTTTAGTCGGTTCAAGTCCGACACACCTTCCTCTGGATCCCCGTTCAGAGGGTGAAGGCTCGTAAGGAGTACCCCAAATAAAAATAAAAAATCCCTTATCTCTCAAAAACTGTTTTATTGTTTTCAGTAATTCGATTATTTTATTAAATCTATAAATGCGATTGTCGCACAGACTCGTTTATATTAAATATATAGAAAATAACAATTTAAAAATTACCTGGACTTATATTCTTTAATAATTGTTGAACTGCTAACCACAGTCGTTAAAATATAACGCGTTTAATCCCATCAGTATTATTTCTAGTGAAAATGCAGCGCGGAAGTTTAAAATCTTAAATATTAAGGGTATTCCAATTTGCAGCAGATCCGTGTTCCTTTAGAGGAGCAAGTTGCAAGACGCCGGTCGGTCAGTCGCGAACTGCTGACGGGCGGCACCAATTAACATCGGCTTGTGGCGCAGTTTTTAATTGAAATGTGTCTGATGGTGAACCTCAGAACCTTGACTGTTTATAGGAACTTTGAGGATGCAATTCCCTTTCTTTTCGTTGAAATATTGTTTACAATTATGTATTATATAAACTTTCCTGCATCATCATTTCCTGATTTGTATTAAATTCGCGAAGGTTAGTTAATCTTTGGTATGCATGAAATAACTCTTAGTAAAAACTTAAACCATAACATACATACACATCAGTAGAAAAAAAATAATCGATACATACCTAATTCAGAATAATATAAAAAGTAGATATTAATTAATCGATGTCAATCAATAGTTTAATCGATAATCTGATTTCCTGCAGCAAAATACTTTTTGCTGTTTTGACGAAACTCTTTACAAATCTTCGCCTTTTTTATCTCGGATCTTCCATCCCGAAGATTTTCCTGACTTTTACAATTTCCCTGACCATTCGTTCCATCACAAGAGGACATAATATATAGCGCTCACCCCAGTATCAACACAGACCGTATTATCTGCGGAGTTACAGAGATGGTGTAATAATGCACTGGTTCTCCCAAGGAGCCGATACCCGACCCAATTTACTCGGCCAAATGGTCTTTGAATAAGTGACAAGATGCTGCGTCGCTCCGAGTCAGACCGCGGAAGAACTTCGTAGACGTGTGCTCTAGGAGATGGATTTGTTGGAAGTGTTCTAAATTCACGTATTGTTGATAATAACTTACTAGAGAATATGACATATACTTATATGATTGTAAACTTTCGCGTTGCATTATCACTAGAATCAATATATTCTAATGGTATATACTTACTTAAAAATAATAGGTAACTAATTTATAGTTTCAATTGCCGGTAATGATTAGAAAAATACACGATTATTTATTGTCGATATTTTTTCTCAAACAAATAATGAGTATCCTGTGATTATCATAATTGCGTGTTATTTGACGAGAAATGATTTTGGGGTTTTGATTCTTTTTAAAAACAAAAGTGACCTAAATTTGGTAGATACCGTACACAATATATTTTATTATGGAAGAGAGTCTTGCGAGTTTTATATAAGTAATTAAGAAATATTCACAACGCAACAATAATACAAATTCCATGATCCCGTCCCGGAACAAAGCTGGAACACGTTCCCCGTCAGCGAGGCGGCCATAAATCATGGGAGTATGTAAATGCATAAGTAACGCGCATCTGCGGAACACAAAGAATTACTTACGGGGTCCCGCGGGAAGGCGCATTTACAGTCCATGATATATGCCGGTGATCTAATGGGGTAGCTGGGATCGTGCTGTCGATAATATTATATCAAGCAAAATCATCTTCTTAGCGTTGTTGGGAATATAGATTGGAATGCTGGATCCGGAAAACCAGCTGGGCGAAGCAAAATTTTGTTTGGGCAAAGCGAAATGTGCCGTTTCAATGCCGCTAGATTTCTATCCCTACGAGAGATTGATTTTAGCTATGCTGAATTCAGCAACATTTGCTGTTTTAATACTGCTGAATCCCTATTAGCGATTGCAATGCTGAATTAAGCAATCCAGTTGAGTTAAGCACAATTCTAGCTCTGTTGGGTCCACGCTCATGTGTTGGACCAAGCAGAAAAAAATGCCACTGGATTGCAATCCTAGTCGGGACATCGTCAGATAGGCAATTGCTTCAATGTAAACCAGATTCTTGGATCATGCATGGTCCAAGCGGACCCCGACTAAGCACGGGTCCTTGATATAATAAAATCGACAGCGCGATCATAGCTATTTTATAAGATCGCCGGCATATAATTATTAGTCGGAATCTGCTTCTGCTGACCACGATTTAGGATTATGAGTCTCGTTTACATTGAAGCAACTGCCTATCTGACCAGACAAATTGGACCATGGTTACACGTCATCATCCTTTTTGAGTTGTGTCCTGTGCTTAGTCGGGGTCCACTTGGACAAATTGTGAATTAAAGTGGATCATGGTCCATAATTAATTGAATATGTAAGTTTCATCACCAGGGCCGTCTCTAACCTAATGGAGCCTTGGGCACATTAGTAAATTAATATGTTTACAACAAATAAATAAAATAATAAATAACATCACGCCCATAATCCCCGAAGGGACAGGCAGTCAAAGGGGCAGCAGGCCCACATTTAGCCAAAAACAAAACTGGGCTGGGTTAGATAGAAAATAGTGAAAAAGTAGTGAAAAGTCAATTAATATGTTTGGGGATAATAAACATTGATGATCCATTGGTAAACTTTCTAGTTTAGTTTAGTTTAGGGGGCCCTCTAGGTCGTAGGGGGCTAGGCACATGCACAAAGTGTCCAGTGGGAAGAAGGGGGCTGTTTATCACACACATTATATCGCAGTCAACACGTGATATAATGCTAGAATTATATCGTTCGTCTGTATGGCCCGTTGGTCGAGTGGTCAGAGACTCTGGCCACGAAACCGAGGGTCGCGGGTTCGAATCGTGTGATGAACATGAACATTTGTACTATCCGTTTACCTAGTATCCATAGCACAAGCACAAGCTTAGTTTGGGACTAGGGAATTGGTGTGTCAGTCTGAAGAATTGAATTGAATTGTTTATTTGTAACACAATACTCTTTTTAAATATATCATTTGTCTAGTATTATAACACTGAGGGCAATACCAGCCAAAATCGAAATACAAAGTGTCCCAATCAAATGTTGATCAGTGCAATATTAATTAGTATTACATCAACCACTCAATAGAACGTGATGCTCCCGCGATGTTAGGGATCTAGGCGTTTACTGCGGATCACAGATGGCCCGACCTAGGGGCATAGCTTAAAATACACGTATTTACATAAATAGGAAGTTTGATAACAAAAGAAACTGATGATTTCGGTGAAATTGTAACATAGGCATAGTTTTTTAGAAATTAAGTCGTTCAACTGTCAATATTTCTTACGGAATCTTGTTAACAAATTGAATGAGAGTAGTAGTAGCCCAATGGTAAGAACATACGCATTATCTGCAAGGATTGCGGGTTCCAACCTGGGCACGTACGTTGGATTTAGACTTTTCAAATCTATATACGGATTTAAATATTGGTTAGCACATGAAAACAAATAATTACATTAGAAATATACTCTTAATTCAGACAATATGTAGGTGTTGGTCTTGATCTACTAAACAGGCGCTCTTAAACAATTAGGTTGAAAGTATTTCAAAAATAATGTAATGTCGAGTCGTAAAACTCGTAAAAATTGTTGAATACACCAGATCGAGATAACAGAAGCCACTGTTTCATTTCACAAAATTCAGTAAAACCCCTACTGCTTTGTATCACATTGTACTACAAAGCACCTCACCCGAAAATAAGTCCGGTCTATCTAGATCAAATAGGTTCCCTGTAAGGCCTGTGCTCCGGACAAGTTTAAATTGAATCCGATAGTCGCTAGAAATGTATGCCAGGGCCGCAGTAGGATGGGGAGATTAAGTATATTAGATGCTCATCATCACAAGGCGCTACGATCAAGTTGCATATATTATCTATGCAGCAATATTAACATAAACAAAAGTAGTATAATAGTGTCATCGCGCCCGATATATATAGGTATAGTCTCAATTTAGGATTTTTGCTGAATGAGTGTAAAATAAAATATTGAGTTGAGTTGCGTTTTCTAAGATATTCAATTCCGAAAAGTATGTTATTTTATTCTATTCTGTTGATCGACTGAGAAAAACTATGAAACTTATTGTTTCCATATATATATTGAATGTTATCCAATTAGATAGATTAGAAAGGACTTTTTTTTTACTTAGAAAAGCGAAAAAAACGACAATGGGACGAACGTGTTGTGGGACGGAATACTGAACGACCCAGGAATTAACATGACAGGAGTGTAACCTTGACACATTGAAAAATTTGGCATCGTTATTGAAGTGTTGTATGTTTCTTTTTGCCCACTTAAATTTTAATTTAATTTTCTATAATGTTACACTCGTTCTTCCCAAAAAAAAAGTTTATTATTAGAAATAAAAGGCTTCTTCTATCTGGAGAAACAAAACTTGCAGCTGTAAGATATATAAACATCGCCTGAGACTCCGATATCGCGAACCCCGCCCTGGCTATAATAAAACCGATTCAACTGATCCCTTAGTTCGGCAGAGCATTATTTTTTCACCTCTAATAAATCTTTTCATTTCCCGTGGGAGGCTGTATCCATAGGCGCTTACGTACAATTGCTTACAACGTATTTCGTGAAAATCTCTAACAAGCTACCTAATACGATTAGGTATTATTGAATGCCCAATTAAAATACAAAAAAAATCTTTCGACTTGTAACAATTCCTATCGTGTATACTTCCAAATTAAGGAGATTATTGAGAAGTCTAAGTTTACCTTAAAGAAAAAATACCTACATAGGTATATAATGGGTAAGTCATTTGTAATTCAAGTCATTTGATTTCTTATCTTAGTCCACATTCCTTTTTGAGGTCCACATTCCTCTAAACGCAATATATACATAATTTTTAAGGTTTGACAACTATACAAGGACTTTTGCTTACCATGAGTACAAGATCACTAATTATCTGTTCAATTCCTAGACTCGATGTAATTTTGAACCTTCTTATTTATCTTTACTTAGTTAGATAGATAACATAGGCCAAAATGATTACTAAATATAATGAGAATATATGCAGGTAGCGGTGGTAGCTCAATGGTAAGGATGCGCGCCTCTTAACCGAGGAGTGCGGGTTCAAACCCGGGCACGTACCTCTAGATTTTTCAAGTCTATGTTCGTATTTATACCACTAGCTCGCCGGTGAAGGAAAACATCGTGATGAAACCTGCAAATTCAAACAAGTTTGGATTTGTAACCATGATCCAAAAATTGTCTGGTTCCCCTATCTTATGGTTACGAAGGTCTGATCGGCAGTCACTTCAATGTAATTACCAGACTCGCTAAATCCTGGATCATGGTCTAAGCGGACCCCGTCTAAGCACGGGACGTAACGCTAGGAAGATGATGATGAATGAGAATATATGCAAATTACATTTAGACACCTACACCTGGAAATAAAATTCAACAAGATCCCTTTTGTAAGATAATCCTGTTAGTCAAAGGGAGTGACATAAGGACATTCCAGGCCTGTGACAATAAAAATATTGATTTAGGACGGTGCCGCGCACCCACGGGAAAGAATTAGTATGCGAATATAACTCATTCTAAATAGGTCCCCATAATTTATGCACATTCGTTCCATTATATAAGTAGAAAGTCAAGTAAGAAGAGGCATGCTCCGGTGGTTCGGACATGTGGAAAGAATGGATGACGAAAGATTGACTAAACAGATATACAATGCGCAAGTGGAAGCATGTAGGAGCCGCGGAAGGCCCAGGCTCACCTACCACGACCAGATTGGTCGTGTATTAACAGAAGGTGATGTTAGGAGTCATATAAACCGTAGAGCTTGTATGAAAAGGATTATGAATGTTGAAGAGGCGAGTGAGGTGTGTAAGGATCGTGCCATATGACGTTCGATTCTGTCTGCCTACCCCGCTAGGAAAGTGGCGTGAAGTTTAGTTAGTTAGTTCGTTAGTTATATAAGTAAAAATTATGGTAACTCGATGGATAGGAATAGCGTGATGCTTCATTATCATAATGTTATCATTAATTATCAATTAAAGGAGGCAAAACATATGACTCATACAGGGCGCCTAAGTCACGGTCAATATTTGTTATCATAAATGCATTAGCTAGGGATTGCAATGCAGGATCCAGCAATCTAGTTCCATACCGCTGGATTGCAATCGCTACTAGGGTTTGCATTGCTATATCAAGAAATCCAACTGAGCCTAGTAGCACTCTTTTGGCCCTTGGCCAAAAGACTTGGCCGCTGGATTGCAATCATTAATTGTTGCAGATTTTGATTGAACATCCGGAACTTACATAACTAACTAAAATAAAATAAATAAATAAATATCAGACTACATCACATACATTGATCTGACTCCGAGGTAAGTAGCTAAAGCACGTGTGTTACGGATATCAGAAACAACAGTGGTAATACAAATATATATTTATATATTAGATATTAACACCCAGACACAGAACAAACACAAGTTTTCATCATACGAATGTTTGTCCTGGGTGGGGATCGAACCCACAACTCTTGGTGCATGGGGCAGGGTCACTATCGAATGCCCCATTGAGCCAGTCATACTACTCATAATACGTAACTTCATGTGTATTTGGCGGGGTAGGTAAGCACCGCGAACCGAGCGCCGTATGACACGGTCCTAACACAACTCATTCGCTTGTTTGACAATCATAAATGTTTTCACACATGTTTTACTAACTGTAGATTTTTGTGGCTGCTAACGCTACTTCTGTTAACACATACAATTGAGATGTTGACACCCACTATATTTAATTTTCAAATATCAATATCAATTCTGTAAAGAAAGTATCGTAATATGCTGGTAAGCCTTATTGATTTTGTATCATATTGAGTCTAAGATTTTTAATTTTACAAAAACTGCTTAATAATATGTCAGTTGACTATACAAACTAGTGACGTCACACGTTGACAAGCCCCTACAAAATCTATGAAGTGATTTCATTTTGACAGCTCTTAAAAAGTATCTCAATTGACTAGCCAGTCAATATCCCTATTTTGCCATGGTAGATAATTTGGGGTAGAAGATTAGCACACTACAATCAGGCCCCTCTTTCTCATTGTGCACTCTGGGCACGTGCCCATTGCCCGCGTCAGATAAAGCCTTCTAGTCTTACATTATTAATAGAACACTGATATTTATTTTTATTTATTTTATTTATTTTTATTTATTATTAAAAAACTTATTAATTTCCTTATGTGCCCAGGGCCTCCAATAGGTTTAAGACGGCCCTGACTATAATTTATTGCCATTTTTATGAAAATATAAAACACACAAATTTATTTTTTGTTTTTGGCTGAATGTGGTTGAAGAGGCCTGCTGCCCCTTTGACTCTGCCTACCCCTTCGGGGATTATGGGCGTGATGCTATCTTTGTTTGTATTTTTTTAATATACATATAATGATTTCTAGGGCTTTGAACTGTTCACTTTTCTGTAACTTTTTATTTTTAATATGTCATTTTATACGCACGGATTGTGGAAATATTCTTTGTTCACTCAATGTTTGAAAGTAAAAAACATTTAAATACTGCTTTACAGAAATATTTAAAACGTTTAATTTAATATTTTATTATGCCGGCACTGTCAGGCCTGGAAACGATTCGCTTAAATATTTTTTGGAAATACCCTTGCTACGGACTTAAATTTTTTTCTGTTACAAAATTTAAATAATATTTGGAATATTATTAAATTATAAGAAGTCACATAATTCAGTGCATTTTATTGTTTATTAGATACTATTTTATTTCAATAGTTTAGATAAATGCACAAAGGGTTATAATTTTACATTCGAATAAAAAATATTATATTTATATTGGAATCTTGATATTTTTTATCTGTTAACATCATCAAGAAAGATATTTCTACATCGTATATTGAAACGTGCATTTGCAAATGAACAGACTCGCAAAAAACCTATACTTACATATAGCGCGTAATTTTCTGAATAACATGCATATCAAATGAACGCTAATCTACACATTGGCTCCGTAAGTAAAAAAACAGGCATTGCTGTACAAAGTAATAATTCACAGATTTTCGCATAGAAAATTCACATTCGCCGGCGCAAAAGTAACATCGAATTGCGCTTTCACTCGATTTCAGAGGGGAAAAATTATTCATCTCGATTTTCCAGCCTTTCAAAACGCTAGTCTGCAATCAACGCGGATTGAGATTCGATATTAAGCGAAAATAAACTATCGACTCGGCGAAATTACATGCCTTTCGTCGCCGATCGAGAAATAAAAAAGAGTGTCATGGTACCCCGTTGCGCTAAAACGCTCCATTTATCTGGGGAACTGTACTTCGGCTTTTGAAGTTATTTTCGTTTTTGCAATATCGATGCTCACTGTGGTTATTGCGATTTGAATGAAGGTTTTTGAAATATGATGGATCAGAGTTTGTTAAAAATAATGTTTGTAAAATATTATTGATGCTAGGTATCCTCACTATTGAAAAGAATATCTTCTTACTTTTTAACCGACTTCAAAAAAAAGGAGGAGGTTCTCAATTCGACTGATTTTTTTTTTCTTGTATTTTCTCTGAAGAGGCAGGTTACATCGTAACATCGTAAATATCAATTTATTTTTTTGCATCCTACATGGGGTGTTAAAAAAATTATACAGTACCTAATATATCATAATATAATATGATATGTAGTATATTTAATTTTGATGAATAAAACTCTTTACGTATCACTGAAAACAAAACGCTTTGAAAAATATTCTCTTAAATAATGTTTTGCTAATCATATCAAATAATTACACGTAATTGGCGGGGGGAGAAGGGTAATCTAAAACCTCACCATGTGATTAATGGCCGACCTCTAAGCATTTTAAATGAGCTTAACAAACCATAATTATGATAGAGGAGATCCCTCTAAAATCTAAGAAGTTTTGTTCGTGAACAGGTTTGAACCAACAATCCTTTCATGTGAAATACATATCTTTGGCAATTCAGTTTTCATCGCTAACATCTTATTCAAACAGTAACCAAGTATATCATGAAACCCGTGACAATCGTGTGTAATATTTTACTATCCCACATCCGAAGCAAACCACCCTTCTAAGACAGTAATTATCATAAAAATGTAGTTAAAATATTTACACCTACCGGGTTAACTGTTAACCCGTTCATAAAGCAGCAATCACGCACCGTTTATGCCTAGTTAAGGGATGATAATGTGATAGTATGGGAGCTAACAAGTTTTACAAGAGGTGATAAAATATGAAGGCGCTGCGCAGGCAGGGAGGGTTGTAAAGCGCCGTTAATTTTACATTTAACTATGCCCGCACGGGCCTTTTCTTTATTAAGACGTGGCGTCGTCGAAAGCGATTGCTTTTTAATTCTAAATTTAACAAGGCCATTTATTAATTACGCTTATTTGTCGTAGGTGCATTATGCTCATATACAATAATTAACGAATTTGTACTGAAGGGGGATATTAGGTTGTTACTTTTGATATTTGGCTTCTAAAAAAAGAGTTGTTAAAATGCATACTTTAAATACGCAGCGCACTAGAAATATCAAATTTATATTCATTCATAGCAAAGTGGAAATTTTAGGTAACCAACATTCAACTAGGGATGTTTTCTAGATATCATAGAACAAACTTAGGTTTGGAACCTGCTCTCAAACTCCTATGAGTTACTCCTATGTTTTGAATGCCCTTACATGGGTGAAACAATCATTATTTAGGGTACGCTAATAATTTTATGTAGATTATATGTGTGATGTGCCCATAAATAACGCGCATAGTAGCGTTTTCAAGGGGTCCTCATGAATTTATCGCGTAGTCAGTGGGTTGGTGGAATAATAAACGTAAAGAATCAGTGACATAGAAAATTATTTACCCGCTTACACCCACACCCCAACTTTACCTAATAACGTCGGTGCGATTTAGAAATCCTTTCCATGTCAGGGGCAATTAGGCATGTTGAACACATTTGTCACACCCATTATTGTGTCAATTTAAAACGGCCGGTTCACGAGAAAAGCGCATTATCATATCCATTTGACGGGTGACCTTTCAGCCGTTGTGTTAGCGTCTAATGACTATTTGAGCCACGTTTGAGCCATTACACCGACAGTAAAGACGAAATCCTTATTCTAGATAGTAAGAAAACGAACTTTCTTCCTTGGTTTATATCCTCATAGTTGGGGCTTACTTGAGCCATGATACTGGATTCGACGAGACGAGGTTATTATTTAAAGACTTTCGTAACCCTTAGGTAGGAGAATTAAACAAATTCATAGTTGAACAAAAACGCGACAAGCACCTCATATAGGAACCGCGTCATCAGCGCTAACTCTCAGCCATTTGAACCTCCGGTACTCCGAATTCACCGAATAAAATCCAGTAGGTTGACAGACGCTTCTCAGACATGGTGGGTGATTCCTGGTTCCGACCCAGACACGCTGAAACTAATGCTTCTTATATTGAACATTAAAAAATTCTAAAGATCTAATCTACTGAAATGACTTTTGTTGACAAGTTAGTTAAGCAAATTCATCTTGTTCAAACATATTTATCACTTCTAGACTACAGCCATAATTTAGACTAGATTAGAATCTAAGCTCTGGAGATCCAATTTGGTCGCGATTAATATCTTTGATTTATGTACTCCCCCCTTTTGTAACGGCGTTGTAAGTCAAACTGAGTTATTGAATGAGGTAGCTTCGGCTTGTTTTGCCAAGAGTGTCTTTAATTTTCATAAGCCACCTAATTTCGCGCAGAGAGGAAAGAAGTTTGAAATATATTTTAATAACAAGCGTTATTTAATTAACATTTTTTTGTAAACACTCCGGAGATAAAAATAGAATTTGCGTTCTGAAAATGTCGAAAAGATTTTAGATGCCAGACTTTTTAGTCAGGTTTCAATTTAGCCAACAATCCAAAAAGAAAACCGAGTTGAATGAGGTCACTGCAAGAAGAACTCATGTTTTAGAAAAAATACTCGATATTGTTTATTAAGAACCGTGCGCCATGATCTAAATTCTTTAATCTAAACTCTTTTCTTAAAACTCAAAACTCTTTTCTTTAATCTAAATTTAGCTTCCAATTAATAAATAAAAACTTGGAACTAAACTAGATAAGAAAGAAAAAATATACATCGAATTGATATCTGCACAATAAATCAAAACTTCAATCAAACTACATCTTTAATTAAAAAAATCTAAAAATAAATTTATCTCTTTAAATTTAAGCTATTACCCAGAAAAATAGCTAACTATTACCCAGAAAACTACTAAAAAGCGGCAGTGATCTAAAATGTCACCTGACCCCGATGCCAATATTCAGCACGGCGCGATGTGTATGCAAAACTTATATTTCATCCAGCAACGTAATGAGATGCTTTCGCCGCTTATTTTCTGCGCTGAACACGGACAAATTGGCCGCGCGATGCAACCGGAGGAATTTAGATTGTGCACTTTGGCACTGGGAAAAATTGCGACCCAGATTCCTCGGTGTCCTAAATGGAATTTGAATGGTGTGCTCGAAACGGTGATTAGTTCGATCTCTTCCTGTTTGTGCGAGAAAGATGAGTGGAAGTTAGCCGTTCCGATTGGGTTATCCCAACTGTTGGTTACTCCTCTCATCACCATCTTATGATATAAACCGGGCACATCTTTAATTATATTTCAATGTACAGGTTTCCTTATAATGATCACCTTTACCGCTGAGACAAAATGTTCATACAAGCATGGATTGGAACCATTACTCTATGCATACAAAGCGCTGAGACGTCTATATTACATTCGTCCTACAATATTAATTTATTAGTAGCACAACTATTATATACGCAGTAGTTTAATGTGAAAAATCAACCAACCTATGGGTTAGGTGACGTATGGTGACCTATGTACCTAACCTATGGGTTAGGTATATAGGTCACCATACGTCCACCATACTGGATAGAGACCAAATTAATTCATTACTGACTCCTCTGTAGTCAGAAAGATATTGCAATTATTAGTCTCTAGAATGTTCATAAAACTCTACAAATTGTAGTTATTTACTACAAACATGATCCTATTCGGTGATTATTAAATTAACACTTCATAAAGATCAATGTATGTTTTTGGCTCTACAATTCTCGCTAATATAAAGCTAGTTTCTTCATTTCCTTGAATATTTATATCAATGTACATAAACTAAACATTATTTAACATAAAATTGCTTAGACACTCAGCCCAGAACATACATCAGCGAAACTCAACGTAAGTGCTCACGTCTCCCACATCCAGACTCCAGAGCTGGTAGAACAATATCTCACTTGTCTCAGACCGCTTGAGATATTTCTCCCCTTAAAAGCAATTCCGCTTTGTGAATTTTTCATCGCATTATAGGAGCAATAAAAGTCGTAGATATTTTATTATCTCGCTATAAAGCCGACGAACCTAATAAAAGGAACCACTTCAATTATGACGAGGCCTGTTGCTATTTATAATATTTTATCTTGGAATTCGGGAGATTGGGAATGTGGATTTCCAAAAGGAAGGGAAAAGGAAAGTCTTATTGCGCTTGCAATACAAAATCTGATTACTATTGTAATGGAAAAATAGCATGCCCTAATTTCTTAGCTGAAGCTCAGGAGAAAACAAATATGGACACCTAATAGGTCTCGATTTTCTTGATAACAAGTTAATATTTTATATTCGTTCTAAGAATAGGGATTCAATAATACTGTTTATCTGCCAATGCTACTGTATTGCCAGTCACAAATCGGTCAAATCCCTGTTTAAGTTTAATTAAAGCTATTAAAATAAAAACTGTATGGATTATGTCAATAAACAAACATGAACAACAAGCTAAAATATTAAACTACATACATACATAACATCACGCCCATAATCCCCGAAGGGGTAGGCAGAGTCAAAGGGGCAGCATGCCCCTTCAACCACATTTAGCCAAAAACAAAGTCGGGTTGGGTTAGATGGAAAATTGTGAAAAAGCAGTGACACGCGGCTAACCTGTCGCCTGCACAATCACACACCCAAAACCCGATATACCATTAGTCGCCTTTTACGACATGCTAGGCAAGAACCACAGTTGGCATTTTATTTTTAAGTCCCAGACCAACATGGGACAGTGGGCTGGGTTGGATGGAAAGCTGTGAAAAAGGAGTGACATACATACATAACATCACGCCCATAATCCCCGAAGGGGTAGGCAGAGTCAAAGGGGCAGCATGCCCCTTCAACCACATTTAGCCAAAAACAAAGTCGGGTTGGGTTAGATGGAAAATTGTGAAAAAGCAGTGACACGCGGCTAGCTCGTCGCCTACTTAATCACATACCCAAAACCCGATATACCATTAGTCGCCTTTTACGACATGCTAGGCAAGAACCACAGTTGGTACATTCTTTTTTTTTGTCCCAGATTAACATGGGCCAAGTCCCAGACCAACATGGGACAAATATTAAACTAAATGTATTCAACATCGCTTTAAAGATGCGAAGATAGCCCCTTTTAAGAGATGAGTATTTTCCAAAAAAAACAGTGACTTTATTTTTTATTTAAATGAAAAGCTTACATACTTAGGTTTGATTCATATTTAAACTTTCTATATACCTATAGAGAGTTCCTTCTTTCTTTGCGCAAACTTACTTCACATATAAAGCAGACATCACATTTATAGAATCTGTCAAAAATAGTAAAAAAATTGAGGTACATCCTAAGTTAACAAATTTTGTTGTTAAAGAGAATATATCGAAACAAACATTGTTTTCAGTTTTTCCCCGTCATCTATCCAAGCATTACATTTATTGGAGTCTCGAGTTGAAAGCAGATAAAACTAAAAGAAGCGTTAGACGTTCTTAAGAGTTAAATGACTAACGACAAAGTTTTGTCACGGCGATGTACCTACTTGGGGAAATCTTCTACTTTGTGGGTGTTTGCAACTTACCTACCTTGTAAGATGTTGCGGTGCGAGCGTGCAGTGCTTGTGTGATGTTATATTTTACTTTTAAAACTGGAATATTAATGTAATTTCTCTCTGCCTACTCAGGGAATCTGCGTGAAGGTAGTAGCAGTAGAATTAATTTAATAACGTCATATACAGCGCACCGGTTAAGGGTTTTTAGTTCGGGTTAAGATTTTCTTCTAAAATTTTGTAACAGTGCCTATAATGAAGTTCATAGTTATAATTTATTTGTAATATTTAATACTTTTGTAAACGTTACAATTACGGGCATTAGAGTTTCCTGTCGGTACCTTATAATATAGGTAGGTATCTCGGCAGACTACAATTTACTTATAACCATATTGTCAAATCTTCAGAATAAAATATGAAGATTTTGGAATATGTTTGAAACTTAAAATATATTATAATAATGATATATTAGTTGGCATTAAAAATTGCTACAATATTGGCTAGACGACCAGAAGTTTGATATACTTACTTCTATTACAGCTATAACTTTATTTCGTGAAAAAGTTTTCAATATATTTTTTTGACACAAAAGTAGCTGTAATATTAGTAAAATTTATATACAAATAAGTAAATAGAATTGCTTAGAAATGTTGTTCAAATTAAATATCTAAATAAATGTAGTACTTGTCAATGATATAAGATGGTGCCGACGCCATGTAATCCACCGCTAAGAATTAAATTTTCTAAATGTTAAAGTGCCCTAGTAAAATTTACAAAAGTGATTTGATGGAATCAACCTGAACTGACTTGCTTAAATTAATCTCGTATATACTCAATCGTGCACGTATCATTAGCTCAGTACATCCATCTTATAATGTCGCATCAATCAAGACGAGGACCACAAAACTAATGAAATCATGTACTTACGGGTAATTCATTAACTGTCAATATTAGAGATGTCACATGCCCTAATTTTGGTGGGACGTCCCGCTTTTCACCAGTCATACACATCCATCCATACTTTAACTGCTAAAAAAAGTTTCGTATTTACTTATTAACCTTTTAGCGAAACACAAATGCAAAAAAAAACCATTTAAAAAAAGGGAGAACGGCACATAGGAAATTCAGGTTATTATATTTAATTGAACGAGACTTTATGTATTAACTAAACTAACTAAGAGAACCGAGCGCCATATAGCACGATCCTTACACACCTCACTCGCCTCTTCAACATTCAACTTTATGTACTGAGGTAGCAATATTTAAATTGTAAATTATGTTACTTCATGCGGGATTTTACCCCCTCTGTTGGATCTATCTATAGATTTTTAATTTTGTTTCCGCTTACTCTTCCACTTATACTGACTTATAGTTATAAAATCACAGACGGTCCCAGTTTTTGGAAATACAGACAGCACTAGGCGATATAATTAATGTTTTATCTGTTTAATATTCATGTATAAGAGCCTTAGGGACGCAAATAGATGGATATGTAGAAAATCTGAAACTTTTGCTAGATATAGATGACTGTGTTCTTAGAAACCGTGTCATCCTTTGAATTTCTCGTTGTAGGTAAAAATATTTGTCAAAATACACGCTGAAATAAATAAATATAAAATATAAATATAAATATCCGACTACATCACATACATTGATCTGACTCCGAGGTAAGTAGCTTAAGCACTTGTATTACGGACATCAGAATCAACAGTGTTATTACAAATATATACTTAAATTTAGCTTTATATATAATAGATATTGGATATTAACACCCAGACACAGAACAAACACAAGTATTCATGATACGAATGTCCTGGGTGGGAATCGAACCCAAAACTCTTGGCGCATGGGGCAGGGTCACTACCAAATGCGCCATCGAGCCAGTCAAATAGCGCTACTTATTGTACTTCAAGTCTTGTTTTGTCTGTTTGATACTCCCTGGAGTTTTTCACCTGTATTTGTACCTGTGTTTTTGTCACCTGTGTTTTTTTAATGTATCTGGTTATTACTTTCGGACCTACTATTTTCTGTAGAGAAAAAAAAAACCGTTAAACCATAGAGCTTGTATGAAAAGGATCATGAATGTTGAAGAAGCATGTGAGGTGTGTAAGGATCGTGCCACATGGCGTTCAGTTCTCTCTGCCTACCCCGCTAGGGAAGTGGCGTGGAGTTTAGTTAATTAGTTTTACTAGTTCCCTTCGTAACTTTTAGAAAGAGCCAAATAAATCTATCTATTTATTTTTCTTCAGACTCCCTAGGTTAGTTTAGCTTTATAATTTTCTAAGCCATATCTTGACAGTTTTATAGGTACTTACATAATATGGTTTCCTAGAAATACATAGATTTACTTTTAACTTACTTAACAAAAAGAAGTTCGAACATAAAAAACATTTGAAAGAAGATTTCGATTACCTAAATTGTTCGATAATGGGTACCTACCTGGAATCTGTCTTACAAAATACTACGTTTGATCTCCACTCCTATAAAAATAGGAATAACATTACATAACATTTGAACAAAGACTCGTATAAGACAAATGACATGTACCTATTGTTTTGTGTACTCCGCCGCAACCAAGTTAGTCGTGCTAAAATAAAATCTGTTTGTACAGTTTTAGTGCGAAATCTGAACAATGGAACACAGAAGAATATTTGTATCATTTTGGGAATGACGAAAATGCTGTAAAATGCAGTGTTTTACGACGCGCACTCACACCGTAGTGTTATGCTCGTACTTTTATAGACGATTTTTAATGGCCCGATAAAATTTAACTGGACAATAAAGTAAAATATCAAGTTTTTCAGAATGGCATTCCGTATTTAATTTACGTATCTGGTGATGGCAATTAAAAACCATCCGTATTGTAATTTTACCAGGTCTAAATGTTATGCATTCATGATAAAATTTTGACACTGATAACTAAAAATACTTACCTACGGTTGTTCGAAAAAATTTCACGACAAAATGACACTAGTGTTACGCCGAGATCAGCTGCTATAAAGTATCATAGTATCAAAGGGATTTCGAGGACCGAATGCTATTATTGCTCCTCTGTTACGTTTCGGTGAAAATAATGCCCATCCACAGCTCGTCGCGAGCAGCCGCGTAGCACACTCTAGTGAACAAATTGCGTTGGACTTGTCACCGACACGCGGCGCCACTGAACAACCGTCGGTTACCTATTCAATTATTGTATTTAATTGAGACGTTGACATTATACAGAAAAAAATCAAGAAAGATTTTATTTATAAGCCTTTGGCGGAACAAATAGGAATATATAGAAAACTTATAATATATAAACGTTCCACAATAAATGTACCACTCCAAATTGCAAATTTCAAGCGGTTTATTGATGTCAAAAGGGAATAATTCCAATTATAAATTTTGTGTTACACTGTTACGCTTCGGTGTATTTAATGCCCGTCCACAGCTCGTCGCGAACAGCCGCGTAGCACACTCCAGCGAACAAATTGCGTTGGCACTCGTCCCCGCCACGCGGCGCCACTGAACAACCGCCGGTTACCTGTTCCGCTTAGGTCTGAGGGCTCTTTGTTTGCTCCTTAATTGTATTTCAATTGGGACGTTGAATTATACGGATATAAATCTAACACATAATTTATTATATGTATTATTATAATATAGAACAGTCATTCATAGATTTTGAATTATTGTAGATTATTGTCCGGTTTGAAATCATTAAATGTAGTAGTGGAGCATGTTGTGACGTCATGATGCCCTTTACACTAATCTAAATAAAATTTCTGGGATCGAAATAATTATTTTAAATTAAACGTAACAATAACGGCGAATAAAATGGTGACGGAAGATGAACTAAATTGAATCGGTTTTAATTTAAATAATATGGCGTCTATTAGAAAGAAAAGGTTCTAATGGTCCTGTACGTACATGCATAACGTGTCAGTCGGCTATAAGGACGAAGTTAGCTAAATTTAAAATCTTATCCCAGTAGACTTGAGTAGACACGTGCCTTATTACTAGAAAGATAATGATACTTACAAATTAACGCTACTCAAACTAAGTGTTGCTTACACTACCAAATGACAGAGCAGAATTAATTCTAACTGAGAGAATAGTGTTTTACACACGTTACTCATATAGTGGAACAGTCTACGGGATTGTTCGTCTTATTAACCATGTAAATACTCGTTCTACAAGATTAAAGTGAGCCAGTCTAACGAACACGTCCGCTTAGGCTGCATTCACATGGTGATGTTACTTCTAACAACACACACAACCACGTCAGTAATCCCAAGGGATAGACAGAGTCGAGTAAACTCGTTAACCATATTTAGCCTAAAATAAATCTGTCAAAAATCAACGTATCATAAATCTTTATATTATGTTCTTTGTTACAAACAGCTATGCGATTCTCACGCCAAGAAAAAAAATCTAATTCAAATCCAAATTCAAAATCTCTTTATTTATACAGGCTTCAAAAAAGCACTTATAAATAGTCAATTTAAAAGAAAACATTACTACCGGTTCGGAAGGTAGACTGTATCGAGAAGAAACCGGCAAGAAACTGGATGGTTACTCTAATTATAAACTAATTATAATGGAAACAGTAACATGAACTACTTACGTTGGCATTTATACATTAATTATCATCACAATTTTATTTAGTAACTAACGTACATTTAATTTAATAACCCGTGCGTATGATATCCACACAACCTTAACCAAACCAATGAATGACACTTGTTTAACTAAAATTTATTACTTCTACATTTGCATCAATCCTCCTACCAGGTGATCTCGTCTTTATCCACCAGGTGTCACTAGTATAGCCCAGTGCATCGTCGCTTGCGGCGGATTGCACTCAATCCCAGATTGTGGCGAGGGCGAGCGGTAACGAGAATCTTGTTTAATTCGCAGCGTCTCCTAACGTGCGGTGAAGTTTTTCAACGTGGAGGACCCCAATGTTATTTTCAGACTTTAATCTTACCAACCTTGGTCAGTTTTCAAGTTATCTAGGAAAGTTTTATTAGTTCGAAACTTATCAGAGTTATTTTATTAGATAGTGATTGAGTGTGAGTGGAACTATTTACAATGCCATAAAATACAAGATATCTAAATATCAAATATCCTCTAACAACGCCTAGAAATCAAGGGACATGGGTTCGAATCCCGTTAAGGGAATAATTTTCGTGTGACGAATATAGACATATTTTGTACTCCTGTTTATAAACGTATTTTAATATATCTATCCGTTAACCTAGTATCCATAGCACAAGCATGCATGCTTAGTTTGGAACTAGGGAATTGGTGTGTCAGCCTGTAACAGTTATTTATTTGATTTTATTATTTAGATATTGGTATTCTGATAAGCTTGAACTGCTAAAAACTTTTACAACATCTAGTTATCGACGTTACGTAACAAGATCAATTTCACTTCGTAAGTTCCTTCAATATTTCCAAGCAATCGTATTTAATAGAACCCTTCACATTTCAGTGAAGTTATCAAGCACTTCTCAGATTCAGCCCACCCCGTGTCTAATCCGCGAGCAGCACTTATAACCAAATTAACTCAATCTTTAATTAAACAGAAAATATCTAATGGCAAATAAGGAATTACTACGGTGTGGTACAAATCAAAAGTTCTGACGGATATTTAAATTTTTTTTTTTTTTGTCGCGGGGAACTGCGTTACGCACCTTCACCCTACCCGGGGGGGCAGGGTGGTGTATGGGACTCCCGGGGGCCTCTGGAATTGGAGGCCCCTGCTCCGGCCAAGGATGGAAAATGGCCGGGGTACGGTACCCATAAAACCCCGCGGTACCCCTCATCGCTCGAGTGGAGGGACGTTGTGGGTATGGCTGAGCCTTTACATCCACGACGCCCTCCAGATATTCAAATAAATGGCTTAGAATTCTCAGATCAGGTTAACCCTCAGGCTAAACAAGAGTGGATATTGGCAGAAATGTAAGTTAAATGTAGTTTTTCGAATACAATTTGTTTAAAGTTGTTACTCATAGCTGCTATGGTGAATCCTACATATAATATAAACGCGAAAGTTTGTGAGGGTATATAGATGTTTGTTACTCTTTCACGCAAAACTACTAAGTGGATTTTAATGAATGTTAGCATTTATCGTTTAAAAAACCTTATTCAAATTCATATCATTAAATTAATCGATTTATCGAGTAATTTGATTTCTTAAATCGACATTTCTGTTTGGATCAATTCATTCACTCAGTCATTCGTTCGATTACTTGCTTTCATTGGACAGGTGCGACAGACGGCTCACGGCTCAGCATTAGGCTAGGAGACACTAGAGACTGGAGCTAAGTGAAAAAGCATAATTAAGGTGGATATATTGGATTTTGAAAATGTAAATGTAAACCGATTGAATTTGTACTATGAAAAGGAACGGAAATATAATGATTTAAAATGAGAATAAAATGGCTTGAGTGTGATATCCATGGTTTCTTTTATAAACCCCTGTCCTTCTGAACTGTCGGTCGACATGAAACTTTACAATAACGCAGCTTATACACCCAAAAAACATATACTTAGGCTATGTTTTATCGATGTACCACGCAAGCAAAGTCGCGGGAAGAAGCTAGTATTAAATAATTATCTACCATCACATCTGTGATCCATGTAGGTATGGACAGAGTTTCTGAAGCGATAAGCTGCTTAAACCACATTCAGCCTAAAATAAACTTTGAGTTAGTTTAGCTGGAATGCGAAAAAGTGGTTAGGTTCTTTACGAGATGCTTGGCAAGTACACACAGTTGGCATATTCTTTTTAAGTCCCAGACCAGCATAGAACTAATTTAAAAAAGCATAATTAATCTTTAAAAGTCCGTAACTTGCACCATGACAGCACTCCGTCTGCTTCACCATTGAAGTTAATTTGAACCTTTCGCTCGCGAATTAATAGGAAGATTGCACCCGACAATCCCTCCACACTTCAAATGTGAGGCAACTTGGTTATCCGCCTGATTGGACGGAGAGATTCAAGGATATTTCATTAAACTATCTGAGATTTAAATCTTAGATGTCTGACTATCTTCTCATGTGGTCAAGCATTGACTATATTGAGAATGGTCGACAGTCCGTATAATAACTTAACATATTTGTAAAGTGCCTAGAAACCAAATTTTAAAGAAAATTTTATTTACTTCTTATGTCAATTTCAAATTCAAATTATTTTTTATATTTGTTGTTTGAATGTTATTGATATTTCAATAGGTACAATACATTTATAAAGTGATTGATTTTAATATATCTCCTAAATTCACTTTTATCTATAAATATTCCGTACAAGTCACTGGAAAACCGGAAATGTATAACTGCAAGATAGTCCAATCTGTTACCTTTCTTTAAAAAAACTGTCACATCTCATTGAATATGAAAACGGCCTAAAAATCAAATTCCCATTACTTCCACTTTTTCTCACACCATTCCCGCTTTAACAAATATCATTAACCAAATTGAAACCGTTACAAAACCATAACCGATTGTGGGAACGAGCCCAAGCGCTTATTTATCTAACCACCTTAATTTCTTAAAGCAGAAAAATATTATCCTCGCAAATTGCCGATGTAAATACACCTATAAACCGGCTTTCTCATCTCTGGAGCGTTAATAAAAAGGCGATAATAGCACAATATTATTTGGGTAAGACATTCAAAGGCAAATTAAACTGTTCTACCTCGAGACGGAAACTGCGAGAATTAAATTCCATAAAATAACCGAAATCTTGGGCACACTGAAATAGCTGACAGTAGGTAATATTTACTAAACTGTTATTAATTGAAGGAAGGAAAAGGTGAAATAGAAAAAAAAAAAATTGAATATTTTTTTTTTATTTCACCTGACTATGGCGAAGAAATTTTTCGATCTTAACTGTCTATCTAATAATGTTCGTATAAAATGTTTTACCATAGCACTAGAACTATGATTTTAATGAATAGATTTGTTATTTAATTTTAGTAATACATATGCCGTTAGTACTTCATTCCTACTAGTCTGCACCAAAAACATATTTTAAAACGTGTTAAATAAAGGTTGTTTAAATGTGCCACGAGAAATGGAAAATGTTTTTATTGACTTATTTATTTATTTATAATTTTATACATAACAATATATAATTTAGGATGCAGGTACATGGACCCTGGGCATGGTATAGGGATGTATTACTGTTACACATTTTAACTGTGCCCTTAAGGCGCTACAATATAGGCGTCTACTCAAAAAGTAAGGACGCCCTTCATCAAGGCAGGATAAGATTTCAGCAGATATCTCCTCGCTTTAGCCAAGAAGTTGCATATCCAGCGTTTTGATGACCTTCGTAATAGTGCCGATTATTAATAATGAAATAAATATTAACCTAATCTTCATTTTCACAGATTTGATTTAAAAACAAGACAAATAAATCGCGCTCTAAAAAGTATGGAACCTATTTGAATTTAGAAAATTGTACTTACTCCATTCTTTCACGTTTATTTAGGTAAAGTCTATACCAGAAGGGATAAAAAATAAATGAAAACAGCATTAATTACATAACTTTACTTTACTTCTTCGACAGTTCTCGTTTAAGCTTTTTAGCACAAGAGTACAGATCGTCCCGTATATGTGGGTACGCCACCAGTAAGTCCTGCCATGCATTCAGACGTAAATATACCAAATCCACTACCTGGAAATGTATATTTTAAGTTACAACCAGCCAAGCTAGTTCTTATGCCATCTAATCATAATTAAAAACCACTTTAAATGAGTTATCTGAATTGATAAACATTATTCTAGCATTATTTATAAAATACCAGTTAGCAATCATTTCTTCGCTTGACAACCTGGCTCTCTCGATGCCTTATTTGATGGCACATATAGGCTGTATCCTTAAAGTGACTTCTTTTTACTATAATTTACTATAATATAATCTTATAAAGAGCGGGATAAACAGATTAACATGTTATCCATAACATTATAATTTTGTGTTAAACAGTATTTTACTAAACTTCACGCCACTTCCCTAGCGGTGTAGGCAGAGAGAACCGAACGCCATATGGCACGATCCTTACCCACCTCACTTGCCTTTTCAACTTTACTCTTATTAAGAAATACATTAACTTACTGTTCTTGTATAAAAACTGAAGGAGAAAGGAACATTTGGAAAAAGTCCGGGCACAAGGCCAAAGTATCCGTTCGTGCATAGTAATGACATCATTTTCTTTTCGCCACTGAAAAAAACAGTAAACCCTCAGTAAACCGAAATAAAAACCACATATTGATTTGTCGCTACGTTACCAAAAAAAATTGAACTTTAGAGATAAGAGATAATCATGTCATCCTACATATTAAGTATTTGAATCTCTAAAAATTGCCTATATACTTACATTAATTCTAAATCAGACGACGATTACAAAGAAGATCAAGATAAAATCATATTCTTTGATGAAACTGAGGCAAAATTCATCTTTAGTGAGAAAAATATCTTGCATATTTAAGCAGATTATTTAAATAGTTAAAAGAAAGAAGACATCTTTATAATATTACCTTGTATCAGTATACCATTTCTCTACCTCCCCTTCGTGTACGAAGTACATACACGGAAATATATCACCCTCTTGTACAATGCATTTACCTAAGAAACAAAAATAATTAGATTTCCAACTGCAATAAATTTAATCTGAATTTCATAGTGGGTACGTTGCAAAGTTATAAGTGAAAAAAAAAATCAGTCGAATTCAGAACCTCCTCTTTTTTTGAAGTCGGTTAAAAAATATTTCGCGTCTAGTGGTCACAAGGTTCTGAAACAAGCAGTGGCAATAATTCTTACACTTCGAATAACATTGACCTACTGTTATAAGGAAAATACCAACTAAATATGCTTACCAGGGAAAATAACCACCCTCTGGAATCGAGCGACGAGCTGTCTAGTAAAGTACGGGGGGAGGTTTCTGAAGAGAGTCGGCGCTTTGAGATGGTGCATATAGAGGGCGCCGAGCATGTCCTCCCGAAGGCACAGAGGGGCTTGGTGAGCCAGCTCGGGAAGCCAGTTGCCTGGTGAGAAATATTTAAATTAGATTTTAAAACAGTTTGCTGGATACCGGAAAATTGATACTGTGATTGAAGTCATGGAATATGGTAAAAACGGAACCCTATTACTAAGACTCCACTGTCCGTCTGTCTGTGGCAGACAATCTGTCTGTCCGTCCATCCGGTTGTCTTTCCCCAGGCTGTATCTCATGAACCGTGATAGATAAGACACTTGAAATGTTCACAAATAATGCATTTCTGTCGCCGCTATAACAATACTAAAAACAGAATAAAATAAATATTAAGTGGCCCACTTACAAAAAACGTATTTTTAGTGCAGTTTTTTGCTCGATATAATAAGGGCAACAGGTAGACACTTAAAATATTCAATGAATATTTCGTTGTTTAGTGTCTAATGTTTTAAAGGTAATGGTACGGGATCCTTCGTGCGTGAGTCCGACTCGCACTTAGTCATTTTTTTTTTTTTGCTATGTCACGTTCACAATACTAGAAGGAGAAGGAAGTCTAAGGAGCAGAAACTCTCAGCCAAAAATAAAACTGAGTGGGGTTGGATGGGAAATTATGGTAAATTTGTGACAAGTGGCAAGTTCGCCGCCTAAATAATCACAAATATACCCGTCACACAATTAGTCGCCTTAAAGGATATCCTAGGCAAAGATCACAGTTGGCACATTCCTTTTATGACAGGCCCGTTGGTCGAGTGGGCAGAGACCCTGGCTATGAAACCGCGGGTTCGAATCCCGCTAGGGGCAAATGTTTCGTGTGATGAACATTTGTACTCGAGTCATGGATTTTTATAAACGTATTTAGTATTTCTATCCGTTCGCCTAGTATCCATAACACAAGCTTACGCTTAGTTTAGAACTAGGGAATTGGTGTATCAGTCTGGAGATTTTGTTTTTTAATTTTGAATCCCAGACCGATATAATATAGACTAATTTTTCACTCAGTCAACTAGCCTATCGGAAAAACAACTCACCTCTTTGCCTTTGCCAAAGCTGTCGCGTGTACTCTCGTATAGAATTGAGAAGGGCTGGCGATAGACCGCTGTGGTGTAAATAAGTGGTCAAATTATAGACGCTGTAGTCATACTGGAACAGCTCTCTGAAGTTAGTGTACACAGCACTGATGGCCACGCTCATCAGCCACAAATCCAATAGGAATATAAACCAGTTGACTAGTATCTTGTAATATATTTCCTTTATGGTCAGGGAGACCACCTGAAATAGGAAGACCTCTATGTTGGAACAATGTCGTATTGAAAGCCGAGGCTTTTAATTTAGATTTTTTCCCTGATTACGCTAGCAGAATATTAAATTGTCCAGACTATACTTAAAAATAAATTAAAACAACATGATTCTTGCTTTTGACCACAAATAGTGACTTGCCTAACAAAACAAAAACTAATATTTATCAAGCTGACAAATATCTGTGGTAAGGAGATTAAGCTACTCTTGGCCTCTCTGCGATAAACGTTATTGTTAATGTGCTATAATAATACTTTATATGTTTTTCATATTGATATTGCCAGCCTATATTTTCAAATTCAGTTATTCAGTTGATCCATCCATAAAAGTCTCCGATATGGTGGATAAACGGATATTTATGAAAAGATTTACCCTTGGAGAGGGTAAAAAAAAATATTTTGAATTATTTTGCATTTTCACTGCATTATTTTTTTATATGGCATACTTGACTAAAATATTACATCCATTCGTCTAGTTTTTGATGCAGATCTTCAAAATGTTAATGTAGATCATCATTGTCTACGAAATAAATAAGGAATTAAATCCTTTACGCCATGCCACATATTTTCTTTTTGTCAAAATGTGAAATTTGAAATTACGAGTAAGGCTCAATAAAAGTATATCATCATCCTCTTGCCCTTCTCCCAGTTCATAAAAGTATTTTTATTGAGCTGCGCCCACCCCGTATATGTATACACAACGACACAGATAAATTAAGATTTATACAAGTCGGATTCGATAATTTCATCAAACAAGCACTATTTGACCCTGTACTTCTTCTTTCTAGCACTTTTCAGAAGCACAAAGACGGAAACAAAATAACAGGACGTCACTAACAGTATCGATAGCAGAATGCGTCAACAGGAGCACAGTGAACAACATAGCCACAATGTAATCATTGTACCAGTGCCTGGGCACGACGAAAGCCACTTGCGGTATGTCAGTATTTTCCAACTTGAAGGCCATCGTCATCCGAGGACACCCTGCAAAGCGAACAATTAGAAAAGGAAGATCAAAGAAAATTGATAAACCGTGCTTACATTAATAAATGGAGATTATTAATTATTTTTTACAATGACGTTAACACATAAAGTCATTCTAAGTACACTCTGGAATGATTTGACCTGGTGGATGGACTTACTATTACACTCATTGTACTCTATCACAGCTTAATATTTAAATATTGTCACTACTTTTTTTAAATTTTCCATCTAACCCAGCCCAGTTTTGTTTTTGTCTGAATGTGGTTAAAGGGACCTGCTGCCCCTTTGACTCTGCCTACCCCTTCGGGGATTATGGGCGTGACGTTATATCTATAATATTTTAAAACTAAGCAATAATTCAGTGTTAATCATACGCCGAAAACAAGATTTCAAATACTAGCAATACGTTTAACAAGGGAAATAAATAACAACCTGCATCTCTTTGGTTTGGATACACCCATTCGGAATTATCGACCTTATCCCTGAATCCAGGTGGTACTTCCAAATTTGGTACTGGAAAAGGCCCGCTGTCTGTGAATAAAAAAACATTAGGTTTGTTAAGTGGTTATAAAGTAGTGCGGTAGACTGCACACACGGGAAGTTCAAGAAAAGAGAACTGGCGAACAAATCCCTTAGGATGTGAAACCATTTTTTAACCTTGTATAACTCACAAACCATTTTTTTTTCCGATTCTTGGTAACCGCTATATCACAAAAGTCACGATAATTTGTAATGAAAGTTTAGATTTTTTTGTGGAGAATCGGATGATCTACAATTTTTATCTGAACTAACATATTTTTGCTGTGAAACTCACCGTTTAGCTGGCAAACGCATAAGCCATTTTCGCAATTTTTTATCATCAATATTTTTTTTTGCTTAAGGGGAAATCGATGGGGACTTTTCACAAATTCATTTATTCTGAACATTCAAACCAATTTTTAGCTCTACAGGAATTGTTATCTTACTCCTATTGTAAGGACTAACTTGACTACTTAGACTATTTACTACAATATTACAATATTCAACACAAACACAGTCTCTAACTGCTGAGTAAACACTCAGCAGTTAGAGACTGTGTTTGTATCCTGAAGTATCAAAAGCTTGAATAAGGATGGAAAAAACAGTTTTGTCCCTACTATCGCGGAAAACATGTTTTTATTTATATTTAATTGTTTTCGTATTGACGTCTCTGTCAGCCAATCGTTTTCATGCCTCAGTATTGTATTGGACCTTTAATTTGTATTTTTGGATTATGCTGTGTATGCTGGATCATGCTGTGTAGGTATGCTATTTATAAATTACTGTCTAGTTAAGTTTAGAATTTTATTAATTTTATGGCTGTAAAACTGACTGTAATCTGTTTGCGTACCTATTATAAATTAATATTTCTAAATGATAAGCATAGGTATATGTTTAACTTCATAATGAAGTGTTCACCTGCAGTGTTGTTACCTAGTAAGTGTAGATTATTAAGTACGAAATTGTAAATTTTGGCATTTAAAAGAGTAACTATCGAGTTTCTTGCCGGTTTCTTCTCGATAGAGTCTACCTTTCGAACCGGTAGTATTGTTTTGTTTTCTGTTTAAATTTACTATTTATAAATTCAAACTATTTAAAAATAAATTCTTAAAAGAAATTTCTCACGTACATAGTTTATTTTTATACTATGAAAGGTGACCAAAACATACAATCGATTGAAATACCAAAAATATTAGGAAATTGCTGATTTTGTAAGTGCCCTCATAAAATTCATTCATATACACATCTGCGCATGCCTTTCATTCTCTATTTAAAGAAAAATCTCGTTTTTCTCAACTTTATTCCTCCAAATGTTGCATGATTGGAAAAAATAAATCTAAGATTTACTCGTTTCAATGTCTATATAATATTTTAAACTATTGATCTAAGATGTACCACACAAAGTGGCCTCTATGTTTATAGCAAAAATTAGTGGTGTAAAGTCTAACAAACATCATTTTTACTACTGGATAATTTCTGGAATTGCTTGCTTGCTATTCCTTAAGGGGTAAAAAGAGTGAAAAATAAAATTTTGAAAAAATAAATAAAAAAAAAAAGGTTGGATAAGATGAATTTTTAATTAATGCTATTTGAGGCTATATAACCTCGCCTCAAACGAAAAAGGTTTGACCTACTATAGAGAATCCCTTAATTCTCTATGGTTGGTCAAAACTTTTTTATATTTATTTGTTGCTATATCTCTAAATAATGATACAAGCCCAAATACTGAAGCCACACACAAATCATTGCTGGCATTAAATCCGAAAAAGTCATTTGCCACGGTCGAGCTTCTAAAATACATTTTGCTGAAACACATCACGTACGATGCAAATAGGTAAGCGTATAAGATTTCGCGAAAAACTTGTAAAAGTTAGCCGTGTGAGACGTAGGAGTGTCTCGAGCGATATTGAAAATCGAAAACGGAATGCGACGCTTTTGGTGTGATTCACGTGTCTGGCGTATAGAAGTTGTAGGTGTACTAGGATAACAGCGCGTCAAAGAAGCAATCGGACTTATAGTGGCATTTACATAATGCTTCTTCGTGTATTGAGAATACAAGACGAAGGCCTCGTTCAGGGAGACGCGGGGCGTTAGGCGGCGCGGTGCGCGGTGTGGAAACACAAACATATGGTGCATGTATTGAGCGATCACGGAGTATCATTTTTGCACGCGTTTGTTGGAATTGTAAGCGTTCGTCTGTCAGAAGCGGCGGGCGACGCACTGTGGGCCGAAATTTATTCATTAGTTGTCTTTAGTTTGTCTTAATCCTTTTCTTCTGTCAATTTGGGCGTCAGGGACGTAATGTGACTCCGAGAATTAAAAAGTTTTGCAAGTAGTATATGAATTTATTTTTGCTTCAAAAATAGGTATAAGAAATCTTACTTCTGCAAGCGACGTATATCCAACCACAAATCATGGCATGTATCAACAGAAGCACTATGACGAACTTCATAAACACAGGCGTTACTCGACTCTGCGAAACGAAGTAACTGCCTTAGATATACAATAAATTGTATAAATAAAAAAAATATTACGAATTTGTTGCAGCGTCATCAAGACAATTGATGTGTATTGGCGGTAAGGAAAGCTTTGTGAGCGCGTTGTAGAAAATGGCGTGACATCGATGGGTTAAACAGCGCCATCTATTAACAATCTCTTGTATAATGTAATTTCCAATAAGTCAATAGATTGTAAAATTCGTAGACCTAACCACGAAATTCGGTAATTAATTAGGTATTTTCGTGCGTAAATAATAAAAGGACATAGATTCATACAAATTGTCTGATATTTAAAATATATAAATATCTTCCTATTTTGGTCTGTATTCCTTGCCTAACAAGTCGTAAAGGCGACTAATGATAAATCGGGTTTTGCGTATGTGATTGTGTAGACGACGTGCTAGCCACTTGTCACTACTTTTTCATAATTTTCCATGTAAGCCAGGCCAGTTCTATTTTTGGCTGAATGTGGTTAAAGGGGCTTGCTGCCCCTTCGACTCTGCCTACCCTTTCGGGGATTACGGGCGTGATGTTATGTATGTATGTATGAATTGTATGTAAGTATATCATCACGCCCGCCATCCCCAGACAGGTACGCAGATTCCAAGGAGCATCAAGCTCATTAAACTACCTCCACACACAAGTTACACAGAAATTAACTGTAGTTATTCTTTTTTTAATCCACAATCAACATTTGTTTAAATAAGCAAGTAAATACAAAGTTTAAGTACCTTGAAACTGACGCAAAAATGCCTATAGAAATCGTAAAACAGCTGAAGCCTCAGAAGCCTGGCGAGCTGGTATCCCCAGTTGCCGGTCACGAAGGTCATGTGCGGCAGTATGAGGGACAGTGCATCTACGTAGAAGCCCCAGTACTTGAACACGTGGATGCCGAGGTGTCTCTTTGCCAGTTCGCCGTTCACTACAGTTAATTCTACCTGAAGGTGAACCATTTTATATAATAAGCCTAATAATAATCATAATTTTCCCATCGTTTCGTCCCGTGGTATTAATCCCCTAACATAGATTTAAAAAATCCATATATAAATGCCATACATCCAATAATAATTATACAAACCTCGAATATAAGACGTGTATCTTTATTGTTTATCTACCATCGCTCATAGCTAATAACTAATAGTAATGTGATTTAAGTTCGTTTGATTATATTTAATTCGTTTGATATCGAGCAGCCACTGCGAGAGCGCGGTGGCTGCTCGTTTGGCCAATCAGAGGATTGGCTCACCAGATTTAATGAGTTTATTAGTTGGGTTTTGATTGGACAGAGTTTGACAAATTAGTACCGTATTTCGCAAAATTCTTACCGTAGTTATATATTTTGTGCAACAATGTTAAATTGGTTAAGTATAGAATTTTTTTGTGGAATATTTGAGCCCGTCAAATCGAATCATCGAATCAAAAAGTGAAAGAAAAATACCCGCTAGGGCGAGTGGTCCCGTAAAAAGGCGTGTAACATGATCAAACCATAAAAAATATAGGTAATTTTAAAATGATAACCCCTTACAACGGTCTACGATAGTCTACCATATCGTTTTGAAACTTCATAACTTGATAGATGGACAAACCGTATAGAACTCCGATAAGAAGTGAGCGAGATGGATAACGTCGAATGCCAGTAGACCATACAACAGTCCCGGCATGCTCTCCACGGGTAGGTAGCTGAGGAGAAGCACCACAAAAGCTGATAAAGATGGCCCCAGCACCCAGGCGACGAGCAGCCACCTTGAGTACCAGGTCCCACTGCGAGCTTCGGCCGGTTCCGTCATCCACTGTAAGCATCGTAGCTATTACTTTAGATACGAAAATGCTTCTGTGTTTTTGTTACTGTTTTGCTACAGATATAAAATAACCAAACACGTTTTAACTACTTACTAAGTAATAAACTACGTCTAATTGATCGTTATGAAATATTAGATATCTTTCATTGAGAAATAAAGATGTTTATTCATATGAAATGCCATATAAGTAAAATATTGTATTATAAGCGGTAGGGTAGCGGGAATCCCACCAGGGGCAAATGTTTAGTGTGATAAACATGGGCATTTGTACTCGAGTCATGGATGTTTATAAACGTATGGATACTAGGTGAACGGATAGACATACTTAAATGTCTATCCATTCACCTAGTATCCATAATACAAGCATTCGCTTAGTTTGGAAGTAGACATTTGGTGTGTCAGTCTCAAGAATTTATTTTTATTTCTTTATTTTAAGTCTCAGACCGATAAAATACAGACCAATTATTTACTCTGTTAATACTGGAGAATTTATTTATTTATCTTGATTAAATTTGTTTCGGTGTTTTTTTCCCACCTATGTTCAAGGTAACATTTTTATCACCCTTTTACTCACCGGAAGCTTTATCGATTTGCGTCCCCTCAAGATGTACTCCACCGTGTTGTGTGGGTTCTCGTGAACCTTCTTTTTGATCGCCATGTAGTCGTCTTTGGACTGGCGATTCCGAGCAATGTTCTGTCTCACCTAAATTAGGAGTGACGAGGTCAATTGATCTAAAAAGTATTTACTAAATGGCACAACTGAAACTCGAGATGTTATTACTATTAAATAGGCTTCTTTGACGCGTCCTAAGTCGCAATCTATTTAGCTTACCCTTCAATTCTGCGAGACTAGTTTACGAATCGACTAGCATTTTTCCTACGTTGCAGGTGAAGGAATAAAATTAATTACATGCAGATATTGTCACTTAGTAATTCAAAACTAGCTTGGCAGTGAGGTTAAATACGAATTTAAATTTAAAAACTGCAGCAGTAGTTGGTACGTTTTTTAATGTGGCACCCAGAATATATTCTACATCCTTACCTCATCATTGATAGTCTCTTGAAATTGTTCAATGCTTATAAGCAGAACATCAACGTAGCCATCTGCCACGGCTGAGGATCGAACCGGTCTTGGTTCGGAACCATCCAGTTGGCCAAATATGCTTCCCTGTATAAAGAAGAATTAATATTCTTCTTAATGATAATATAAAATAAATAGCTCTGTGTATAATAATGTAGAAAAAAGAAAAATATCTGCCTATTCCATAGGAAAAAGTGTGTACGACACTATTTGTGCTCTCATATAATCAGTTCCATTTTTAACCGACTTCAAAAAAAAGGAGGAGGTTCTCAATTCGACTGAATGTTTTTTTTTTTTATTCGATTGACTAGGAGTTCATTCCGCATTAAATAAACGACGAAGAAGAAAATATGTTTTGTGAAACAATGTTTTAGGACGATAGAAAGCTAACGGTGTCTGGAGGCGTGCATTTCTTAGAGCCCTACATGGTTATCCCAGCCCTGCATAAAATTATACCCGCTCCCCTAGACTCGTGTAGATTAGGATTCAGACAGCATCAATGCTCAAATTACATGAAATGAAATGAAAAACACAATCACCTTAGTAAGTTCAGCCAACTTATTCCCCTCTTTGTTGATGATGACCTTCCCCCGATGAACCACGTAGACGTGGGGAGTGAGGTCCATCTCGCGCATGATCTCCTGTCCCGGTCGCAGGTACCACTGGTGTGCGACGCTAGATAACTGTCTTTGAAGTTGCTCTCCGCCGCGGAGGAGAGAATCGAGACCAACGAAAGTTCTGGAAAAATCGAACATGAGTCAAATGATAATGTTTAACAACAAAGCGTTGGCTAGCAACCAATCAGAGATTAACAACCTTTTTCTGTAAAGTGATGAAAAATATTTTCCGATAGTTTTAGTGTAAGTAGTACCTATACTTGTAGTAATATACTTAGCAATTATTAGAGAGTATGTTAGCTTGTGACATTCCTATAGAAATGGGGCCAAGGGAAAAACTGGAGAGTGAGAATTTATGAAACTCCTTTAGTTACGACATCATGAATTAATTGCCAATATGCAAAATTTGCAACACACATATTTAAAGAAGAAATCTTTCTCTTTACTAAATTTAGCTCCCAGATAATGCGAGTCATATCAGAAATTGGTGCTAATCAATAAACAAGTCAAGTAAATACGAACTTTTTGAAGAAGTAGTAACTCAAGTCTTGTCTGAACACAATGCCAATACGTTCGTTCATCAAACGATGTCTATTGATGCCTTTATTTCTGAAACAAAACCATTGTATTGAACATTTCAATATATTGTCTCGTGTTCTTAACATTTGAGAAGCAATAAAAATGACTTTTTGTACATATCTCAGGCTTTTGGCCTTTCCAAAAACAAAAGCCGTTACGGTAAGTAAGAGAGGATATGCTAAGTGTTAAATATAATCCATATGTAACTATTTCCACTACCAACCTACCAAAGGGTACCTCTAAACATTATTCTGCTCTTGAATACTATATATAAAACATTCTTATTCATAGCATCAACACAGGAAACTGGACAGTACGCTTGAAAGATGATGATGATGTTTTGTTTTTTAACATCGCAAATATTTTACATATAGGTACATAAAGTCGGCAAAATAAGAAAGAAACACTTTTCTTAGTTTTTTTTTTTAACTTAAATCAAGTAACCACAATAAGTTGAATCCAAGTAATAAGGGTTGTATTGAGAAACTGATTACAAAAGCATAGATCACAGGTTTGAATTCCGATTATCACTAATTTCGATAGCACGAATATTATTAATCTATGAACTACTGCACTCATATTCTGACACGACTTGACGTCTTAGATCAGTCATCTTATGGATATTATTTTTAAGAAAACTCTACACAATGTACTCTAGATGTACTTGAATAATATCATTTAGACCATTTTACCTCAACCACCAATACCCAAAATGCGCCACAGCCTCATTAATAAGGCGCTTGTCCACTCTTTCTGCGTTCAAAAACTTCTGCAACTGATTGACACCGTGCTGAAACACCGTGTTATGCCGAGACGAGAGAATCAGCAAAGTCAGGGAGTAGCACATTACGTACCTGGAATAATTGCAAACTGAACAAAGAAATACACAAAAACAATATTAATACATGTTCTGAAGATCTTCAACTAGATTCAGCTGTTCTAGAGTAGCTGGAACAAATAGACAGGCAGACAAAATCGCTTATAATCAGTTTTATGTTATCAGTACCGTTTTAACTTCCTTATTTACTTTCTTACTTAGTTTGCTATTACAAACAAACGCTAGAATTTAATAAAGCTTGAAGGCTAGAAAACTTTTGAATTATTTAATAGCATAGCATTGTTGTAGGTAATGTAAACTATTTTTAGATCTTAAACTAACCAAAATATCACTCCCATGATAACCAAAACAAATCCGACACCAAGGTTTTTGCGATCAATGTGGAATTTGCCCAAATTCATTCTCACGAGGGCACTTTGAGCCAAGTTGAAACTTTGCGCAAACAACTGCAATTAATTAAATAACAAAAAAATTCATCAACAAATTCAGGACATATGCGAATAGAATTAAGATACACGCCCACACACACACATATCATAAAGAAAGATAATGTGGCCATAATAATTTTTGATTCCAAGTTCTCCTAACCTGAATTTAATATCCCAAAAAATAAAAACCTCTAAACTGTTTATATACAGAGAGTATAATATAAAACAGCAAAGCTGTAACTTAATTTCCCTATAACTCAGAATAGAAACACATTGCTAATGGTGCCCGATCCCATTTTCAACCGACTTCAAAAAAAGGAGGAGGTCCTCAATTCTTCAACTTCAAATTTTTAAGTATTAAAATACGTATTACTTTGGCCTAAGTAAATTTTTTTTTTTTGCTTTTATTACGTTCGTTTTTGGAGTGTTTTTTTTTGTTATTGGTTATAACATAGCTATAGGCGAATGTTACCAAATGCAGCTGTTCAATTGAAGGCTTATCATTCAGCACCATGTACGAGGGTATCCAGCATTCATTCCTCCGAGTCATGTCAACCAAGTTCTTGCGGTTGTCGAAGGTCATCACGACACAGTGGTTCATCAGGTAATGGCTGCCTGCCATGACGACCAGGACTACGACTGTTTGCCACTTTATTATCTGGTAAATAATAATTAATTTTAATAATTTTGCTGATTAAGAAAAAGCAAATAGACAAACTAAATTAGACAAAACTAAAATTGTTTCATTAAAAAAAATAAATTTAAAAAGTAGGAACAAGTTTCTTGCTATACAGTCACAATGCCTAATATATCAATAACCTTATTTTACGATTTTCTAGACATTGAACACAATCTGTGACTTTTAAGGTCCCAGGCCAACATGTACAAATAAAAAATGTACTGCAAAACCATGCTATAAAATTCCTAGATGCCATTCTTCTGCTAATAATTTAAAGCCATAAAAAAAAATTAAGAAACTTCAACGATTAATACTAAAAGAAAATTTACCTTTATCAGATACACAAATTAGAAACTAAACTGCCTAGTAATATTAGTACAATTTCATAACAGCTGTGGTCGGTTACTTCAGAGAACTGAAACTAACTGAACTTGGTCTTTTGTTCCAGAGATATAAACTTTGACCTTGTTACGAATAGCATACCTAAACGTAACGATTACTGAGATGAATAAGCAATAAATACCGTTCTGAAATAAGAAATGTACCTAGTCTTTTTGGAGCTTGTCGTAACATATATGTATTTTCGTATTATATAAAAAAACAGAAGAGTATACAAACCAGTATATAAACACTGTTGACAGACGGTGTATCTGCTACATGGTTGAAAAACCCCATCAATATATACACATGCGCGAACTTGCAGAAAGTGTTCATCAAGAGGGCTTGTTGCTCATGTAATTCCTTTTCCATGATCAGATTGAAGATGGCGTACCAGGGAACAGCTCCCACGATATCCAGGAAGAACCCTCGGGTCAAATAGTGCGAGAGACACATACGAATGTCGTAAACTAGAATCCCTTTGTCGTTGTAATAAGACATCTGTAGAATAAACGTATTTAATTTATAACGAATAAAAACATCAATGATATGATTACATTCAGGTGCTCTCGAGGTTTTCAATTATAGCTTGTTTTGCTTTTTTTATATGAAGGTAACATGAAATATTTTAACCTTAGTGTATGTTTCATTTTGAGCTCCTACTCATTTTTTTAAGGAAATTAGGAACAGTCCCATTTCTGAGAAAAATAGCGAGATACATCATTGCGACTGAGTTTGCTATTCATACATAACTAGCTGTAAGAAATAAATTTGTTGTATCTCATGTGCATTCTTTTATTTCTTAAATAGTGTAATTATATTTACTCCTTAAGATTGATTACATCTAGATCATATGCATAATGTAACCTAAAAAGTCAACTCAAATGATTTTTTGACCCAAAACATTTACGCTATGTGTATTATGCAGTCATTAAAAGCCAAACTAACAATTCCTATATAAATGGACGTGTATCGAAGCTACGTTCAAGCCAAAGTTACTAAGTTCTAAATTCATACCGACGCTCCATAGACTAGGAATTTGAACTTCAACACAAATAACAATGCATGGCATGATTCTTGATAGGTAATACTCTAGCAAATATTCAACTTTTCATCCAGCTAGACTAGTTTATCAAGAATGTTTGATTTATCTAGCCCTGTGTTGTTCAATTTCTATTTATTGATTATCAGGAAGTTTTAGATTCCAGTGACACAACTGCTTCACACATGATATATTTATTTTTTTGACTGCCTCCTTGATCTAGTGGAAGCATGCGCCGCTTATGGACCAAGAGGTCCCGGGTTGAAATCCCGGGTCGGGCCAAACATTTGTGGCTGGGTATTTCAATATTGAAATTACTCAGTAACAGCCCGGAGTCAGGAAGTTGGCGATGGCTTTGCTTTGGAAAGCACGTTATGTCGTTGGTCCGGCGCCTGACTTCTCTCCGGTCATTCTGAATTGGACTATGAGAATGAATGAATTAAGAGTGCACCTATGTTTGGGCACGTACTTGTAAACTATAACACCTATCTCCTGTGCAGTTGGCTAGTCCTCGTTTAGATTGGCCGCCGTGACCGATATCGGTTAGGAGGACTTTATTATATTTATTTAATTCACTATGTATACTTAACATTAATACTACTTGTTGATCATTACTTGACTCTTAATACTTCTCTCATCCCCCAATATTTTGAAGAAAACATAGTACTATATCTCAGTAGTTATTCTTTCTAAATTACTACACAAATTTGATTTTGTTTTGTTCGATTTTGTTATACTAGGTTACGTTTTGCACCGAATAAATTTTCTTTTCTTTCTTTCTTTCAAATTGTTTAACTTTCGGAAGCAGCCCTTATCAAAAAGAGGGCGCTATAAATGAATTGGTCCTCAAAGTTTCGTAGCTAAAATAAAGGAAAATTTTAAATCGAAGATACGTTAACTGAAAGCCACCAGTATCGAGAGCTGTGCAACCACCGATACCATTGCCGATGCCATCCCAAACAGCTCAATTCAAATCTAAGCTTTGATGCAATGTTGACGACGAACATTTTTCCCGCAAGCATTTTACGGAATTGGAGAAGCTATGGAATTTATGCGACAGCCACGTGATATATATGATATTTTCTGTGTTCGTTTTGAGAGGTAAGTATAAGCTGTGTATGTGTTTATTTTTATTTTGTATGCGCGAAACGCACTTTGGGTTGCTGAACCAACGGAGTAAGGAAGTAAGTATATGCGTATATATTATGTCAAATTTTACTATGCAATTATTGTTTTCAATAATTAATATACGACGAAATCATTTCCAGTGATCTGACTCCGAGTTAATTAGCTTAAGCACTTGTGTTACGGATATCAGAATGAGAAAGAACAGTGGTTTTATAAATATACACTTAAATATTGGATATTCACACCCAGACACTGAACAAACACATGTATTAATTACACGAATGTTTGTCCTGGGTGGCCACAACTCTTGGCGCATGGGGCAGAGTCACTACCGAATGCGTCAACGAACGAATGCTAAGATGTTGTTATATTTTACAATTCTAATGATAAAGTGTAATATTGTACTAACAAACATCTTGAATATGATGTCAACCCACGCGATGCAATCGCAGACCGCGCCTATCAGCGTCAAAGGCCATCTGTATATTGCACCACTTCCACCTAAAACAATAACGCGATGATTACTTCGGCCATCAAGCGCTTTAATTGAAAAGTTTCTCGAGTATTAAGAAACCTACCAAATTTTTTTTTACACACAAAAAGAAATACTAAGTCAATATCTACGGGCCTCTATAAAGTAAGAAAGAGATGTGACAATGAAAGATAAAGTTTCGATGCCAATAGAGAGCGTTTAAAGAAAAATTATTGTAGGAAATGCAACGTCAGTAAAAAGAGAGTGGAAAGCCTGGTGTAAGAAGAAATAAAGACACTGCATCAACTCCAGATGATTTTGAAGTAAGCAAGCAAGAAATTAAGAATGATAATAGCACAATTCAACTTGCACATATGATATGATAATGCAGTGCTAGAACGGACTTTGTAGCTCTTTTTCTGTCACGATCACATGGTAGACACACAATTTTTATGGACAAGGAAATTATTATAAAAACACATACCTTGAAAAGACGCACAAGCAATGGAGACTATCACTGTCAACGATCTAAACATCATCCAATAATACATAAATCTGAAAAAATACATTGCTAAATTGTATACAACAATAATCATATTCTTCTTCCATAAACTTTTATCGTAATCAAAAACAATAAACTTCAGTAAGTGAAAAAAGTTGCCATTAATAAATATTGTTTCAGACAATTTACGCGTGAACGAAATCCAATGTTATCCTCTCTTAAGTTCGGTTAAATTCATTTTAAGGGCTAACAAAAGTTTATTAGTTGATCATTATGTAAATATCCTGTTAAAAAAAGTTTAAAACCTTGTTAAATATTAAGTAAGAGGGTGAATACCATTAATTTACATAAGTTTTATTATTTTTTATACATATTCGAAGTAATAGGCGGTTTATCTGGCCACTTAATGGTAACAGCAAAACCAGAGGAATTTCTGATGTGTTGTTGACGGCTTTAAGGGGTTGGACCTCCAGCACTCTCATCTGATTGCTGATTGTGAACCGATGGTACTTCCCCGTTCAACTTAGCCCAGCAAACTTTTTTTTTCTCCAGAATTTGATTTGAATCTAATCAGCTATCTTATGCTATTAGATACTAAACCCAGCTACAATGGTGAGTATATGTATTGGTTTTATTTCTTATGAAGCCACTGATAAGTGCTATGAATGTATATGTAAACGCCACTTGTATGTATATACATATCATCATGTCTGTAATCCCTGAAGGCATAGGCAAAGTCGTAAAAAGTAACTAGCCCTAGTGACTATGTGGTTCTGATTTACGAAGATACTAACTCTGAATCCGGTTCTACCCAGCTATACAAAGACATAAGTGCCGTGAAAGCCTTGCTTTCATCCTCTACCCGTTTCTTAGTAGCGGTAGCGGTATGGCGGGAGTGGAATATTCTTTCCCGGAGTTTCTTTTGGTACTGCAGATGAAATATAACCTCAGTCAATTATAAACTTATAATGTAAGAGACTTACTCAGGTCATTTCAACACATATCTTTTACGCACACACGCTCACATACTCATACACACACAAATCTTTATGCACGCACCCGTTCTCACTCGTTCATAGTACTCAAAATATGAATCTATAAAATGTACATGTCCTGAAATTTCTCCTCATCCCGGTGAGGAGAGACTGGCAATCTGTCATACAGGTACTCCTAGTACAGTCGCCAGTCTCTCACTCAGACGCTTGTTATAATTTAACTTGTTACTTATATGTATTTTGTTGTAAGTCTTTGTGAGAGAGAGTAAATAAAGATTATTATTATTATTATTATTATTATCTACTGTAATAAATCTCCTTATTTAAGTTATTTTAAACATATTTACTTATGTCAAAAAGATTTTGTAGTTTTAACCTGACCTGACCATTACTGATTTTATATTGCCTAACTTTTAAAATATGATAGATTAATGGAAACTTCCACCTTCTAAAGGAGTTAAAAAAGTTCTGACAAATTATCAATCAAATGCTTATGTTTGACAGGCCTGTTAGTCGATTGGTCAGAGACCCTGGCCACGAAACCAAAGGGGCGCAGGTTCAAATCCTGCTAGGGGCAAATATTTCGTGTGATGAACATGGACATTTGTACTCAAGTCATGGATTTTTATACCACCCAGTATCCATAGCACAAGCTTATAAGCTTAGTTTGGAACTAGGGAATTGGTGTGTCAGTCCGGAGAATTTGTTATTATTTATTATGTAGCCTAAATAATATAACTTCGGTGAGTTTATCAAAGCATTGATCGAAGAACTATGCGTTGATAAATACAATTTTAAACTACTCATTGCCCATATTTTAAACCTAAACTTACGTCTCTATGTTTTTTTACATAATCTTCAAACATCTCTTCAAAAACTGGCCCACAATCTTCAATACAATTTTGAAAATAACTCCATTCATGCGGGTATCGCCTGATTATATTAAAGAAATCTTGAATGTTTATGTAAATCAACTGGAAACAAAAGAAAAAATATGAGTTTAAGTCTTACGTAACGAGACAACATCGATTGAAATTGGCTACACGAGTCATCAGGTTAAGAGAAAACCTAATTAAATGATCGCGTTTCCTTTTACTTTAGAAGGCACGTGTAATTTTCTATAAATAAGTACCAATTTACAATGTACTGTTACAACGCCATCCTAATCTTCCTATTTTACGTTATGTACCTACCGTTCCAGTCGGATCTGCTTGGATATTGAATCTAGATTTATCAAGTCTGGTAATTTTAGACACTATGCCAATTTAATTAAGGAGCATCCCTATTTATTTGACTGTTTTGGTTTCCTCAAACTAGTAGTATAAATCCATACTTAGATTTTATACAATAAAAGATACATAATCGTGCCTAAACTTAAACCCTCGGCGTTAAGGCACGTATCCATTAAGCTACCATCCCACTGAATAAACAGTTGTTTTGCGTACTTAATTATAACAAGTAACTAACTTACTAACTAAACTTCACGCCAAATGCCACTTCCCTAGCGGGGAAGGCACAGAGAACCGAACGCCATATGGCACGATCCCTACATACCTCACTCGCCTCTTCAACATTCATGATAATGTAATAATGTATGTATGTATAATACATACATATATTATTACAAGTGTATGGAAAATCATATTCATTGCTTCTCAAATACTCACTTCGCATTCAGTGCACGTAGCATATGTCCGGATAGATGGTCTCCTTAACAAAACAGCACTGACAGATACCATTTCACCAGGATGATAGTATGACTTCAACAGTTCACCTGATTCGTCGTGGTATTCACATTTTATATGGCCCTGTACAATAATAAGTGAGTTACAACAATTGGCTATTCAGTGTCATTCATTATATCTAGCGCTTTATCCCGACTTTATTTTTTATTTTAGAGGTTATTTTGACTATGATTGAACATGATGCGAGTCCAACTAATTATGTATATAGACACTATATACTTAATTGCCATTTAATCTCGGAACCATTATACAAGACCACCATATTCAATTTGAATGACGATTTAACTAATGCACCAGGTGACAGTTTTTAAATACTTATTTCAAGTTTTATTTCATTCTACGCAAGTGCATTCATAAACTATTAATTATTAGGAAAATTACTATACAAAATTGTACCGTACATATCGTAGTAGTTACTTACCTTCACAATCCACGTCACATTTCTACATTGAACTCCAAAGAGAAACAAAGTAGCATTTTTAGGCATTATCAAGAATTTTGCCGCGTACGCCAACTCTCTCACCATGACAGAATCTGCGCCCGCAAACGCTTTGCTTTCACTGATTATCTTCTCAGCAACTTCTCCATGAACCTTCCAATATATATCAAAAGGTTCTTGTTTCAACATATTCGGATGCATTATGTCAGCCCCATGATAATACTTCCATTGACACATTAAATATCTATCCAATCGCTTCAACAGATCACTATGAATTTTGTGATGTTTATAATATTTTTTTAGGTTTGACACAAAAACTTGATAGTTTATGACTTCCCTATACTTTAAGTATAAATAAGCTATTAGCTTGCACTTCGTTATCAAGTAGATCCCAAATCCCAGGCAATGGATGACTATGGCGAAGTAAATATCATTGAGATATTTAGGAGCAAATTCGAAGAATAGCAATTCATAAATATAACTTATCGGTACATCCCACACCAGATCTTCATTGTCACAAAACGCTAGTGTTTTATTTTTATTAGCACAATAGTGTTCGCCGAAAAAATAAGTTGAACTCAAATTCGGTACGTGGTCGATCAAAAAGTACATCACGTATCCAACAAAATACAAGTAACAAAAATTTTTCAATGTAACCTTGAAACAGACGTTAAGAAATGGTCCTCTCTTCACACTCAATTCGGGTACGTACTCACTGCTGAATAAAACATATACTTTTATGAGGCGGTTGAACTGAAATATGTAATAATATTCTGGTTTTCCAGCTAACAAAGGCAACAGCTCTATCCAAGTAGTCGAAAGTACATCAAGTACAAATTTGGAAGTCTTACAACGTTCAAACATAACCGCAGCAAAATTGTCTGCTATTGTTTCTTTTACTGACGATGTCAACAGGGAGATGCAGAGATCAGATATATAAACGAAATCAGTCCAAAATCTAATAAATGTGAACCAAATAAAGTAATCCTTTCTCGTTATGTTAGGTGGATACATAATTAACGCAATAAACACAGTGTACATTACAATTCTCTTCCAAACCGTGATGAAAATTGAATTGGGTGTCAGTATCCAAGGAAATTGGACGTTTGCAAAGAGGGATTTTTTATGCAACTGCAAGTCAGTACACAGAACAAGTTGACCGATATATTTGGCGCAATGGTAAACTGCTTCCTCAGGGGGCAGTTCACACTTCATGGCAGAGGTTTTTGGATTTTTCTTCCAATTTGATACAGCTTCTGATATTTCCCACCAGCGTCTTTTCAACCACGACAAGCCCTCGTCTTCTACTCTATCGAGTCCCCTAACATGTTGCTTGCAGGTATAAAGCGTACGCGCATGTTTCAATCTCTCTTTTACAGATGCTACAATATTTTTGCGATCCATAGGATACTTCTGCATTGCTTTAAGAATATCAAATCGCGATACTATAAACACCTCGCAATATGAAACGCTTCGAACTATTAAGGTCCTTTTTAAAGGTGGGACTAGAAAGCTAACGTCACCAAAGATAGTCCCTCCAGTCAAAGATAACAGTGGCGTCACACCATCGTCGGCAGATATCAATTCCACTATTCCGGATTTCAAGTAATACATATTAGTATGACAATGTGGTCCAACAAAAAACTTTTCTCCGGGTAACTTATAGTCCATGTAGATGTGGTCGCAAAGCCAACGTTTAAACGGTGCAGATGTTTTTCTAAGCGTAGGGCTGTGATAAAACACAGGCCACACTAAATCTTGTCTGATTTCAATGCGTAAATATCTAGGCAATTCGAAGATTATTTCAGGAATGTTCGTTATGCCACTTCGTTTTGTCCACATTAAGTTGTAAAACTTGCTAACATTTATGTACGCAGATGGTGCCGGGTTCCTCCGTTTCGTTTCTTCTGTAATTCGGCGTACGTGCGGATAAAACGTGCAAATCCTCCGCAAATTCAATATTGACTCAGCGAATAACTTTGGCATCAGTATATAAATGTGTATCAAATATCCAGTAATCATGAACGACGACACTAAGCTATACTCTAGTATGGTGGACGGTTTTGTTACATCAGCCTGATTAGCTACGGCTAAAGAATAAACAAACGTTGTCCCATAAATGTAAGTTGTAAATCTTTCATCTGTTTCATTCAACTGCAACAAAAATTATCGTTTTATGTATATATTAATACTAAATACCTCTACAAATTAAATTGATCAGAAAAGGGAACTATATAAATAAAAAATGCGGAATACAAAATAACGAACTATATTTGTAACATCAAATCATGGTGCAGCTAACCTTGTGACTGACATACTTCCTCCAGTCGTACATATGTTTATTGCAGTCTTTGCAAAGTCCATGAATAGTCAACAACAATAAGAAACATCCCACACAATTGACACATACAAGAAGCAGAAGAATGAACCCAAGGATCAGCCGTCGGTACGAATGTGTTGATACCAAGGAAAAATAACCAACAACTCGGTATATACTACGAAAGAAAATATCATAGTCAAGCTCATCTCTAAATACTGCAGTGATCCCATTATTATCGAACGTGAATATTTCGATATCTGATAACTTTGAGATTACTACGATGTTATTCGTTACTTTTTGAATACATAGTCTGTCAGTTATTATTGTGTTAGAAGTATTAACAATAATACAGACATTCGACAGTCATTTGACATAATAATGTAGCCCACGTCCAAAAACATTGAGTCACCTGAGGACGCCAGATTAAGTCATACTTTCTAACAAAGACTCACACGATAAACTCCGAGAAGGCCAGTATGTTAGGCCACAGCTGCACAGGTGGACACATCTCAGTCGTCATCATGGTGTAAAAAGGTATCAAAGATAACACGTCAAGCAGAAGAAGGAACGCTGATTTCGGCAGATGTTCTCGTCTCATCGCCTTGTCTGTTACCTGTCTGCAAGGACATTGACAGTATTGGTCTATTTAACAAACAGTTATGAGCATCAGTTATCATGATTGTTATGAGCAACAAAACTGTTCTACATTCACGGTTACGAGTATATTGGACTATAACTAGATGATGACCAGCGGAAAAGCAAAGACGATGTTAGAGACTCAGATAGTGCTTTTGGAAGAGTATTCCAACTTAACCATGAACGAAAGCTTTTGGCTCCCTATAATCTACTGGAGGTAACTTTTTTCTGTACATAGTAAGAAAATGTATCGACTTGTTTGAGTTTTTTACGAGAAGATACTTCATTTACACGCATGACCATTTATTTTACAATACGCGTTGTTCTATTGTCTTTAACGTTTATAAAGAGATATAAACCTGTGAACAATATGAAGAAAAGTATCCACCGCGTAGATCGGATCGCACAAATAAGAGTAAAAATACTTTACAAAGAACAAATAAACGTCTTGATCCATTACATTGGAACAATGAACGATCGCGTAGACTGACTGTATTGGGCCCTGGAACAATATTTAATTAGCTTTCTTAATAACATACTATTTAATGAACATAGTCATATTATCATAATATGGGAAGCATGTTAAGACAATATGACAGATCGGCAGTCGCTTCAATGTAATTACCAGACTCGCTTAATCCGGAATCATGGTCTAAGCAAACCCCGTCTAAGCACGGGACATAACGCTAGGAAGATGATGATGTTAAGACAATATGACTATATAGATGGGAACATTATTATTTCAAATTGTATTGTTTTGTATTAACATATACCTACCTACTTTCAACAAATCGCATGCTTCGTAATAAAGTGACCTAACTCAAAATTTGTGTTGGTTCATTTTCTATCAGCAGCATATTTTTAGTTATTTCACTTTACTACTATATACTTATGCGCCATCATAAAGTATTAAACTAACTAACTTCACGCCAATTCCCTAGCGGGGTAGGCAGAGGGAAGTTTTATTCGGGCCTTGTTTTATACCTTTATTTGGAAGGCTAATATCATATTTTTTACTTTAGATGCTACAGTTATTAAACCAATAATTTCACATCTCTATTTTACAATGGATTCAAAATTCGCATATCATCATCATCATCCTCTTGCCCTTCTCCCAGTTCATCTGGGGTCGGCGCAGCATGTCTTCCTTTTCCATACGTCCCGGTCAGCCGTCATCAAGCTATCCACTCCCAGTTCTCTCATATCATCTTTCACACAATCCATCCATCTCTTATTTGGCCTTCCTCTTCCTCTCCATCCACTAACATTCATACTCATCACTCTCTTTGTCACAACATTCGCATATAATTACATCAAATAAAATTCGACGCAGCATTTTCCCCTGTTTATTATTGAATTAAATTAAATATTATTTTAAAATAAATTCTGCAGACCGATACCCCAGTTTCCAAGTTCTAAACTAAGCTTAATTTAGAACTTTGGAATCGGTGTGTCAGTCTTGTGCTTTGGGTACTGTGAGAACGGATCATCATCCTCCTAGCGTTATGTCCCGTGCTTAGACAGGGTCCGCTTAGACCATGATCCAGGATTTAGCGAGTCTGGTAATTACATTGAAGCGACTGCCGATCTGACCTTCGTAACCCTAAGATAGGGGAACCAGACAATTTTTGGATCATGGTTACAAATTCAAAGTTGTTTGAATTTGTAGGTTTCATCACGATGTTTTCCCTCACCGTCGAGCTAGTGGTATAAATATGTACATAGATTTTTTAAAATCTAGAGGTACATGCCGGGGTTTGAACCCGCACTCCTCGGTTAAGAGGCGCGTGTCCTTACCATTGAGCTACCACCGCTCTCGCACCGCACCGCACTGTGAGAACGGATATACATACTTAATTAAATACGTCCATGACTCGAGTACAAATGTTCTTGTTTATCACTAAAAACGTTTGCCCCTAGCGAGATTCGAACCCGCGACCCTCGGTTTCGTGGCCAGGGTTTCTAACCGCTCGACCATCGGGCCTGTCAATTGTTCTTTATTCTGTAGTACCTATATTTATTTCGTATATTACTTACGTTTAAATAAAAACGGACGTACCAGTATACTCTTGACTATGACGCTCACCAATACAAACATCTTGAAGACTGGGTGGAAAGGCAAGAAGATGAGGTCACTCCATCTGATCTGCGATTCCTCAGGTACCTCCTCTTCATCACCGCCATCGTCTAACTTCTGATTGATTAACAAAGATGACTTCATAGTGATAAGTAATAAAAAATTACAATACGATAAAAAACCTAACGTAACTAAAATATCTCTAATGGATTCCTTTATGACAAAGTTACTAAGAATAAAATGCAAAGAAACATAAAATATAAATTGAAGTGACAAGTAAAGAAATGTCTAGTTTTCTTGTTAAAAATGGTTGTTTATGATAGAATTTATTGTTGTCATGGAAGTTCTTAGAACTTCATTTTCGTACAATTCAAAAACTAGTGTTGTAAAAGAAATCATACGATTTCTTCATCCAAATTGTGTGTCTATTCTTATAATAATCACAAAAGTTCCGTGAAATCCCATAAAAACTACATCGGAAACTGCATGCTGAAAGAAAAAGGTAGTCTTAAGAAGATCTTTTCGAATTTTAACCCGTAACGGGGTGAAATAGGAAACTCGCGGCCGCTAGTAATTTAAAAATACAACTTTAGCACGGTACCTAATATTGTAACTCGGCCCTATTTTTGAAATAAATGCCTACAGCCCGCGTGGCCTGCCCACCTACAGTAATTTAATTACATCTGCCTACTTTGAGTTTCTATTTACATATTCTATTTAGTTTTGTGAATGTATTTTGTGATTGTAAATATAATATTTTATTTAAACAAATAAAATGCTTTGTAAACGAAACAGGAATTGTCCAATAAAAAAAAATGCATGTTGTTTTTTGATTAGTAGATTTAAATAAAAAACCCTACTTATGTTTGATTTAAGACTAAATAACAAATCAGGTTTATAAATTCGCGACCGAAAAATATTTGCGCCTCGACTAAGATGTTCGAAATACTTTATTATAAAATTTTATAGTGTAAAAAAAGCGAAACTTTTTAAATATTTTTATGATAAGAATGGTATGAGTACTTAGATTGCTCAATATTTAATACTTAGTGAGTTAAAATTAAATATCTAAATGATAAAACATCTACGTAGTAGCTAAGTATATTACTATTTAATCTTACCTTACTAATATTATAAACGCGAAAATTTGTATGGATGGATGGATGTGTGAATCTTTGTTACACTTTTACGCATAAATTACTGCATGGATTTTAAAGTTTACAAAAGTACCTATAGCTTATACATTAGAATAACACATTAGCTATGTTCCACAGCTGTACCGCGGTAGCAACGCCGCAGGCGGAAGCTAGTTTATATAAATATAGGTATAGAAATGTTTAACCCTATAAGTCCTAAACAATTTACATACTCAATAAAACTCGACTACAATTCGAAATGTTCCGTAAATTCACATTTGAAATCAGTAACCATCTATTTGAATATATGGTTTCTATTCTAACGCATCCATAAATCAAGCTTAGCCAAGATCCCCACTGCTCACATGTGCAACAGATCTATAAATGTGCATGTTTGATAAAGTCCAATATTTACACGGGAGTACATTATTTTGCCTTCGATAAATGCTTTCAATGTCCTTAGACTGAATGTATCGCGATCATTCAGTACCTAAACGGGTTTGCTATATTTCATGTTGATCTATGTTCATGTTCGGTAAAGTTATGACCCTATGAACAATAGTGGGGAAACTTTTTAGTTGCAGTTGCAGTTGCAAAGGAATTTTATTTGAAGAATTTTTGCCATTTCCTTGTTGATGTTCTGCCAGGTCGTAGTGGCAATGTTTTACTGTTTTTGAAAATGCGTTCAGACTTATAACAGAAATAAATGTGTACCTATTGATTATGTAACAACTATATAAGTCTACATAGTAGAGACAGTCAAACAGTAGATGTGAAAATAAAATAATAGCGGGCGTTACTTTGTAAATAAAATTATGATATTTTTAGGGACGATTTTTATCAAAAACAGTCTCGAGATAAACTCCGAAGCAAATATTAAGTTAGTTCCAAGTGTTGTAGTATGTTGTGCAGCTGTTTACATTTGAAAAATTTTTGACTAGAGTACATAGATTATGCAAAGTATTGGAATTACTGGTTAACAATAAATGCTTGCAATGCAAAGCTGAAAATTATTATATCTCAAGGCGCTTCAACCCTTGCATCGCAAGTACACTCAGCTAAATCGATACAATATTTAAATCTGCCACGTATGTGATCCGTCATCAAAAATCCCGCGCCACCAATATTGTATATCCGACAATAGGGTCCTCATCTCAAAATCTCGGGGATCGGCGTAAAATAAATTGAACCCGATTTATCGCGATTTTTTTGCACTATAGAAATTCGTCCAATCAGTCGGAGGCACCATTATGTCATATGGGTAATAGGGCGTGCGCGAACCTATTACTTCGCTGAATCGATGCACTTGTGGAAATAGCTCGATCTCTCACAGTTGATTGCTTGCGAGTTATGGCCGAATCGTGAAATATGCCTGATGTACGAACGTTCACGGATATAAGATTTGAGAGCGCACGACGCCCGAGAGGTCTTGTTATTCCGTCGGTATCCGCGCGCAGGAAATTCTTTGCGGAGGTGAACTCTTCCGAAATAACGATTTGTGATACATTGTTTCTTTCAGGCAATTTAACAATTGTATGCGTTGTAGGTGTTTCGCGTTGGTTGGTACGCGAGCTTTTTGATCTTTTCGTACGTCACTCATTATAGTCAAACTACAGTTTCGAATACTATTAGGCACATTGCATTACAAAATTATTCGTGCCTGTACGTCAGGTAATGATTTGTAGGTAATATGTAGGCCACTTTTTCTTTTCGTGTGATTAACCGTTGAGAAAACGTTCCTAACCATAATACCATAAAATCCAAGCTACACATTAAACCAAATGCGTTGCGAAACACAAAATGCAATTAAACTAAGTTCACACTCAGTAAAGTCATGACTTAGTGTCATTATTATTATTACAAGCCTTTTATTATTGTAGTCTTTTGCTATAGAACAATAATATTTTCTTATATTTATAAGCTGACTACATAATAGGTCCACCTGTTAGTTATAAACTTACTTTAAACAGTCGTCAGGTTATATAAAACGAGCTAACTGGTTTCATAATTTCATTTAATGTGTACGAATATTTATAGGAAGGTGAAACCGCGGGAGAAATTATGTTATTTAGTCAATAAGTCTATTAGGTAGCTCCGTTTAACAGTCACAAAGTTAATTCCCAACTAATCCGTAGAGAAGAAGGCTATTACAAAGTTTATGATGCCACGAAAGTCTATATGAGCCGGCTGTCCAATTAAACTGCGGACAGTCGGGAACTGGCCGTTCTTATTGCGGTCACATTTCATTACATTTGCGGCAAATTCTGCTATTACTTTTATGAAACCCTCTTACTGCGGCCGATATTATTGCAAGGGGACTCTGGTTACTGAGGTACTTGCCTAAGTAGCCAATTACGGGAGGGAATTGTAATTTTGTTAGCAGTAATGCGTAATGTTTATGTTGCGGGTATGCAAATTCTGCGTGAGCATTTTTTGATTTGCATTAAAACTTTTTTATTGTGTGGTTAACCCCTATCAAGGTCGACTTTGTTTCTGGTAGGCTATCATCATTTAGATACAATTCGTTTATATTATTAGTAGCTGTGCTGCCTAAAGCACCTAGGAACCACTGATAACGTGGTTTAGGAAGCGCAAGAGTGTATTACTTATATTTTGGTTACGATCACTTTTTCATTTTTTGATATTAAGGAGATTGACTTTGCCATAGATTTATTGTGTAGTCAAAAAATTCTAAATCTATGGACTTTGCTTTTAAACGCGAACTTGTCATTTGTGTAATTTTTTAACTAGCAAAATACTTTTATTTATGGTTTAGTTAGATAAATATTGAAAAAGCGTTTGGATTGTATCGCAAATTGTTATTATTACTAGTGGTCGCCCAGTGGTCAAAATTCGACCATAATTCGATTAACTTTTTTTTAATTTAATTGTTATTTAATATGCAAAATTTAAAATATTAGCATTAGGAACTCCTACTCTATATAAACTATAAGTGTGCGAAATTTCATACTCCTCCGTACCTACGCGCATTTTTCGTAAAAAGGGGTACCTATAAAGTATTTACTTCATGTATCAATATATAGATTTTCGTAGTATGTAAGTTATTATACAAATCCAAAATTTTCTGTTCAAGCCTTTGATCAGCTTAAGACGAACAAATGACTACAACTTAGTCAACTTCAAATATTATAAGTTGATACTATCCTAAAACGACAGTCATTTGTTTTTATTTATTCGTTATATGCCACCTTATTTACATCATTACAATCATAAAGATATCTAGATACTATCTCTCTCACATAATCATAGCCATAGTCGCCCATCAACATCTAAATAACAAAGCAAAATGAAGGAACAAAACGATAGTCGAGTCGATAGATTAGATCCAATAACCTGGGAGAGAGTGGGCTATTTCCCGCTGTTATATACAATGGGCAAATAGATTCATGCTCGTTCCATTACACTCGACGAGATATTACGTCGGCCTCAACACAGATACAACTGAGGGAAAATACGTGTTTTACCTTTGTAATTTTCCGTGCGTGGGCCATATTTAGTACTAATTCAAGGATATAACCTTTACTGTAGAACTATATTTGTTACTAATTTAGGGACATATACTATTTCATTCACCCCAAAACTTGAATAAGACTTCATGAGCTGTCTCGTTGTATTTTGTATCAAAATTTTTAACGTAAACTTAGGTGGTGTACCTAATTAAAAATATTATTAATTAGGCTACTTACCAATCAAATCAAATCTGCTCGTAAGCATTCCAATCGCTTTTTTATGTTTTTATAACCTTCCCAATATTATAGTAACTAAGAAAATACTTGTTAGCTATTTAACGTGGTATGTAACTTCTTTTCAATAGGGCTTTTATTACCAAAACAATGGAACATAACGTAATTTTTTTAGGAGCGTTATATTTGCCAAATATATACCAAATATTCTAGGCTCCTAATGTATAATGTAAACAGGAAACGACTGCAGATATTTTTGATATTAATGGCCAATTATTGTGGTCAAACATCAATACAGAACGTCGATTCGGATGCACGCGAACTCTCAATTTATATTCCATCAAAACCGCTTTGCAGACAATATTATTGTCATAAATAAATCCGTTCTGCCAGTTATATAAGAGCTGATGTTGATTGCATTACCCTCATAAATAATTTGCAACTACAAGGTTTACAATCGAAATGGATTTTTGGAAAAACAAAGTCGCCATAGTAACAGGGGCCTGTCACGGCATTGGAGCTCAGATAACTGAAGATTTAGTTAAAATCGGCATGATTGTGATTGGCTTCGAGCCTACTGAAGAGAGGGCCGGTCAGATGCTTGAGAAATTCCACACTTGGAGTGACGTGAAGGGTCAATTAATTCCGTGTAAATGCGACGTGTCAAAGGATGAAGACTTGAAGAATGCTTTCGAAGGCATAGTAGCCCTTTACGGAGGAGTTGACGTTTTAATAAACAACGCCGCTATTGGAAAGGAAGGTTTGATAAGTACAGGATGTATAGAAGATCTGAAGAACGTGATTGATATTAATATTTACGGACTTATTGCTTGCACTAGATTTGCAATAGAATCAATGACGAAGAAAGATATACCTGGACAAATAATAAACATCAATAGCATTTGTGGTCATTACATGCCTCCTTTTGCTGAGCCAAAAATAAACATGTATATTGCTTCAAAGAGAACAATGACTATTTTAAACACGCTACTCAAAAACGAGTTTAAGCATTTAAATCGAAGAATTAAAGTAACCAGTGTTTCTCCTGGCATTGTGCGTACAGGAATATTTAAAACTGCCGGAATTGAATTTCTAAATGAAGAATTTTTCAACAGTAACCCGCATTTGACGACTAAAGACGTTTCTAATGTAGTTTTAATGATATTATCAGCTCCACGCAGTATACAAGTTAATGAAGTTATTTTCCACGCTTTACATGAAATTTACTAAATTACTTCGTTGCGTTTGTTCAAATAAAGAGACTGCTTGAAAAACAATAAGTTCTTTAATTAAAAAAAAATTAGAACTCTAAACTTGAATACAAAAATAATAAAAGGTATAAAAAGTATGAATACCTATACAAGTAATAAGGGGAGCGTCGGCAACAATTGCAAATTTAAGTTTTTATGTAATTGCCTTATTAGATAGGGTATGGTTTCTTTAATAAAAAAAATGAATTCTATTTTACTTACTTACTTACAATATTTTACTAACAGTAACTTGCTTCATAATAAGTTTTAATTGATTTTCAAAAATCGTATCAATATTTGGAATAAATAACACACTTCGTATTTACCACATATGAGCAAATACATTATTTTATACCATCGTTACTTTATTTATCCTTATACGTTTCGGGGTTTCGATTCGAAATCAAAAAGCTTTCAATCCCGGAACTAAATTGCAACATATTTGATTGGGGCAATAAAACGTTTATCCATCGGTATCCATAAATCTTGAGATCAGAATTCTTCTGAGTCGTAAAGCGATCCAGGTAACTACCGCAGTTTACGATGCCGATTATTGTTCAGACTTTACAATGTAAATAAACAGCTTCTTTCATAATTTATCAAATATTTACTTGCACACTTTCAAAATGTAGATTTCTCTGAATTTTACTAGATACGGCCGTCTCATCGGTCTTATCGGGATTATTTAAGTGATAGATAGATGAATATTTTCATGACTAAGTATGTATATAATAACTCCATAAGTATCATATATGCGTTTGTGAAACGGTTCGAGACAGATATTTATAGGTATACCTATCAGTCTGCGTAGAAGTATGTATCAAAGAATAGTTAAGGTAATAATAGATGTGATGATGACTCTGATAAGATAGTAATGCTATTTAAGATACCTATGCGCGTAAATAGACTCCGTGTTTGAGAATACCTGCTATAAAAGCAGATACAGTATAATTTTGTATGCAGTTTTACACCGACTTTCATAGCAAAATATAGGTAATATAAAATAAATATGAAGTGCTGGGTGGGTAAAGTAGCTATCGTTACTGACTGCGATGACGAAGTTGGAGTTAACATCATAGAACAGCTAGCTAAAGCTGGAATGACAGCTATCGGATTTGCTAAAACAGATGACATAATAAAAGATACTACAGAAAAATTCAAAGACCTACCTTCTAAGAAGATAGCCGGAAAAGTCGTTTTATGCAAATGTGACTTAACTGATACAAAACAACTAAGAGCTGCGTTCGAGAAAATTATAAATGCGTACAAAGGTGTCGATGTATTGGTGAATAACGCGTATTGCAATGATGATTGCCTGGTCAGCACTGGAAGCTTAGAGTATTTCAAGAAAGTGATTGATGTGAATATTTCTGCTCTTATAGCCTGTACCAGATTAGCAGCCGGATCGATGATCGAGAGAAACACTAGAGGACACATCATCAATATAAACGACCTTTGTGCCTATCAAATACCAGAAGACTCGAAGAAAAACGTATTTATAGCATCCAAAGGTGCTATAACTTCAGTTAACGAAATATTGAGACATGAATTTCGATATCTGAAAGCCAACATCAAAGTTACCAACATTGCGTGTGGCAGTATTGAGAGTGAGGCCGAACATTCTCCTGATGAACCAAGATTGAAAATAAGAGACGTCGCTAAACTGGTCAAGTTGATTTTGAATACACCGGAGCATTTACAAGTTCACGAAGTGCTTTTGGATTCTACTTTGAAATAAGTTTTTATCAATGTGACAATGTAATTAAATCATGTCAATTTATATAAGATACAAGTGCTGGGCATTTGAATAATTTATTATTAGCTTTTTACTTAACCGAAGTACACCAAAATGCAAGTATGCCAGTGTGTTGTATTAGGAATATATGTTATATAATTTTGTCTACATATTACATTAATTATAATAAATATGAGCTGTATTTTGATTAATATTTGCGCTTCTAATCTTGTCTTAGGACCCATATTTGAACAATTGTATTTATTATACATACACAGCATTTTATTACATAATTCTAATGATCACTAAGAAATAACGAAGAGTCTAACACAAAATGCAATGTCTAAAGTAGCTCCACAAGAGATCATTTCCAGTCATAGTATACAACATTTTTCGCGTTTCACCCATTTTAAACGAAATACGTAGGTTCATTTAACTCAGACGCGAATGGAGCATGGTAAGCAACCACGTAAGCAACCTTTCTCTGCACGTCAAAGCCGCAGTCGCATTATCCTAATTAAATGGGTGGAGCATTAGTGCTCATTACGAGATGTTCTGTTCGGCTGGGTTGCTAACGTGACGATTGGCACCTTGCTTTGTCGGGGTGAGAGATTAAACAGTCAGCTGAAGTAAAGAATTATTTTTATATATTTTATATATATATAAAAAATACCACTACGAAAAAGATGTATTAAGTATGTAATTAACATGGAAATAACAAATTATGTTAAATGTATAAACGTCTATGACTTAAGTTTCAATGATCGTGTTCATCACACGAATATTTGCCCTTAACAGGATTCCAACCTTGCCTTTGGTTTTGCGACCAAAGTCTCTAGAGCAAAAGGTATGAAGGATACTCAATCCTTCATCATCATTCTGAAATAGAAATAACTCAATTACTTTTCAAATTGCCATAAATCCTTGTTTAGGTATAAAAATTGTACCTACCTCTCTAGTTTTCGGAGGTTTTCTGTCGAAATAGTGTCGCATCCAGACAGAGAGAAACTTTTGTGTACAGATGATACCCCGCAGATTTTTCGCAGCGCACGCGTCTCGACCGCGTTTATTGTACTTTCATGTTCTTTCTGCCATACCCAACTCTCGCTTCCATATGTTAGCGTAGGAATCAGCACCGCATTGTGTATAGCGAGCTGGGCCTTCTGGCTTACTGCCTAGAAGTTTTTCTAACTGTGCCAAATCGCATCCTCCTCAGTCCGCGTAATTTTCGTAAATCGGGATCCAAAGTATTTAATATATAATGTAAATATACATAAATATTATGTGACAGTGCTTTATCATGCGTTTAATAATATTGTAGCTGTAACTACAACTCTGAACGCATAGGCAATTAAATTTATCACACTGCAACCTTTGACCGAGTCTCTGTGGACTCTTTGTCTATTATCACCCCTATAAGACTAGATAGACTAGAGTTCTGTTCACTCCAGATGTAAGCAAGATGTTAACCTTATGTTTCAGAAAACTACGATAAGAACCCATGGAGTGATGGCAACTTTGTCGATTCTGATTACCATAGTATAAGTATTTATCCTACTTTGATATATAAAAATGTATTTATTTGGTCTTATATTTAATTATTACCTAGAAACATATACCTACGTCATCACGCCCGTAATCCCTAATTAGGATAGGCAGATTCCAAGAATCGTTACACTATAAGCCAAAACTAAAATTGGATTGGTTAAAATAGAAAATTGTAGCGTATCGCCTTCACAAAACTCATTACCCAATACTACGAATAAAAACCTTATTTTTGAATCAAGATAAAACTATCAACATTAATCTGACCGAAATCTAACTTAGCTGTAAATTCAATGCAAACAAGATGTAAAAGACATCCAAAGCAACCATGATTAAATCTGTTAGTATTTTTTTTCTCGCCTCTCTGACCAGATAAAGAAATGCTTATCGGGAATTTGAAAAATGGAGATTTGCTGAGTCGAAATATTTAAACAGTCCAGAGTCTTTCAAGAAATAGGGTTTCATTTTTCTCAAAGCTTAATTGGTTTGAAGAACAAAAGGCGAAAACAGCGCTTACCCCACCGAATGGAACTTAATTAACTTTTTGCTTTCTTCTTATGATTAATATAGTCATTCTCAATTATAAAATGCATAATAAACCTAAGTTAAGTCCGGCAGAAGCCAATAGTATTTAAATTATTTCTTCAGTCTTTCTTCTTATTCAGTCTTACCCTCTAGGTATTTTACCAGAAGTTTAAAATGCCATATATTAAAACTTCTATCTTTAGAATGCGATCAAGACTCTAATTAGCTTTTCATAGCAAGATGGATTTGGCGGTATTTTAGTATACATGACCAATCCGGATTTTGATTTCAGTAAAGTTACTAGGTACTATTCATCCTAACAAAAAAATACCTATTACGCTTACTATTTTTTGTAATCATCGTCGTTTTCTCTGTTAATTGGGTCCGTTTCTAATTGGGGTTTAATTAGTAACTGTAGGAAAACTTAGTAAGGGCCTTCTTAGATTAATTTTTTTTTTTTATGAATTCTTCAGACTGACATACCGATTCCCTAGTCCCAAACTAAGCTTATAAGCTTGTGCTATGGCTACTAGGTGAACGGATACTTAAATACGTTTATAAATATCCATGACTCGAGTACAAATATCCATGTTCATCACACGAAATATTTGCCCCTAGCGGGAATTGAACCCTTGGTTTCGTGGTCAGGGTCTCTGACCACTCGACCAACGGGCCAGACCTGCGACTAATCTTATATATCGTACATATCGGATCACGGTTATGCCGATGGTAAAATTGCTAAATGAACTTATAAAATTAATAAAAAAAAATCTCATGAATTTTAGGAGGAATCATGACGCCTTTCCTAACATAAATGTCAATGACTTTTTATTGAACTTGTACAACTGATAAAATGTCATTTAAACTTTACTATAGTATCAACATATTAGGTACATAATTAAATATATAGAAACGTATATAAATATCAGACTACATCACATACATTGATCTGACTCCGAGGTAAGTAGCTTAAGCACTTGTATTACGGATATCAGAATCAACAGTGGTATTACAAATATATACTTAAATATTGGATATTAACACCCAGACACAGAACAAACACAAGTATTCATCATACGAATGTTTGTCCAGGGTGGGAATCGAACCCACAACTCTTGGCGCATGGGGCAGGGTCACTACCGAATGCGAAAACATAACATATATAATATAAAATATATATACTCAGACATAAAAAATAGAGGTGAAATAATCATGAATATGGCTATGTACATAGCTATTAAAACAGGACATAAGGGGAAGATACTACAGAGTTTTCGAGAATTTAATTACCTAGTCTTAACCACCTGGTTACCGGTGATCATGTTGCCATATCATATTTATACCAAATAAATAGTATAATGTATTGCCAACTGATTGAATGTATTTGTGCTAATGTCATTTCACATCCGCCACTATAAATGCGGACCGCATCACGATTTCCATTAACGTTAACAAACAGCTAATTACAAATTTGATCATAATACTATTATACTACTTGATTCGAAAATGTATCGTTTACTCATAAACAAACCTACATACCTAATATATTTTTATATTATAGCTTGCAGGCGAACCATAAATGTTTTCTTTTTCTGGATTTAGTGAGTTATAACAAAATATGCTTTAATTTTAGCCTTTATGTTTTAACTGAACTTAGGTACCTATCCATGGTAAAAATAAAAATGGCGTTACTTCAGAATCGCCACTATATCAGAACAATACCTACATATTTTTATTTTATTTTCAGCAGCGGCTGGTCTGTTCTGGCTTACCTTTTACTTCTAATAATACTCGGCTGAATTTTTGATGAACATTAACTGTATGACTTGGTATAAATATTAACTTAATCTGTAAATTTTAATTTTTATATTCAATTTGGCATTGAAAAGAGTAACTACCGAGTTTCTTGCCGGTTTCTTCTCGGTAGATGCGACATTCCGAACCGGTGGTAGATTCAAATTGTTCTACTATGTACTTACTTGATCACAAGTGCTTTTTTGAGGCCTACGTAAATAAAGATATTTTTGACTTTGACTTTGACCTTATTATTTATTTTGCTATCGTAGCCTTAACTGTAGGTATAATTTACAAATGCAATAAGATATTTCAGATGTTTGTTCAAAAACGTTACATTAATTTGTTTTTGTGGTTTTCATCGAACAGCATTTCCCCTGTGTTCTTCCTAATCTGCATTGTACTCGTACCTTGCTAAACCTTGCTTCGTTAAACCGAACATAGCAATGCTCGGTTTAACGAACGCGTCGGCGATTTGTGGGTTTAATCACGATTATTACACCTTTCCGATTATTCTCATTTGGATTGTTGATTCATTTTGTTCAAAGTGTAAATTGATAGGTGATATTAAAATATTTGCTTAGAAAGAGCACAATATGATTCTTGTTCTTGAGATATTACCTTGTTAAAATTTATTTGTAAGAATTTGTGTGATGTAATATTGTCTGATTTATTTTAGATATACAAACAGCAATTTTCCACTCGGATACGAGTTACCTAATGATAAAAATTCGTATACACCTAAATTTTGGTCACTCAAAATCCGCCGAATCCCCTCATTACCAACAACGATACCGCTTTAAAATACTCTTTCGCCGGCAGCCGGTGTCTACCGCTACAAAAAATTAAAACGCGCTATTTGCCGAGTGGCCACATTTGAAGCGGGCCGTTACCGTAACGTTTTACTGCGCGCAAGTGGTCTTGTTTACTATGTCCGACGTGTCCGTGTCAACACAACCTCGGTGTACTACGAGGTCTGCTCTGCTCTCGACACAGAGTTCGATACTAGTTGTCTGTTCAAGGATTTAACTCTATAGACTTATACTATAGACTACTTAGATGTATACAAAGTACCACTTCCGGAATTCCTGAAGGAGAGTCTAAGGAGCAATAAGCTTATTAAGCATTATTAGGTAAAAGTAGTAGTAAAAGTAAAATTGAGTTGTTTTAGATGAAAAGATGAAAAATTGTGTAAAAGTAGTAGGTACCCAGTTATATACTTACTAGTTTTTTGACAATTCAAGAGGTATACCAGCTGTAAGTATACCTCTTTTAATTGATGAATAAAGATAAAATTTCGCAATTTTCATAACATTGTACCTCAATTTGGTTCGCATATAGGTAGTACACGTGAAAGCTCAAGTGATCTTGTATATTCAATTCTTATAATGTTCGAAGTTTTCCGTCAACGCTTTGTTCAGAGGTATGCTTTTCTACTCAACTTCCAGTCATCGCATTGCGGTGCACCCTCGCACGTACAATCAGCGCTCAACTGACGATACGCGTGTAAAGATGCCCATTCAATCCCACCTGAGCGTTCTTGTAGCACCGAATGCGCAATACGCAACGGAAATGTTTCCACAAAACGCAATTAAAGCAGACCGGCCGAGTCCTGACCGGCGGACTGCGGTCCGTCCCTCGCCCGCACGGATAATCAGTGTTCAACTATGTTCCTGTAATAACAACCATCGTGTAATTGTCTGCTTACACTCTTAAGACTAATTAAGGACCCAAAAGTTGCTAGAAAGATGTGCAAGATGTTAGGGTTAAGACACATTTCGTGTAAGTTTGCGAGTAATGCCCAAGTTCTTAGTTAAAGTGAGGCTGTGGATGAAGTCATGTTGTACGAACTGTTTTAGGAGGTCGTCTTATAATGAAGAGATTTTAACTATGCTGTTTAAAAATAAAGATCTATGCAACAATTGGTAATTAACCACTTTATTCTATTTAGATTTCATATTACATAAAAAATACTTATTATTCGTGCCACTGCTAGATAATTCCTTCCCAATCTTTTAAGACAGTACAAGTTGTGTATAGAATAGAATAACTTTATTGTCTATAAGTACGTATGAAACAAAAATCACAGAATATATTTATTAAAAAATAATTTTGAAACCTTTCCGAAATTTCGCTACACATCAAAGATCGTTACTTCCTACTAGGTCAAAACAGAAGTCTGAAAAAAGTCTTACGTTGCTAACCAGTCAACTCACAAAAACATCACCGTCAACTATTTACAATAGGAGCTCATCGTATAAAATTTCAAGTCACACAGTAAAGCTTTGTCATACAACATTAGTCTTCGGAATACAAACCGTATCTAGCATGGAGGGAAGCTAATATTTTCACAGCAAACAAGACCAGTCTTCACCGAAGTAGAAAGTGCACAATTTACTTGCATTTCGCGGAATCCCGGAACAATCTTACCTTGCCTCGGATTTGCTGGCTTTTAAAAACGTATTTTATATTGTATATTTCTGTAGCAAAGCAACTTGTCTCGTTATAGGAGCGACCGCAAACGACAAAAATGTAACGCAATCTTCTTCAGTACAACACTCCGCCATTGTGAAAAGTGAATCAAATTTTAAAGTAATTGAAAACGGGAAAGGATTTCCACTTCACTTTGAAGCCATAAAAGCCAGACTACACAGGAAAGTTGCACCATTTTACAGGTTTATAACATTATTAGATAGATTTATCCGCAGCTGCAGTTTGAGAACTTACGCTTTGCTTTTGTTTGTTGTAAACATACGAAATCATACGTAAATCAATCCATTAAGGTTTTTGTAAAAATCATCTTCGCATTGTTTCATAAAACTTAATCAAAACTCAACTAAAATACCTGTTGATAATCTTTTAATATCATTTCATATTAAACGGCTGAGATTAATTTAAATATTCCATCAGACAATTCAGTAAGAATTTGCAATGATAGGTACTCAAGTTTTGGTTTCAAAGGTTTGATGGAAATAACCCCTTGCCGGGATTAAGTAGAATCTACTTAATCCTTTGTTAATCGTTGTGAGAAACCTGTTCTGCAGTAAGGAACGGTCCTTTGATCCTCCAATATCAACTTTTAATGGGAGGCCATTGCGAAGGAATTAATATGCAATTTGCATGTTAATCGTCCATTGGACGGAAAATCGTAATTTTCGTCAAGATGAACTTTCTTAGGTCGTTAATGAAATTTTCAGCGCGCTTAAATTGTACCCAATTAGAGGGTCTGAACGGCTAACTGGAGTTCTTGGTGTAGATAGTTTTAAACGAATTGCATGGATGGAAACCCGCCATATCGTACTGTTACAAATTGAAAAAAATACAGAAAGAAAGAAATTACGCTTTTCGTGCACGTCAAAATTTTTATTCTCCTCAATTATCGGTGGGTTGGTATTAATGAACTCCAATACTGGCTTGGAAAATAAAAAAAAATGTACCAAGTTCACTAACTAACTAACTAAACTTCATGCCACTTACCTAGCGGGGTAGGCAGAGAGAACCGAACGCCAATGGGCACAATCCTCATACACTTCACTTGCTTCTTCAACATTCGTGATCCTTTTCATACAAGCTCTAGGGTTTATATGGCTCATAACATTACCTTCACCAGGGTCATATCTAACTTAATGCATTATATTAAATGCTATAACAGGTCCTGGAGCCCAAAAACAACAATTCGACACAAAACCGGCCTAACCTAATAATTACATACATACCATCACGCCCGCGATCCCTGAAGGGGTAAGTAGAGACAGAGAAGCAGCTAGCCCCCTTGACCACATTCATCCCAAATTAAAACTGGGCTGGGTCAAATGGATTACTGTAAAAAAGTAGTGACGAGTTGCTAGCTCGTCGCCTACCTACTTAATAATATACCCAAAACTCCTTGTACCTTTAGTCGCCTTTTACGATATGCTAGACAAGGAACACAGTTGGCACATACTTTTTACGTCCTAGACCAACATGGGATAAACATAATACATATTAATCTTAAAAACTAAAATTTGTTATCCAGGCTCGCAACTATTTCTTGAACCTTCTTATTTTGAAGTAATATTATATTACAGTACACTCCGGTATCGAATTAACTATTTCAACTGTGGTCTATGCATGTATGTATTACTTATATTATAAATGAATTATAATTTCAGTAAAAAGTCCTACGGTTTCAGGTTTATGAAGTCTTTCGATTGAAAGGATTACAAAATATGGCCCACTTGTTGCTGACATAATAATTAATGGCTCGGTTCGGGACTTAATTTCGGGACCAGATGATAAAAATAACCTTTTTTCATGAAAAATCGGTAAAGGGCACCAGCTAGGATTACCCAATAAAGAAATACGGCTGTGGATCGTAGGTTAAAATAGGTATTTACGTAAAATATGTAGCAAAATGAAATTTGAATCACGAATTTTTGGTCGAACTTATTTTTTCCATTATTATATTAAAATCTTTAGATGCGATATTGAATGTTAATAGAATGCCCACAGATAATTTGATGAATACTACAAAGAGCTATAAATTTACTTTTCAAATAAAAAAAGTCTTGTAGATAAATATTTTCTTCGAAAGATTCTGTAGGTATCTGATTCATTGGCGTATTTCTGCAAACGAACAGGTTGTTAGGTTGGGTTCGTGGTCATCATCATAGTGTAGTGACTATGGGTTTTAAGTAGGTTATTGCTCCTTGAACTTTGCCTGTTGCAGGCATAATAATTATGAATGTATGTTTGTACAAATCCAACGTCAGTTGTTACAAACGACTAGCTTTATAAGTACATAAATCTAAATACGTATTTTATACAACTTCTGATCGAAAATTATTAGGTATAATATTTAAATTACCCGGGCCAGGTCTAAAAATATGACACCTGATACCTGAATTCAATTCATGGCAGGATCATTGGCTCCCTTCTCCGCTTTACCGGGTTTTAAATTCATAGCGAGTTTAAATATTACCGCCGATACCGCATAGCCTACCAAGCAGCAAGCAAAAGTTGCCGATGTGAACTCGCGACCGCCATAAAATTATCATCTCTCTGAACTTCGTAACTTAGATTGACTTCGAACGAACTTCTCTAAAGTCGCAAATTAATCTAGAGGATACTTTTGCCGGCATATTTCTCCTACCTGGGCTTTTCAACCTTGAAATTAAGTAGAAAAATAGAGTACACAGAGCGGTGGGGTGTGCCAAGTTCTAAAATGGCAGGTTTAATAAAATATTTAGGTAAGGCGTGCTTTATGATTCTTACGTTTTATCATAAATCTTTACATAGTAAAAAACAAAGTCACCGCTTCTATCTGTTTCCTTAATTTTTTTAGACTACGCAATAGATATTGATGCGGTTTTCACCAATAGAGAGGGTGATTCAAGAGGAAGGTTTATAAGTTGGTCTCATAGATATGATTATTATTATTATTATTATTTATTTATTATACGACTATATAGGCTATATTGGCTATATAGGCAAACGAATCCAAACCAACTGCCTTCTATATATTTATGCGATTGAAAACTCTCAATTCTTGATTTTTTGTGTGATTTAGAGAAATAACCAAAATATAGAAATCAAATATACTTACCTAGTACATACTTTACTTTTGGCTAAATGTAGTTAAAGAAGCAAGGTGTAAAAAAAGCCTTAACGAAACTTAAAACCACGCATTCCACTCTTATAACTGAGTATTATGCCCAAATATTATTGCAGGGACACGACTTTTAATTTTTTGCATAAAAAACCAGCAGTTTTCAAAACCACGCAATGTACGTCGCGCAAACGCGGGCGCGTGCGCGGGAGGAGGGACATGAAAACATGACTGATATTATGCTAACTATTTCGCACGTAAAAACACTTTTTGCTTGTATGAAGTCAATGTAAGTACTTACCTAGTGCTCATCGTTGTCATCCAGTGTAGGTCTCTCCAAGCGGACAAGATGTAAACAAACACGCGCCCTGTACAGCGGTAAAATTATTATTACCAATAAATTTTCCTAACTCTGAAACGAATATACAAAACTTGGCCCTCATTTTCCATTTGATCTTGGTTTTCACTCCTAAGCTCAGTAATTAAGCAAAACTAATTGCCATTTCATAACTAAAACTTTCCAATGAAGGGATTGAAGCCGATTTAATATTCTTAAGGAATTAAGTTATTTCAGTCCTTGTTATCGGAGCGCAAATCATCACGTTGAACTCTAAAATGAGAAATTATTACGAAATCTATGTTAAGTACCAACTTAAGAATCAGTAAAAGTTGATCGTGACTGTATTCTGGTCCACATTTTACGACTAAAATCTTATCTTGAGAATATACCTAAGTGCACTTTTATATCTGAAGAAAAAACATAGGTACTAATTTAAAGGTGGGTATGTGCTGACAGGTCGCTAGCTAGTTTTAATTATCTATGTAAGTAAGTAAGTCTCGTAAGTGATTTTAAAAATATGACGGTTTTCCGTGATAAAATAACACGTTATGTTCACACAATGTTTAAAATTCATTTCAGTGCCATTGAAACATTGTAGAAGCCATAAAACGTCTTTGAATGCGATGTTGATTCTGTAAATCTTTTGCCTGCAGGAGTCTGCAACAGCTTTACACACTCATAAATGATGTTTGGAAAATATACGGAATTAAAAGCTAATAAAATGGAATAAATTTAAATGTAGGAGATAAAAACCCCTCTGGTTAAGGGTAGTTGAATAGATTATTAATATTTTTGTAATAATTACACATGCCTATATCCAGCAGTGCATACACTACTATTTCTACTGATAACTTATTATAACGTTACTTCTTTTGTAAGAAGATATTATATTTTAATAATAATTGAAAGATCTCTGCCTCTGAAATTGTTACACGTCAGTAATATTTCATTAACGTAGAGAAACTTCGGGTTTTTTTTTTAACAACAAAAATCTAAGTTATATTCTATATATTTATGCATTATATTTTAATTAGTAAAAAAAATTCATTTCATAATGATTAAAAAACAATCAACATTGTTAGGTATATACCTACGTATGCCCTTGTTATATACCTACTGTCACAAAATAATTCCAGAACTTTGCAAACACAACAGATTGTTATTATCAGCTGACCTACTACGGTCTATGAACACCATTTATTTACACTAACAAACTCGCATCCAGGTTTAACTTACGCGTTACGTATATAGGTAGGTAGGTATCTCTAGCCCTTTCGCGAACTATTTAGACCCGTCCAGTGCTGGGCTGACGTGGGTAGGCTGATTGATTGACCATAGCAATTACAAGCTAAACTCATTACATTCTCCCCAGAGCCTCCGGCTAGATTGTTGGCAGACAATTCAATTGGTCATTATTATTGTATTCATAATGTATTACAGGGTAGAAATATCACTGCCGAAATTACGTGACGGATTCTCGATATATGTCTGCCTAACATTAGTATGAATACACAATATTTTTCTAGCATTAGTATGCGACAAGCTTTCAATAACTTAAAAAAAAAGAAATCATAAAAACCCACAGATATAATATATAATATACAGGTAAACCCTCATTCAATCTTATATTACGATAATAATAATTAAATTGGACTTGTACTAAGCTTAGATTAGGTACAGAACACAGAAGCTAAGCCTATATATACGAGTATAGCCTTTCCCCAAAAATTCCCGAGAGACGTGCAAAAAGCTCTTCGTGATAATTCGAATTCTAGATATACGGGAATAGGTCCGGGCGTAGGCTAATCATATGTATAAAATACGTAGTCAGATAGACATTAATAGCTCTGCATAGTGGTTAGAGTAAACCTAACAGTTTACGAACCTTAACATGGCGTCTATTGTAGCCAACTAACCATTTTGGGGTATTGCCGCACACACGCGCACATTGCACATACATTGTACTTACAGCAGATTTAGATGACGCGAGCAATTTCCAACTATCACGTTGAACTATGGACAATTCATGGAATCGCAGTCGTTCATTGAGAAATTATTTGATGGTATGGTAATGAGGACATCGTTTGGCGTCCGTCCAAAATTCGATAGCAGTGTTTATAGTCCAATATTATCTTAGAATGCCCTAAAATGCATTGCGAAGCTTTTCCGAATGACATTAGGAAAAAAATTGTGAAGCCTCGGGCCATGTTGAAAATCTGCCAAGGAAGGAAAGCGTTTTGGAAGGAATACAATTTGGATTGCGTTCTGAGTGAAATTTCTTACCATCTCCATCAATCAAGTGCTTAGAACAACATCTGTTCTTCCGAACACGTAAAGCTCAGTTCTGTTAATTCTTTTCCTCAAAGCAGGAATATACTCTCGTTACGTGGAAAAGCCTAAACAAATATATTGTCGGACACAATTGTGTTTTGTTATTGGTATTGACAAAGTAGCTTTCTGATCTTTAGCAATAGCGGCAAATCACGTCTTTTGTTTTTCAATATTTACTCTAGTCACATTATATTAGGTATATCATATAAGATACATCTATCTGCAAAAATACCAACAACCTATTATTTTTTATTTAACAGAGTCCATTTCCATCAAATATTGTAATGACGGTGCACACACGCTTTACCGCGTCAAAATAAAAATGACATCGCACAGACGCACCCTAACATATGGTAAACAAAACATAAATCACAATTTTAAATGATGTCATGCAATGATGCTAAAAATTGTCCCTGTATTCTGAATACGATTTGACAATATTTATAAAGGAAGGAGTAATCTATTACGTTCATTTAATATTCAAACTTGCCTGAGTAAGTATATTGAAATACATCCAGGAATCTGTACATACGTACCTATGTTAAACCCCTTCAATTCGAATCTAAGTCAGGGAAATCTCGTACGACAAGGATGTATCGTACCCAGCCGCGAAACGAGTGCCGCGATTTGAATGAAACAGAGTAAACTGATTTCCCCAGTCGATAGGCGGATTCCGAAGATCCGCGATCATATCTCAATTCCACTCATTCGCGAACCGCATTTACGTTTTAGGTGAACGCATTATTTGAAGAGTATATTGAATTGGTGAAAATGAAAATACATTTGCTAATGTATTATTTTAATAAACTCCTTTAGTTTATTATAATATAAGAATAAGACTTCGTTCATGTGGAGTTTAATATACAATCATATACACATGTATATAATATAACGACATTGTCATTCCATTGTAAATTAAATAATATGCTAGGTACTTTCTCTTATTTCGTAAAAGAACATAAATATATCCTCACATCCTCATTTTATGGTATTAATAGTAATTATAATTTTACTGATATTGGTGAAAATTAAAATATACGGTTTTAATATCATATAAACAGACTTTCACACATAAGACAAAAATATATACTTAAGATCTACCAACAATTAAATGAATACCTACGTTATGTTCCAATGTTCTACTCGATCAAAAAACATGAGAGAATTTTTCATTAAATCAAATTACCAGTAACCAGATACACACGGTACCAGCATAAATATATTTTACTTTAACATCGTTAGCGAAATGGATACATAATCCATTAAGGTTATCAAAACTGACTCTTGCTTTAATGACGAACGGCCGCAAACCAACCACAGCCACCACCAAATAAAACCAGTATAATTTTCATTTAACATTTTATTACAAGGGTGGTTTCACTCTAAAATCAATATGGCTAACAATATTGCCGGTCTTTTCCAAACATCTATAGGTATTATATAGTTATTATGTGCTAATGAATATTAAGTAGTAAGTACTATTACATTTGACATATTAATTTATTTCTCCCTTCTTATTCTTTCGCTATGTTTAGGCAGTAACTATCTATGCAAGCTGATAATAACTGCTGACAATATTCTTAAATCATATAGGTACCTAGCTGAAATTTGGCCCATCTTCAGATCGCGTGGCTACTTAAACCACAGTCAATGGTAACTACCGATTTAGAATGAAAAATTTCATCGAGAACACTTTAAACTAGGCCTAAGTACCTACTCTTTTGCATTCAACAATCATTTCACACATAGTTTGAGGCGTCCTCAAATAAAAGTTACATTCGAATTTGTTCGTTTATATTACCCTTACTTACTTAACTTATGAAGCGCGACATAAACTAAATTAAACGTTAAAAGATAACCCTGCTACATGCATCAACTAATAATCTTTAAATTCTAAAATCACAACTACTAGCTCATTATGTAACTAAACTAATGTCTATAAATGAACCCCATACTCGTTGCAGAGTTTCCCCACGTGGTGCGCAGCGACCGCGGCACGGCGCGGCAGCATGGCGACGTCATCACCCGTCGCCGCGCGCACGCTGAACGCGTGCAGCCTGCACGTGCCGGCCATCATTCTTCCTACCACCCTATTAGCCGAGGAAGTTTAATAAAGACGTTGTGATACGTGCTTTTAAAGAAAACCAGGGTTACAATTATGCTAGCAATAAGCGAACCAGTTTCAGCCATACTCCTCAAAATCGCTCTGACACGTGATCCTAAAAAGCATGCATTTATTCGGCATACTAGCATTATCTGCAGTTACTTACATTTTCTAGCAACAAGCTATGCAGTGTCAAAATCACACCTTAACCTTACACCTTGGTGATATCATCGTCCATCCTTCCTACCTCCATTTAGTGGAATGAGCTTATTATGGACGCTGAGACACATGGACGTAAAGAAGAAACTACACACTACTTTTGCAAGCAATAAACGAGCCAGTTTCACCATCAACATGGCACCATCATCGCATATCCTTTCTACCAACCTATTAGGCCAATTCTATACTTACTAATTTATAAAGCTAGAGTTTGTTTGTTTGCTTGAACGCGCTAATCTCAGAAACTACTGTTCGATTTGAAAAAATCATTTAGGTAGCCAAATGAGCTAAAAAAAGCAACCTTAAAACTAAGTAGGTACCCACTACTTTTGCAAGCAATAAGTGAACTAGTTCAGGAGTACTTTTCACTCAGACGTTATTATAAAGCATATTTATCTATATTCTGCATTCTAGCAGTTTACACAGCTATTTGCGCATTAAGTTAGTTTCATGCATACTCCTCAAAATTCTCCCATCTGTATTATAAACAAAATTCCACATTAATAGGTAACCCCAAACCCAATTGCAAGTACTAAGCCAGAATAATGGTATCTATTTTAATATTACAATTATGTAACATTATTATGTGAGGTAACCCTATTAGTGGAATAAGTTTATTAAAGACGCAGAGACACGTACCTACTGTTAAAGAGTAGGTAAGTTTAAAACTACACACTACATTTGCTAGCACTAAACGAGTCAGTTTCATGAATACTCCTGAAATAGAAGCAAACCTTTCCTGCATACAAATGAGACAACTATGTTTGTATTACTCATTTTTAAGCATATTTAGCACATATCTATTGTAGTGATGATATGTGTGATGACATTTCATTTAGAAATTTTTAAACCTTCTACATTACAGTTTATCGGCAATCTTCTAAAAAGCTGGCAACAATATTTTTATCACCCACACTAGTCATAAGCAAGCCACAAGTCGCAATCTTAAGCGTTTTTTGCGAATTCAATCTACAAATCTAACATCTAGCATCAACATCAATACTATATTATAAAATACCAACCTTACAGTGCAAGGTGGCTTTATCTCAGGCAGTAGGAAGTCGATCTCGTAATAGACGACTTGCATCGCCGGCCCGCCCTCGTCTCTCACCACTAAGTTCTTGGCACAAGACTCCCCGGGCCGCACGCTCACACATTTGGCTGCAAACACCAGTTCTTTCAAATCCAGTGTCTGATAGCTTAGAATATAACAAACGATTGTGGTGGGCTGTGTTGGGATTGTCTAAAAAAAATGTCGAGTAGAAAAGGTCGTGAATTTCCATGTGATATAACATCAACATAACTACAAAATGTTGGGTGTCATACTCTGTCATAGTTCTGTTCGTGAGTGTAATACGAAAGAGCGGCTAAATGTGTGTTATAAATCTAGTCTATACTGATATACGTGTGAATCAGAATGATTCAAACACCTTCTAGATGTTTTTTCTAGCTACCCTTCTAAGTAAGTAGTACCATGTATTACGTAATTGTATGTAAAAAATGGGAAAAGTCTCCATTAAACGTAAGATAATATAGATGCAACATTATTTTTCGCTTTATATAACTAACTTACCAACTATCTCATAGATGACAGTTACTCCAATTTCTTGTAGGGCCTTGTGCCATTTCAAGATCTTTTCTATTGGACCAGAAAATACTCGAGGACCGGTCTTGTATAGTGCCTAAAATAGTGTATTATATGTAGTTTATTTTCTTCTAGGCAAATAATTTACTTTATCTAATAACTTGGTACCATTGGTAATGAATAGATGAATCGGTAACCCAGGAAAACATGAATAAATATCAGTTCATATATACATTCATAATAGAAAAATATAATTAGTCAATGTTCTACAGCAGTAGGTACCTAAATTGACGTCTGTGTATTCGTTAATCTTGTTTAGAACGTGGCTTAAGCCACATTTCCACTAAAACCTCTAGCCCATACAACCTGATCCTAAAGCTGATTTTTAATCTCAAAACATTCCTAAAACAACTCGAAACAAAAACGAAACTTGACCTAACTATTAAAATGGCCTTTCCTCATAACATCGGCGCCAAATAGGCAAAAACAGTCAGTGCAGCGGCCTAGCGGCGGATATTGCATCGCGCCGGGCTCATCCAAACCCTTAGTGAGATTACACACGAACGACAACCACAAGCAATGGTTCAATGACAGTGTCGCCTCAAATGCGTGGATTTCTAGTTCAGACCCGGACATGTGCCTGTGGACTTTCAAATATATAAACGGATTTAGGTATACTATATAGATAAAGACCATCAAAGTTTTGGATGGAGTGGGGCTTGTGACGTCACTTTTAAGTAACAATTGTACTAAGGTGTGACGTCATGCGCAACTTGAATGCTCTGTATCTTCGTCAGTGTTTGTTTGACAAATAAATGAAAAAAATACGTGTTCAATATTTTTATAACCTAACTGACGAACTAAAATATTTCTTAGTCGCTTAGCATATTACACCAAATCGCAGACAAGGACCTTGCATTTTCAGTGGTTTTTTTATGTGGTTATATTTTGCTGACAATAGACAAAACAGTCTCTAGTCTTCGCGCTCCCCGATCAGTCGTTGATAAAACGTCGCTCATCTGTAGGCACCCTTATTTACGGTACGAGCCCACAATTTTCAGCAATGACGACATAAACGAATGACGAGTTTTTGCTACATCTGTCAGCCATAGTTGATGTGGTCAGATAATATTTGCATTATTTACTAATTGTACATTCCGTATCCATTACCTACCTAGATAACTTCTTCAGGAGATTTTCATACAACTTTTTGTCACCAAGATGAAGAGATAAGAATATATATGTATAGATACAAAATAACCATGCAAAATTACTTCCCATCAATAGTTATAATATCTACCTACCTCTAACTTTTGGGTCTTCGCTATCGGTATATCTTTCATTATGAATTATAAATTCCAACTTAGACATAACTGGTATTGTTAGGTACGTAATCAAGCCTGGATACTGGATACTCTAAGTATGTTGCCTATACAAATGTATTTTACCTATGAACTTAGGACTGCTCAGCAAATACACAAATTGAGATATTCCTTAGAACTTTAAGACTACGGATTGTTTGGACGATAATAAATACTTACTAAAGAAACCTCCAAAACAACACGCGATTAATAAAAGTTTAATTGACGATGATCCAAATACGTATTTCCTTACTGATCTTACAAGCAATTCAAAGCTAAAATGAAGACAAAATACCTAAAAAGCAACAGCGGATATTGCTTCGATCGACCGTGGCCGCCCGTCCAGTTTATTAACTTGGACGAAATCCTCGCTATTACCCGCGATGACAAAGGCGAAAAGTGTCCGCTATTACGTTTATCACAGCAATTGCTTTAAGTTTCGTATTATGAGGCTGGTCACCTTCGCCTGATGAACACGTCGAATTGAGATGGATCGCAGATAGGCAACACGCAACGATTTTGCAATATTTAGATAGATGTAATTTACAATATTTACAGATTTGGTTTGTCTGAAGAATTACGTTAATTACAATTATTACAATTATTACAACTTAAAACATAATTGAATTATCTAATATCTATGCGACACTAATAATGTGCATACATATGCACATTCATACCATCACACTTGCGATCCCTGTAGGGGTAGAGCCATAAACCAAAGAGAAATAAGCTTTATAACCCACATTTAGCTAAAAAGAAAATTAACTTGGGTTGGGTTAGATGGAACACTGTGAAAAACTAGTGAAAAGCATCTAGAAATCTTTTTAGATACTTGTCAACTACCCTTTCAACCAAGTATTTCAACCATGCATAGTGGAATTTATTTTGCTTAAGTGCCTACTTAAATATAAGATATAGGTAGGTACCAGTATTTATGGCTCTTATTTATTTTGCTATGCCCAAAATCTTACCTAAAACCAATCAAATTAGACAATCTAGTCTAATTTTGGAGGTCATTACAGAAATATAGGACCTTATTGTTTAATATGTCCTATTACTTCACCTAATGCAAATAAAGATAGGTAACATAAAATCATAGACAGGCCAAAAACACTTGAACAAAAATGCCAAAAACGACACTAGGGCCCCTATTCAAAAAACAATGTGGCTCTGATAATTGAGACGTGGCACTGGATTTACCTGTGTTAGGCATGCCCCAGATTCTGTGGCCAATGTGAGGTCTATAGTTTGGATGGCGTCCAAGGAAGTTTTCGGTAATTCTCTATTTCGATGTTAAGTGAGTAAACTGAATAGGATAGATGCAGATTTTACATAACATCACGCCATAATCCGAACCGAAGGGGTAGGCAGAGTCAAAGAGGCAGTAGGCCCAGTGGCGTAGCTACCTACAGGCAATGCGGGGCAGTGTTCCGGGGCCCTAAAACCTGATAAGCACACCTCTTCATTTGAGTTTGATTTGACTCTGCCTTACATAGGAAGAAAAATGTTAGTGCCCTCCCTGCAGTAGGGGGGGGGGGGGGTTGGACCCAAAGCTGCGTACGCCCATGGGCCGTAGTTTCTCTTTTGCCCCAGGGCCCTTTATCACCTAGCTACGCCACTGAGTAGGCCTCTTTAACCACATTCAGCCAAAAATTAAACTGGGCTGGATGACAAGTGGCTAACTTGTCGCCTAAACAATCACATACCCAAAACCCGAAATAGGTCCCATTAGTCACCTTTTACGACATGCTAGGCAAAAACCACAGTTGACACATTATTTTTAAGTCCCAGTCCCACATGGTTGAATTTTATTATATAGGTAAATAAAGCAATAATTAGTTAAAGTGGCTAGCTGACCATCTGACTCTGCCAATCCCTTCGAGGATAACAGGCGTGTTGATATGTATGTAAGTAACTAGATAATTCCAAGCCTCAAAGAGAGTCCTGAACCATAAACACTCAAGAAAAACTTGCTCCAAAGGCTTTATATGACAATTAACCAACGGTAAATCCAATCTTACATTTTAAACGATGAGATGAGATGGCTAATCCTCGTTGAGATTGGCCGCCGTGACCGATATCGGTTAGGAGGACATTATCAATATTATTTTATGAGAAGGAAAAATAACAAGATACAAATTATGAAGATTTAAAATCTTTTTCGAATACCCATGCCTATCATGTATCTACTTAATTTTTAATCAATGAGTAAGGAACGCTTACCTTGAGTTTATCCGATCGAGATACAATCTTGTTCGTCGGCTCGTCCTTGAGATTTTCATTTGAATTTTTATTAGATACTAAAACAACAACCGATAAATGGTTACTTGGTACATTATCATCGAATTTAACCAGAAAACTACATAGATAAATATAATTGAAGTGGCCGTTTTTAGTTTTAAAATACCAGCATATTACTAAATTAATATTAAAGTTTATACGGTACTTACACCAAAAAAAAAAACATTTATCGAGACTGGCGGATAACTAAAGCTTTAGAGAGTAACTTAGGCTACCTATATTTCAGTAAAATAGTTCGCGACTTTTTGTTAAGTTCCGCGCAGACAAATTATAAATTTCTAGGTTTCGTCGGAATTTACTACTTTCATGATATTTCTAAAATCTCATAAAAGTGGCAATGTTAGTAGATTCTAACAGCTAAATAAATCAATTTATTGAAAATAATACTACTGAAAATAAAATACATATTTTTGAGGTTTTGAAGTGTTCTAGAAAATAATATTGTTCAGTAAAATTAGAATGAATAACACAATGAATTTGTTCGCATTGTCTACGTAGATACAAGGACAAATGTATCTAAGTTTAATTAAAACAATCCATTACCTACTGCTTTCACTGTAATAATTTCTAGGAATTGAGCTTTTACAAATGTATATAGATAGATAAATAATATTGAAGTGTCTGTTCTAATGTTAAATATTGTTATTGAATTCAGTATGAAGTAAAAAACAATATTTAAAAATTTTGATTGTCTGGTTCGGCTATTCTCCGATACGGATGAACCCATTTTAACGGGATTTTAAATAACTGTTACAAGGAGCTGCATTAATTTTGAATATATAATTATTTGTAAACTCATGCCCCTTAAAGTTTATTATAATCATAATCGAAATTTCGCTATTAGCTGGATAGGTTCATGTATGTACTTATTAACATTCCCTCATACTGCTAAGCATCATTAAAAAAAAGCTTTACAAAATAATAACACCAAACAGGCAAATACCATCAAGTAAAAATCTAACAAAAAAACGTCTGGCATTTTCATTAGCAAAGGTATGAAATCCTCTGACAAGAATTTGCGATAATGAAATCACGATCATTCGTTTTGATAGCGGCGACTGGCGGCGACTTTTTGACTTCATAAAGCCGTGTACTCATTAAAGTGACAGTCAGGACATGAGTCGAAGCGCCAAATATCACACTTAGGGAGAAAAAACGTCACGTCATTTAGGCTGCGATTCCAGCAGATATTAGTACTTGCGCGACTATAAATTCACCAGATTTAATACTGATACTTAAGGTATGTAGGTACTGCTCTGCTAATCTTGTTTAAGCTAGGCTTTTGTGAAACGTGTGACAAGATTGTGTGACAGGCCCGTTCGTCGAGTGGTCAGTGACCCTGGCCACGAAGCCGATGGTCGCGGGTTCGAATCCAGCTAGTGGCAAATGTTTCGTGTGATGAACATGGACATTTGTACTCGAGTCATGAATGTTTATAAAACATATTTATTTATTTATTTATTTAGAAAGGCACAGCAACATATTGAAGTATGTCTATCCGTTCACCTAGTATCCATAGCACAAGCTTATAAGCTTAGTTTGGAACTAGGAAATTGATGTGTCAGTCTGGAGAATTTATTATTATTATTTTCCTATAAAAAAATCAAATAATTAATTACTAGAAATATGAGCGAAATGCACGAGAAACAGCAGAGGCGAGAGATGTATGCGACGTTGTAGTTACCAACTTGTAGACCATCACTTCCTTGCTAAGTTCTGACACATCACAAACCATCTAGTTTCCCTCGCAAACAGATTAGGTAAACATCTTTGCGGTGCGGTGCTACCTCAAATAGTTCTGTAGAAGTCTTAGACTGATATAGGCGAAACTTCATATACCTGACAGTGAGAGATACCTAGTCCTTAAGGCATATAAAGCTTAATGCTTTCGAATTATCAATTAATTATTAATTAATATGTCAAAACTGAATATCTTAAAACTAACTAACAAACTAACTAAACTTCACGCCACTTCACTTGAGACAAAGAGAACCGAACGCCGGCACGATCCTTACACAAAATAACTTGCAGCCATTTAACAAAGCGGATAGATAACTTTAATCGGTAAGTATAGGGTGCATAAAATTTAAGTTCCGTTATAAACGATAGCGAAAGGTCCATAAGTCTAGAACTTTCCATTTTCATATCTCCAACAAGGTTTTCATCTTCTTAGTTCGGACTTATCATACACCTATGAGTACAAGACTTAAGACTCATAACCCATTGGGGACACGGCAAAGCTAGCGAAGTATCGCAAAGTTTGTCTTCACAACTTGGTTCCCTCGAAAATACAGAGTAATGATCTTGTTAGAGCGAGTTAAGGGGTAAGCTTGCACGGCTAATACTTTCGCGTTTCACAGCACGGAAGTTATCCCGAATTTGCTAAGTACCAATTTGCTTGATAACTGTTATTTCTGACTGATTCGCTTACCATTCGAGATTGCCTGTTGGTCTGGAAATCCAAAGACAGATACGTCTTTCCTTGGCGTATTGCTTGCCGTTGAAGTGTTGTAAATGTTTTTCAGTTTTATTTCTGGCTTCTTTGTCTCTGGAACTGGAACATTTTATTGTTAGGTATTAATATTTAATAGCATAGTAGATAAATGCTATCCAGTAACACCGAGTTTCCCTTACTATCTCTTGTTTGGCGAGAATAATGTTAGCACGGTCTATTTCTGGCCATAGCATATTTGTGTAAATTAATTGTAAAAGATCAAGTAAAAACATATATAAGCAATAAAATATAATAAATAAATATATTATTTATTTATTATAGATATAAGCAACCTATTCAGCCTCAAAACCTTCGCTCTAAATCCTTGATGTAGGATTAGGAAATCACAAATTATTGTTGACCACCACGGTTCAATATAAAAATTCTACTGAGTAGAAACTCCGCAACTCTTTTGATCTATTTGACAATGCAATTTGCCTACAGTTTAGGAAGTAGTAATATTTAGGTAATATGTATAATCACATCCAAAATAGCACCGACTAATACCATATCTATAGTCGCTTAAGTACTGCACTAAACTTTAAGGTACCGCATAGTTATACCCATGGGAAGGCCAAATCGGACAACAAAATGAAACTTCTGCCCCTACTTGATCATCTATAGAACATCCGTTTGAAGTTTCTTCGCAGTAATTATCCGAAGAGTCAAAAGTAATCCTTAATGCACGGAGATATCAAACGGAGATACAGAGAGCTCGTCATGATTTGAAAGTAGTGCGCCACTCCACTGCCCTACATTCGGCACGCTAAAAAATAGGCTTAAAACACAAAGGAGTGTTTTTACTTCGTCTTAGATAAATCAAGATGTTGCGAGGAGAGTCAGATTGTGATAACGGAAAATTGGCTTAAGAAATTTTTTTGGAGAACATATTTTATATAAGTTCAATCTGCTATTAATGCCTCTAAGCAGAGCCGGAACCTACGGCAGGTTTAACTTTTTTTTGGTTTCCCTAGTCCTTTATGGAAACCTAAGAAAAGCCTCACGTCTTATGTTTCTTTAAAAAAGAGTAACATACGCGAGACCACCCAACTCTTTAAACTTTTCATCATAAGATTAGTATGTATGTGTTATTTGAGTTCAACTTGCCTTATGTACCAGTTAATTAGTTTCAAATCGATTACAACAACAATTAAAAGTAAGTTGAAATTGATTTCCAATAATGATTACTTAGTTACAAGTGAAGGTAATAAAAGCGTGTTAAAAATGTATAGCTTTTGTGGGAATCTCCACTTGGACGAAACTACTGGGATCTACTGTTAAACTATAGATTTAGGCGTCGGCGACCGCTCCTTGCGCTTATGACAATTGGCTGTGTAATTCTGTAGGCTACATGCTGGCTTATTACTACTTCTTCACAATATTTTCATCTAGAGCTATCCACTCGGCAGTGTAGTTTTATTCTTTGGCTGAATGTGGTCAAGGGGGCTAGCTGCCGGGGATTACAAGCCTGATAATATGTATGTATATAGCAATACCTATAACTATGTACATACATAAATATTTACAGACCTATTATAGTCTTACACGCACGTCAAACTTTATACATTATATAATGGAGGGCGCCGATGATACACCAGATTTTTTCCATTGATAAGGCACCTCTAAGGCGGCAGCCGCCTCTAACGAGTTGTTTAAATATTGTATCTGTATATTCTTCTCTATATGTTCAGTTATCTTTAGGTTGAAGATGATAATGATGATGATATTTTTTTATTGTTTACTTACATACATTTTTCATTAATGGTTTCATAAGTAAAAGAGCTTCATAAGTAATCCTGATTCGTCGACGTTCACGTTTTAGTACACTGGAGTGTGCCAGGATCACAGCAAATGGAATGATATGATCTCAGCCTATCTCAAGAGAAAAAGGCGTGATATGTTATCTATCTATCTATGTAGATAATGTATTATATACTTACCCCCCATAGATACTTGAGGCAGCAATGTTTTAGGCTTGTTACGATCGGGTGCCGTAAAATTACGATTCTCGTAATCGCTACCGAAGTTCATAGGAACACGAGCGCGTTCGTTATGTATGTTTTGCCCTAGAACATTTATTTTCGTTAATTCCTAAACATTTTAACTTACAAAATACGTTTTGCCGTTTCACCAAAATATGAACAGTTCTGACAATATGAGAACATGCGAGAGCTCTGTCTGCATAACTATGTTTTACTTGATGTTACAGGAACATCTAAACTTTAACTTTGAAATTACCAGCATACTCCTAAATAAGGTAGAAAAAGCATTGAAAATACCTGTTGCTATATATTGTGCGTTTCCGTCCGAATAAGCAGCCAAGTAGCGAGGATCAATACCGGACATTTGAGATTGACCAAGGTGTAGCTGTAGCATGAAAATCTAAATTTTACGTACATACTTTACAAGGGCGGTGGTAGCTCAATGGTAAGGACACGCGCCTCTTAACCGAGGAGTGCGGGTTCAAACCCGGGCACGTACCTCTGGATTTTTCAAGTCTATGTACGTATTTATACCACTAGCTCGACGGTGAAGGAAAACATCGTGATGAAACCTGCAAATTCATTGGATTTGTAACCATGATCCAAAAATTGTCTGGTTCCCCTATCTTAGGGTTACGAAGATCAGACCGGTAGTCGCTTCAATGTAATTACCAGACTCGCTAAATCCTGGATCATGGTCTAAGCGGACCCCGTCTAAACACGGGACATAACGCTAGGAAGATGATGACGTACATACTTTACAAGCTCGATGGCGCATTCGGTAGTGACCCTGCCCCATGCACCAAGAGTTGTGGGTTCGATCCCCTGCACCCAAGTCAAATATTCGTATAATGAATACTTGTGCTTGTTCTGTGTAAGTATGGGTGTTAATATACAATATTTATTTAAGTATATATTTGTAATACCACTGTTGTTTCTGATATCCGTAACACAAGTGCTTAACCTACTTACCTCGGAGTCAGATCAATGTATGTGATGTAGTCTGATATTTATACTTATTATAGAACGTATTTTTTATTCAATAATAAATTTAAGTCTTACAGTGCTTCCAAATGGTTGCTTCAAAGTAGGTAAATAAATTAATAGGTAGATAATATTTTGGTGTAACTGACTAGTATTTTCAGCTGCACCAATAAAACTAAAAATGTAAGTCCTACTTGGTTTGATCTTACTGACTTACCTGAGCCAATTGTATAGTTATCGCGCGAGTTGAATGCAGTCGGGGCCTTACACGAGACATACATGAGCTCTGCATTCACTCGCGCGCTATCTAAAGGTAGGTAGGTAGGTAGATAAATAGGTTATCCCTTTTTGATAAAATTAATGGAAATGGATCAACAAAAATGTAGGTCGACAACTGTCTCAATTAAGTAGTGTGAGGTCAATATGAAAGGACTCAAATGGCCTAAAAGTACTAAATAAGTAAGTAATTTTACATTTACATATAAGCACTTACTTGAACATTCATTGGCTGAGGTGAATAATTAGTTGAACCCATTTGTTGGGGAACCCCAAAGTAACCTGGAGATGTCACGTGTTGAGGCATAGGAAATTCTCCACCATAGCCCCCTAAGTACATATTTTCTGGGCTAAAAAGTTAGAATAAAATGAATGAGTAATTATAGTAATCAACTCCTTAATTGTTATTTCATGATTGGTAGGCACATCTTTACAATTAAATGTTATACTCACATCATATTGCTACTTCTCGTTAAATTTGATCCAAAACCAATCATTTGATTGCCCTGTGGAAAATCTAATTATGGTTTGTTAAAAATTATGAAGCGTTTAAAAAACTAACAAAAATAACAAGAACTTTTATATACCAGCACCAATTCTAGGTTCCCGGATAACAAATCTATCCATATTTAGTATTTTCCAAATTTACTTTGCTAATTAATAGGATTTAGGTACCTACTACAAGTAATTTCGTCCGAAAAAAATCAACCAATTGAAAGTTTTATTAAATTCGCGCCAAACATACATAGCGTAAAATTTGTAAACTATTGTCCATAGCAAAGGAATTATGCATTATACTGCCTTAGCATGCACTTATAAAAATCACATTTAGAATTTGTAAATTTTTGATTTAAAAAAAAATTATACAATAACGTGCAGGCCCTATTCCGCGTAGAATAGATAGATATTCTTTATTGCTCGAAAAACAGATACAGAATTAATGATACAGACAAGTACAATACAATTTAGGCGGTCTTATCGCTAAAAGCAATCTCTTCCAGACAACCTTCAGGAAGAGGAAAATAAACTTATGAAAAGAGAGGGGTAGGGCCGTGCAGTAAATCATAGTAAGTAATAAAATAAAAAGGGGGATACAAAAATAAGGACGATGATAAAACACTTATATAACATATAAACTTAAATATAAATACAAATTCATAACTAAATAAAATACGCGTCTAAATATCAAATTAATACACACTTACAATATATAATATATACTTAAATTAAATCTAAATCATAAAAGGATAAAAACACCAAATACCAAAAGATCTAATCAAAAGTACCCTAATTGGAAAGGAAATAGGATTTAACACGGGACTTAAAAATCGGAAGACTATCGGATAATCTGATAGAAAGGGGAAGAGAGTTCCAGAGGCGAGTGGATTGAATAGTGAAAGATTGAGCATAATATTCAGAGGAATGGGAAGGGGATACAAGGTGGAGTTTACGGGATGTCCGCATTTCACGATCGTCGGTAGGTTGCAAGAATTGGAATCGTTCTTTAAGATAAGGTGGTGAAAGAGGATTGAACAGAATAGAATATAGGAGTGATAGCACGTGAAGATCTCGACGACGACGAATAGGAAGCCATTTAAGTTGGCTTCGGAAGTTGGAGACATGGTCAAACTTACGTAGACCGAAGATAATACGTATGCAGAAGTTTTGGAGGCGTTCAAGTTTGTATATTTTGTAATAGTTGATTGAATATTACTGAATCCACTCTGTTCCGTCCGTGGTCATCTCTGAGTACTGAAACTAATGGAGACGACTTAACTACGAAACAGTGAAGCCCAATTTTGAGTGAGAAACAAATATGGCGCCTTTGTGTAGTGTCATTCCACTTTACTTATTTACATACTATAAGTCTCTGAATAATTTATTTATGACGATGTTTTTGAATGTTAGAAGTTAGATTATGTTATAATCACAAATTTTATCAATATTGGCACAATACACTGCAAATTCCACTGACATTGACAACTTAAAGCGAGGAACCATGTGATGGTAAGCCGGCTTCACTTACATTATGTCGTCTTCGTAAGTTTCAGTAGGTACTCAGAGGTGGCAAGGGGAGGACTCTCCCAGCCGAGAGGCCCAGATTACCCTGAGCTAGAAGAGCTCGGGAGAAGATGCCCGGGCAATGAGCACCCCGCTCGAGGCCCGTAAACGCCCCCTAGGAGCAATGAAACCCGACGACGAGAGGTGGTTATCCATGAAAAACGTCATTCTGACAGTGACATTTTCCGTGACATCTCGTCTCATACTGCTCGTTGACTGCTTGAGTCACGAAAATAAAATTTCAAAATAAACTTATTAAAACCTAAATACAGGGTTTAAGTTCTGTTTGTACTTTATATTTATATTTCTTAATTATGGAGCTTCAAGACACGTATTACAACAAGTCCGAATATGTGGAAACTGTGAGTTTTCTACCGTTACTTACAGGTGAATCTTGTAACAGAGAAATCCCTTTTTTAACCTGTATTATTTTAATAGGCTTCAGGTAACAAAGTGAGCAGGCAAACAGTACTATGCGGATCACAAAATATTGTGCTTCACGGGAAAGTAATAGTTCAAAGCGATGCCATCATAAGAGGCGACTTGGCTAATGTAAAGACGGGAAGATTCTGTATTATAAGTAAAGGATCTGTTATACGACCTCCTTTCAAGAAGTTTAGCAAAGGGTAAGTGTTACTATATAATATTTACCCAACAATGAGATCTCTTACAAAAACATTTCGTGTCATAAAAATGTACCTCCTTAAGACATAAAATGCACTTATAACAATCAATCAATCAAGAAAGCTACGAAAACCTATATTTAAGTGTGTGTAATTTTTTATTTAATTTGGTTAACATATTATTGTCTGAAATTCATCGTGTAAACTAAATCTCATTTATTCATAAATCCTTCTTTTCAGGGTTGCATTCTTTCCTCTGCAAATGGGAGATCATGTATTTGTAGGTGAAAATACTGTTGTGAATGCGGCTGTTGTAGGATCTTATGTTTACATCGGAAAAAATGTTGTCATTGTGAGTGTGGTGCGGTTGATACAACTTAGAAAATATTTTGTCCATTGATTTCATATCTTTATACTCAAGAGATGTTCCCTAAACTGGAACACACTTTTGATAATTTAACTAATATTTGTCTCAGTTTAGAGTGTGTGATCTTTGTTGATTCTGGTTAACAAAACAAGTGCTCTAACTTACTATTCAAAACACAATAATTTCATCCCTAGTATTCACATTAAAATCATCAATGTTCGGTTCTCTCTAAGGCAGAGAGAACATTGATGATTTCAATTAGGGAAGTGGCGTGAAGTTTAGTTAGTTAGTCAATATGTGTTAATTATTAATATTTCAAATAGATTCACATATCATATCCATAAATTTTGTAATGTTTTAATAATTACAGGGCAGGAGATGTGTGCTCAAGGACTGTTGTATGATTGAAGACAACTCTGTACTGCCTGCTGAGACTGTAGTACCTTCATTTGCGAGATACTCTGGGAGCCCAGCACGGCTTGTGACAACCCTCCCAGAAGCAATGCCAGACCTGATGACAGAGTTCACTAAGAGCTATTATCAGCATTTCTTACCGACTACTGTCAACTAGCATTCGCTTAACTTAAAGCTGTAAAGGCTTTTTTAATGCAAAGACAAAAGGGCTGTTTCTGTAATGATTCATTAAAACTAACCTTGATGTAAACTTAACAAACATATATAATACATACTATTATGTTAGTAACTATCATTAATATAGATCTGTGAGTTGAAGGTACTATGTAAATATATATTTGTAAATTGTCTCTACGCCCTATTAGTAACCCTTTGTGATAACTGTAGCTAATTTTGCTCAGATCAGTATGATAGTGAAGAATAGTATTGTATTTAGAGCTGTAATTATAGGATTAATGAATTAGGACAGGATCTTAGCCCACTGCTACATTATCATTGGTGTGTTTTATTATGTTGTTGCTATGTTAAATGGCTCGCGATATCAATATGTTTTTTTGGTAATGGCTTGATGTTGATCGACGTTGCCGTTTGAGCCGATATCTAGGCAGAAATCTTTTTAGTTTAACACATGATGATATTGTACAGTATGTCTAGTATTATAATTATTACTTGCGTACAGGCCTTTGCAAGCAGACATGTGAGAGAGTCAGCATTTATTAGAAATATGCTAAAATCCTTCACATCATGCTGAACACTATAGTGCTTTTGAAGTGTAATTAATAAGTTTGCATTAATTAATCGCAAACACTTAACATTATGAAGACAAACAGATCATGCTAATTTAAGATTACTTTAGCGGTATTTATTACTTATTAAAAATGGTATAAATAAGTATAAACATTTAATAAACTATTTACACTACTACAATGGAATTGTTTTAATCATATTCCCAAACTACAAACATAGCAATAAAATATACATTATTTACATAATGAAAATTAATTTGAATTAATTTTCATTTAAAACAAAATTAAATACTTACTCCTATCAAATAAAATGATAGTTAAATGATAAATATGGGGATGCACTTTTGTATTTTAGTAATAAACTAAGATACATTTATTGTATAATCAGATTGGTGTAAGAAATTACATAATAGAAATTAATTATTTATTTCAACAACAATTGAATTATTAAATTTATTCTATGGAAAAACTAAAATTTCTGCTAAAATAGGTCAACTAATCTTTCTTTCAACAAATATTTTTGTATGTGTATCCGAACGTAACCTCTTTATGATTGACAGCGTCGACGTAAGCAAGTTGACAAGATTATGGCCAATAATAAAATAAGAATATATTTCAAGATTATAGTTTCCTGTATCGTGATTGGTTAATAAATTGTCAAAACGTACTCAACTCGTAATCCTGTATATATAGACGTTATCATTAAAATCGAGCGAGCTTGGTCAAAGTCGTATAATTTTTTGTTTATTATCAATTAATTATTATTTTATGTTCTATTTACTGAAGCTCAATGTTATTGGGACGATTTAAATGCTGTGAAAACTAATAGGTAGCATCTGCATAATATGGAGTATCATTATTCCGATCTTTGTCTACCGACAGACCATCTTCTAGCTGGTATGTAAACATTTGCCGATAAAAATCAATATTCTATCAATATTTGCATCTATTTACTATTAACATCATAAAGAAGTCTCTTAAATTTTATTAACGAAGTTTCTTTCTATAATTTAAAACTTGTTATGTAAAAATATTGTCCCGAATTTATTTGCCAAAAATGTGTTTCATTTCAACTACTCTTTGAAAATAGTATTATTTAACCCTATAAATACAATTAAATAATATTGTACTGTTCTTATACAAAACCTACATATGTTTCAGAGCTATAGAGCAACATATTCAAAACTCTATGAGTTGAAACAGATGATTGAAACACTAATTTACTCTTTGCATTAAACATTTATAGAATAAAGTTGTAAAAGGTTTGCAAATACCCTGTAGTCAATTTCAGTTTATCAATATTACATATGAGGTAAACACTGCTCAATTAAACAAAAAACTAGTAATACAAGCTATCTTTTAACAATTTGGTGATGACTCAACACATGACACCTATGTTTTTATTAAATATTCTTAATTAATTAGCTGTTTGTTTTTTTTGCAATTCGAAATAAAGATAGGGTCAGAAAGATAGGTAGTTTAGAATGTATGGAAAAAATTAAACAACCTTTTATTAATAAAATCAACTTAATATATGTTTAGATCCATATGCAGCTGAGTTCACCCCTCAGTATATGATACCAAACCATGAAGCGGAGTATGAAGTTCGAAGTAGTGTTCTGGTGGATGGAGGGGACAGGTATGGAGTCTCTGCTGTGGTCTTTGACAAGTTTGAGGAACTGATATGGATGGGTAATCAAGGTGTAAGTATGACAATGTTATATTTTTCTTGGATGAATTTATTTATCTATAGCTTGATAAACACTAGTTAGTAACTTTTGAATTAAACTATATGAAGTTTTCTTCACACATTGGAATGTTTCAAATGAGCATCTTTTAATATGTATATATTATATCTTCTAGTAGGTACCAAAGAGTTTCAATGAAACTTGAATATAAATAATGTGAATATTTATTTTAGGGTCATGTAACTTCATACTACGGCCCGGCAATGCAAAAATATACTTCATTTCAAGTACATGAATCTGAAGAAGTAAGAGACATTATAACAGTGGAACAAGGTATCTACGCTTTGACCAAGACCGCTCTACGACATCAAATTAGAAGAGGAATACCTAAACACACATTCAGGTAAATAAGGAAAACTATACTAAGTAAACTATATAGTTGAGATTATTTTTGTGTATATGATGACTGCAGGAAAACATATGTTTATTGTTTATGTTTGTACTTAGGTTAGGTTAGTGTTATTTAGTGACATAGATATTTTTTTTAGTTTTCCTCATGTAAAACTTAATTGAAACTTTAGTTTAATATATATCATAATCTTTCTTTAGCATAAATTGTTAAGTTCTACATGTTTACTTTATGTATTTACATAATTTTATTTTATCAGCTAACAGGTGAGTAAATTATATTTAAATATACTTAGAAAATTAGTTCAGTAGTTTTATATGAAAATATACTGTCACCATTTAAAAAAATCTCATAAGTGAATGATTTAAAAAAGCCCCTAAAATATTACTGAACACTGCTATAAACTAGAATGAGTTTTTAAAAACATTGTGTTTTTTTATCAATCAATCTAAAATCAGCTCTTTATGAATGTAAAAATGAAATAAAATAAATCTAAACAACTTGTTAGTTATCTAATTTACATCAACTGTGGTTAATTAATTGAAGTATTATTTTCCTTTTTCAAACAACTTCAGAAAAGGAGGAGGCTCTCAATTCGACTGTATATATTGTTTTCTTTTTTTTTTAGGTCAGATAATATGACAGATATGCAGTGTCTTTACCAAGTTAGCGCAACTAAGCTGTTGATGGGTGGTCATCAAGACAAACTGCTTGAACTGGACCTCACTAAAATGAAGGACACGGTTATTGTAAGTTTTTCTCTTTACCTTTTCCTATAATATGCTTTTGCTGATTTATCTTTTCTTTATTACAAAGTATAAAAACAATGTTGCTTCTGTCTGTTCGCTTAGATCTCTTGAACTACGCAAGGGTTGTTGATGCGGTTTTCACCAATAGTACAAAGTTTAAAGTAATAACACAAACCATTGAATGATTAAATCATCAACATGCTAGAGTTTAACGCGATGAATAAGATTGGATGTCTTCATTAAGCATATCTAGAATTTCCCCACATGATTTGTACAATAGCACCTAATAGGAACCTTCGTATCTCACATAGCTATTTATTGTGCTTACAAATGTAACATCCAGATTGGTTGGAAGTCATTGGTTTCACTGATTAACATTTTAATTTATGATGTGGTTGTTATTGAGCCACGAGGATGGATCAAAAAGTTCAAAGAATCAAGAGTAAAAAGTTAGATATAAAACATATAATTGTTTTTCCTTCATAATATTTATACCTTAACTCTAATTCTGTAAGTTTTTTGACTCTCACACTCGAATGTTTATGACTTTGCCGCTGAGCTTTGATGAAAATTTATACTTTTTTTGTGCCATGATCTGTCTCTTCGCAATTGAACTAAATTTTAAATGTTCAAAATAATGAGCGTATATACTGATTTGCTTTGCCCGCGGTATTAACCGCATTTATGGATATTGTTATATAGCCTATAGCCATCCTCAATGAATTAACTATACAACACAAAAAGGACTTTTCAATTCGGACCAGTTGTTCCTGAGATTAGTACGTCCGACCAGACAAGGAAACAAATAAACTTTTCGTCTTTTTATAATAGTATAGATTATATTATCTTCGTTACCATTACAGCCTATTGAGGAGGAAGGCTGCGCAGTGCTCCGAAGCGGCGGAGGGTCGCTAGTGGCCTGCGGCGGCGCTAACGGGATGGTCTCATTGCGAGACATACGGACGCCCAAGACGAGCGAGCACACGTTCAGGGCGCACTCGGCTTGTCTCTCCGACTTGGATATGCAGGGGGACCTGTTGATCACGTGCGGGTTTACACAGTCGTGAGTTATAATCTTTATCATCTTCGCAGTGTTTATATCTGTTTAATCAGGGTCTGCTTGAACTATGATGCAGAATTTAGTCTGTGATTCTAGTTGTGACATTAAAGCTACTGTTAACTTTTTTTTTTAGTCCTTTGACAGAGAAGCCAGATATACTGGATCATGGTTCCATTTAACCCAGCCCGGCTTTATTTTTGGCTGAATGTGGTTGAAGGGGCATGCTGCCCCTTTGACTCTGCCTACCCCTTCGGGGATTATGGGCGTGATGTTATGTATGTATGATTATCTATAGGTATTTGAAGGTTTCCTTGCATTGTTTTCCCTTACTGCCTATATTAGTGGCATAAACCAACACATCTTGAGGCGTGTGTCTTATCAATTGATCTGGTAGTGCCTTTTTCAGTTTCTATAAAATATTCATATTTACCATAGAGCATGTATGAAAAGTATTAGGAATGTTAAAGAAGCGAGTGAGGTGTGTAAGGACCGTGCCATATATAGTTTGGTTCTCTCTGCCTACCCCGCTAGGGAAGTATTATTTATTTTTCAAAACTCATGCTATTACAGTATCAGTATAAGAATGTTTCAATAGGAATTTGACTCCAACACCTACTAAGAAACTAAACCCACTTAGAAATGAATTTTTGAAATGAAAGTTGTGTAATAATCTAGTAAGGTATTATGTATGTTAATCTGATCATTAATAGTACCTAGAGAAGCCGATATGGATGCCTAAATAGCCAATTGACAAGTTGATCACAATCGCTTAGACATTCCACTGAGCCACCCACTCGCATTATCAAATCAATGAAGCGAATGAACAGCTAATATCGCAGCCCACTTGTATGGATCCGTAAAAGATTTTATCTGCAGTGCGACAGTAAATTAATACTGTTTCTTTAATCTCAAGATGCAACCACTTCGCTTTTGCGATTACAATGTTTACTTACTACTCTACTTACTTATCTCGTTATTCATCATCATCATCATCTTCCTAGCGTTATGTCCCGTTTTTAGACAGGGTCCGTTTAGACCATGATCTAGGATTTTGCGAGTCTGGTTATTACATTGAAGCGACTGCCAGTCTGACCTTCGTAACCCTAAGATAGGGGAACCAGACAATTATTACTTATCTCGTTATTACAACGTTAATTTTAGTATATACAAAATCCCATGTTAATTAGTTCCATGTTGGTCTGGGACTTCAAAAGAATGTGCCAACTGTGTTTATTGCCTAGTATGTCGTAAAAGGCGACTAATGGTATATGGGGTTTTGGGTGTGTGATTTTGTAGGCGACGAGCTAGCCACTTGTCACTACTTTTTCACAATTTTCCATCTAACCCAGCCCATTTTCCCATGTTGGTCTGGGACTTAAAAATAATGTGCTGTTTCGTGCCTAGTATGTCGTAAAAGGCGACTAATGGTATATCGGGTTTTGGGTATGTGATTGTGTAGGCGACAAGCTAGCCACTTGTCACAACTTTTTACAATTTTCTATCTGGCCCGGCCCACTTTTATTTTTGGCTAAATGTGATTTAACGAGCCTGCTTATGGGCCTGATGTTATGTATGTATATACGAAATCCCAAACACGGGACAAATACTTTCATTTAAACAATTAGTATAATAAAAATTATAATGTCATCTTAAAAACTCACGAACAGGACGGCATATGCGTATCTCGTTTGGATGACTTGTAGCGCGCGAGACTGTTATAGTTAGGCGTAACTATTGTTATGTTTTGTAAATATTTTTTGGTCGAAGATATTTTGACCTATAGTATATTAAATGTTGCAATCGATTCTATAAACGATCTGTACAAAGAGTATTTCGGTTTCGTATATACTTAAGATAACTTTGTTTAAATAACGCTTTTATCTCGTTCTGGTCTTATTGTAAGCTTTAGTTCTTGCCTCCATTAGCGTTGGTGGCGTGGTGGCAGAACGTAGTGTTGTAGAACGCATGCCCACTATTTCGAAACTGTTATAAAATGGTTTTAGCTTCACGAGCCTTCAGAGTGTAAGATCCGACTGCAAAGTATTTGATCAAAATTCTGTTTTTAGTTATGTTTAGGAGTGGGGGAGTATACTTTATTATAGCTTATATTTTGCGGTGTAGTATCTTGCCGGTTTCTTCTCGGTAGTCTACTTTTTAAACCGGTTGATGTTGATTTTCTTCTGACGATTTATAAGTGCTTTTGTAAATAAAGACAACTTTATTTAATTGAATTAAAATTTCATTCCAAGTCCCATAATGAGTTTGTGGCGTCCTTCAGGGTGGGCGGCGCGGTGGCGGAGCCGTACGTGATGGTGTGGGACGTGCGCTGCCTGCGCGGGGTGCGCGCGGTGCGCGGGGCGCGCGGCGGCGAGGCGGCGTGGTCGCTGCACACGGCGTCGCCGCCGCTCCTGCTGCACTTCCTGCCCGCCTTCTCGGGCCGCGCCGTCGCCTTGTCCGGCGACGGACATGTCGCCCTGCTGCATGTCAACGCACCCAGCGCTGATGATCAGTCCGTGTTCCAGGTTGGGTTGTGTTTAGTGCTGCTGGTGATTAGTGTCACGTAACCCAAAATCTAAGCCGTAATACATCCCGTATTGGGATTTGGATTTAGGGGTTTGTTTAGTTAACCTAAATTAATATGTAATGAAAACTGATGAAATTCAATCCTGCGCATATTTATTTGGGGTATGTGAGACTTTGCAACATCAGAGGTATCACAGCCTTTACGGCTTTCTATGTGCCTACCCGTTTTGCAATAAGTGTAAAAATAGCCGGATCCATGCTGCTTTGTTTAGTTTATGAGTGTAAATGAGTGCTTTTGTTCAACCGTTTTGAAATCAGTGTTAATTAACAGCACATGAGCTGCTGTGTTTCACATGGTAAGTGAGGGTCAGAGACCCAACCCCCTTAAAGGCCGGCAACGCATCATCAATTCAGGTCGCCGTTGACTATGGGCTGCGGTAAGTACTTACCATGAAATGACTGGCTAGTACGTTTACTACTGCTATATAAAAAAAAAAAACCTGTCTCTGGAAACATTGAGTAATAGTGATAAAAAGGTATTTAACCTTTTAAAAGACATTAAATAGCCCTGGTGATGTCGTTTAATAATGCAGGTCGACACGCACAACTCGTCGTGCAGCGTGATGGATGTGTCTTCCACCAGCCAGGCCCTCGTCTTCGGGGACCAGTCTGGACACCTACATCTCTTCTCGCCGCGGCACAACCACGAGCCCGTTTTCAATAATTTCTCAAGGTATAGACAGTTTTTTCTTTGTGCACTTAGAGGATTCTTACTTCAAACTCAAAATTTCGAATCATCTAGACAATGCCTTATGATTTAGATAAAAAAAGTAAGTGGGTAAAAAAAATACAAACAGGCAAAGTTTATTTATTTTTTAACGATTTTCGTAATATGAACTGAACATTTTTGGTAAACAAGTTCTACTATAATCCATCACGGCTGAAATCGTGATGGAAACGAATATCCTCCTGATATCACATTCAGCCTTAATTAAAATTGAGTTAGAAGTGGCTAGCTCGCCAGTAGTTTTTTAGGATATCCTAGGTAAGGAATACAGATAGTACATTATTTTTGAGTCCCCTCTAACATGGGACTACAGAGTATTTAATATCAAAATATTTATGCATTAAAAAAAAATCAGTCGAATTGAGAACCTCCTCCTTTTTTTGAAGTCGGTTAAAAATAATTAATGACAGGTAATTAACGTCTCCTTCATAGTTATAACCCCAATTAAAATATAATTTTCTCATTACAGAGCTACTGAGTTCGCTGACCCGGTGGTGGGCCTGCCGTACGTCAGTTTCAGCAACACGGACTTCCAGTTCTCCTCTGTACCGCTGCCGCCTCTCTCGTCTGGTTCAAAGTGGTTCAACGAGCTGCCTCAAGAGTTCTTCAAGAGAACTTACAGGCAAGTCTTGAACTAGTCGCTAGGTTTAATGGTTAAAGAGCCGAAAAAATAACGAATAAAAACTAATAAGCGCTGATGTTAATTAGATATAAATATTATTCAAGTATTTATTTTGAATTAAAAACCTATTATAAATGTTTATATTAAATTCCATAATAAGTAATATTTCAAGTAACATTTATAACATAACATCACGCCCATAATCCCCGATGGGGTAGACAGAGTCAAAGGCCCATTCAACCACATTCAGCTAAAAATAAAGCCGGGCTGGGTTAGATTGAAAATTGTGAAAAAGTAGTTACAAGCGGCTAACCTGTCGCCTACACAATCACACACCCAAAACCCAATATACCACTAGTCGCCTTTTACGACATGCTAGGCAAGAACCACAATTGGCATATTCTTTTAAGTCCCAGACCAACATGGGACAGTGGGCTGGGTTGGATGTATATTGATGACTACTTGTAATAATACTTATAATAACATCTTATTGAGAGTATTATTTTAAGAGCTTTTAAATTATATTTCTCTCAGATTGATTATGTGCTATGAAAAAGATTACTGCTACTTTTGATATTAAGTATTTAACTTTTTATTAAATACTGGCTTGGTATTTTTAGGAAGCCAAAACCCATTGACCCGGAAGTGATCAAATCGATGAAAATGCAAGGCCCCATTGGATACGCACCGAATCCCAAAACTAATAAAAGAAATCAGGTACTATTGTCCTTTAATTTCGGTGTCACAATGAAAATATATGGCTCTGTAAGATACGCGGCGAACTAAGAAGTTGAAGAAAGGTAGGTGGATATTTCATTTGTTTTATTTTGATGCTGAAACAGAACTTTATTCGACAACATTACACATAGACAACTCGTAGTAGAAGGAATGTTACAATGATTATATAGATTGCTATAACAAAAACTTATCTACGGATATGTTTTTGTTTTCTTACTGTGTATGACGATATACAGTTAGAAAATAAAAACAAAAATGCATCGACGATGTTCGAATACATTCAATTTAAAGTATTAAAAAAAAACAGTAATATGAAGTTCTTGAAAATGGGTACTTTAAATGCCTTAAACTTATTATTGTTATAGTTGTATTAAATATAGATCTACATACATAAAATTACGCCCATGATCCGAAGGGGTAGGCAGAGTAAATATAGATAAAGTTAAATATAGATCTAACTAACTAAACGTCACGCCACTTCCCTAGTGGGGTAGGCATACAGAAATATAAATCTGATTTATTAAATTTCAGATGCCATACGTAGAGGATACTTTCGAAGACTTGCAAGCGGCGAAACAGAACGAAAGTAAATATAGTCCACAACCGATCCCTAAGCATTATCAGAAAGTGAGTCTTTACATAAAAATTGTCAGTATTTAATACAAAAATTAACTAAATGTGCCATCTATAAATGACGTCACGCGTAGAGGAAAAAGGAGGTAGTCGATAAAATATAAAATCGTTTGTCAAGCAAATAGTGAACCTCAGGATGTCTAAATATAAAGTGTTCAATTCGAGACCTAACTTGAATTCTAATTAAGGTGAATTGCATCGAGGCATAAAGTAACGGGTCATAGAGTGACGCGAATGGACAAGATAAGAAATAAATATATAAGAGAAAGTATGAAAGTGGCACCAGTGATAGATAAGATAAGAGGAATCCGTTTATCTTGGTATGGGCATGTGATGAGAAGAGAGGAAGTGCATGTGACAAAGAGAGTGATGAGTATGAATGGTAGTGGATGGCGAGGAAGAGGAAGGCCAAATAAGAGATGGATTGATTGTGTAAAAGATGATATGAGTGAAATGGGAGTGGATAGCTTGATGACGGCTGACCGGGACGTATTAAAGAGGAAGACATGCTGCGCCGACCCCAGATGAACTGGGAGAAGGGCAAGAGAATGTTGATAGAGTAATAAGTCTGCGAAATCCTTGTCACAGAGGTGGGGGTAGAGGAAAATTTTAGTTATCCTAATGAATCATGTGACGTTATTTATAAATGACCTCAGTGGTTTTATTTTTGTAATATTACGTTTGTGTGACATTTTTCAGATGGACTTACGCTACAATAAACACGGACCAAACGATATTGATTTGGAAAACTGCAATAAAACTGGCTTCCCGGGACTTGAGGCGGTGTTACCTAATGCGTATTGTAATTCTATGCTGCAGGTAAATGTTTCAAGTTATTCTTTATGTATGCAGTGTGCTAAAAAATAATATATTCAGGTTGAAGGTGGATCTTCATTTTAATGTATATGGCGGACCAGTAACTGGTCCTCATTCAGTGCTCAGCGACTGGAAGCCCTGAGTTTGAACCTCACTAGAGGCAAATATTCGTGTGTTAATTCGTACTATATCTCTTTTATTAATTTTATATGTTTTTTTAAAGCAGTGGTTGTGGCTAAAAACCATTTTGATCTTATTATTGATAGCAAAGACCATACTATTGAAAATAATACATACATAACATGAGACAGCTAGCCCCTTTAGCCACGTTCGTCTACACAATCACATACCCATAGCCCGATATACCATTAGTCGCCTTCTACGACTTACTAGGCAAGGAACACAGTTGGCACATTCTTTTTAAGTCCTAGACCAACAAATAATCTGTGTCAATTGAAAAATAACATTTTATAAATAAAGGAAAAAAATTACAAACAACTTAGGTTCGCAGACCACTGGTTTAGAACGATTGGTGTAAAAGTAATTGTATGCTTTTTATCCATAACCGATTCTATGTTACAGGTCCTGTATTACACGCCTCCTGTCAAATCGACGCTGTTAGCTCACACATGTGCTAAGGAATTCTGCCTTAGCTGTGAATTAGGTATGTTTTTATTTACATTTGTACAAATATGATCTGCGTTAGCGGCAGAATAAAACGCAGCAGCCTGAAAGCCGTTATCAGACTCTCATCCGGGCGATCCGGCCCATTTTACCGCAATGAAACGAATTCAACCATTGTATCATCTACAAATGCCTATTATTTTTCATGCATTCCACTCATTCTTACTTTCTTTAATGCATCTAAAGGTAAGAACGGACGTAGGAAGTGTCCTATGTCCATTGAACTATTAATACAAGCGTATGGAACCGATGCAGCGAACAAGTTTTTTGCGCCGTGCGTTGTTGCCGATCGGCAACAACTCGTTTAGTCAATCGCCTACGTTCACGGCGTTTACGACGTTTTGGTCGCGAGAAAAATGTACTCTATGAGCGATCTAGCGCTGCGTGTTTTAATAGCTTAATTAGACGACATTGTTAGCTGTAGCGCTGCAAATGCTGAAACACGCTCAGTTCATGCTTCGTGATGATATTTTTGTTTGACATAGCTTCTCTATACGTAGTAATAATAGCTCAATGCCTATGTCCGTTCTTACCTTACATTTATAAATCCTGCGGTACGGTAAAAAAGTGCACATCCTTTTTTTTTGCTACTTAAAATTATTAATATCGAAACACTTTTATTGAAACAAGTCAGAAAAACACTTATAAAGTAGCTTCTTACTTATCCTCCAGGCTTCCTATTCCGCATGCTGGACACGTCGGGCGGCGCGCCGTGCCAGGCGAACAACTTCCTGCGCGCGTTCCGCACCGTGCCGGAGGCGGCCGCGCTCGGCCTCATACTGCCCGACCGCGGGCCGGACTCGCGGGTCGATCTGACCGCGCTTATACAGGTTGGTGGCTTTGGTGTTTGAAAGTAAGGAGTGTGCTCCATTTAACTGCCTATAATTAGATATATTTTGGCGAATTATTTTGTATGAAAAAAAGAGGAAAAAATTTAATAGTATATGTAATTTTTTTTATTGGGAAAACATATGTAAAACACAATGGTGTTTATGCTAATGAGCTATACAGCTAATGAGCTGAAATATGACAACTTGATGTGACCATTTTAAGATAAAGAGTTGCTTAATTGAAAGTTAAGTAGCTTAATGTTAGTTGGAAAAGAGGGACCAAGTCCTTAATAAATTTGTTTTGTCTTGATTTCAAAGATAGTCAAATACCTTAGTTCTACCAGTAAACACTTAAAGTCTAATTCTATATCCTCATTTGTAGAGTTGGAACCGGTTCATCCTCCACCAAATCCACTACGAAATTCTAGAAACGAGAAAGAAAGAGAAGAAGCTGGCAATGTTAGCGCAAAACAGCAGCCCTCCGAAGCCGAGAGTGAACGCCAAGCCGGTCGCAAGGAGCATACCGACTGCGCATATGAATGGGCAGTACAATGAGGAGTATCAGTTCACTGAGCTAGAGTTTTTGGGGCCCTCTACGGAGTTCGAGCAGGAGGAGTTTGCGAGGGAGGGGCGGGAAGAGGGTTAGTATGCGTTTTGGTTAGTTGTATTGTGTTTGTAGTTTTTGCTTTCTTCTATACTAATGTTATAAAGAGGAAAGATTTGTATTTTTGTATTTTTGTGCTTGTGTATGTTTGTAATGAATAAACTCAAAAAATACTGTGCCGATTTAATACATTCTTTCACCATTATAAAGCTACATTATCCAGAAGTAACATAGGCTATATTTTATCCCCATATTCCCACGGGAACGGAAACTACGCGGGTGAAACCGCGGGGCGCTGCTAGTATTTTATATGCAAAAGTGAGTTTGTTTGTTTGTTACCCTTTCAGGCCTAAACCACATAGCCGATATTAAAAATTCTTTTACCAAAAGAAAGCTACATTATCATTGTGTAATATAGGCTATATTTATATCCTTATTCCTACGGGAACCGGAACTTCGCGAGTGAAACCGCGAGGCGCTGCTAGTTCTTGATATAATTTGTGATGAAGGGCCAAATGGAAGAGTTTTATTAGTAGTTTAGTGTTTGTATTTACGTGTGATCTTTAGGAACGCCAAATAATTTGTCTGATTCTCATTGATGAGGTGTCAATCGATTCGTTAATAATATCGGTAGAAGTCCGCGTAACACAGGCAATATTTTATACTGTAAGAACAGTGACAGATTTTTTTTCTGTCAAGTTTTTCATCATTTTGAAAGAGTAAGCTTCCTTAATAATATTCATACTTGCTGTATGACAAACTGTCCAGTTATGGAGTATTGTTTGCAACTAATGTTATATTTTTATTCTTCTCGCAGCAATTTTTGGGCTTCCAGAATATATAGGTACGTGTATACGTAACACGTAGTCTCGTAGATGTAAAAACATATTTTAATACTTAAGTCTTACTAAATAAATATAAATAAATAAATATCAGACTACATCACATACATTGATTTGACTCCGAGGTAAGTAGCTTAACCCTTTGACGTAAAAGGGACACAACTGTCCCAAAAATTTAATTTGTGTTTATTTCTAAACAAAGTATTATTGGGAACTAAATTCAACGCATGCTTATTGTATCCGAACGTATTTTGTTTTTTTTTCTTTGGTTGGTTAATGTGCGCGCGACAAAGATAACAAAAAAAGTCACATTACTTTTGGAAAGTTTGCCGCGCTTCTTTGACTTTTTTCTGAAGTGATTAATATTATATTTTTGCTGCACTCAGTAACAGTTTAGTGAATAATTTATAGGAATGGTAAGTAATAATTATGTTTGGCCAATTTTATTAATATTTTACCCAAACGTTTTATGCATGTTTTGTGATTTTCACACGGTCTAAACACTTAATTTATTGGTTTTGAAACTAGTGTCACGGAAGATGCACTCACTTTGGATGACGAAGACCAGTCATTTCTAATAGCTGGATTTTCCGAAGCTATAATTGAGCCACCCGGTCCATCAGGATCTACTCAAAATCCATGTCTGGCTTCAGACTCTTCATCTACTATCCCCATTTATTCATATATTACGTGATCCGGTTCCCGAGTTCAAGTGGAATACTTATATATCGCCCGTATATTTTTTCTGACTGCGATTATGAATTTGGTAATTTAAACATTTCTCAAGAACTACAGTCTCTGAAACCTATGGATATATTTGACATATAATATTTGAACATAAAATAATTGATTTAGGGATTAATAATACCAGAGTCTTTACGTTATGCTCATCAAAACGGCTCAGTGTTCACTACCGATCTCCAAGAAATAACAGCTTTCATTGGCATGAATTATGTCATGGGCTACCATGTATTACCCACACTGAGAAGCTACTGGTCCACTGAACCTGACATGGATGTGCCTTATATAGCTAAAGTAATGCCTTTATCACGATTCGAAGAAATTAGAATAAACATGCACTTCTGTGACAATGCGTCCCAACCATCTCCAACATCATTCTCATGTAAATCTATGTTTCACAGCAACAAGAAATCGTTTTGCTGGGTTCCATTCATGAAATTATTAATAAAATTGTTATTCTTTTACTGAATATTGTTTTTTAATATCAGAAAAAACTTGATTTTGCTATAATAGTAAGTACCTCACAAAATTATAAATGACGCCCTTTATCGCATATTGGGACACATTTCCTAAAATCTATTGTTTTTTTTTTATTTTTTATTATACACATATTTAAATTATCTTGTAAGAGACTAAATAACGTAGTCATAAATATAAAAACTCACGTGTACTTATTTTGTGCGTCAAAGGGTTAAGCACTTGTGTTACGGATATCAGAATGAACAGTGGTATTACAATATATATACTTAAATATTCAATATTAACACCCAGACACAGAACAAACACAAGTATTCATCATACGAATATTTGTCCTGGGTGGGGATCGAACCCACAACTCTTGGCACATGGGGCAGGGTCACTACCGAATGCGCCTTCGAACTTGTCAACTTATTCAGAATACTCAAAATATTTAGTTAGTCATTTACTTGGTTTAACCATTTTGACAAGACTACGTTTGACTGATTACCGGGCTAGGTTAGTTATTTGATAAGTAGATAAAAAAGGCAACGACACAATCACGTATTTGTTACCGTAGATAGTTAATACCTAGTATTTGTATCAGTCATCTCATCATACCCTTATTTGTACTGTGTGGGTTTGGAGTCCCATGTTGGTTTGGGTCTTAAAAATAATGCGCCAACTGTGTTCCTTGCCTAGCATGCCGTAAAAGGTGACTAATGGTATATCGAGATTTGGATGGGTGATTGCGTAGGCGACAAACAAGCTACATGTAACTACTTTTTCACAATTTTCCATCTAACCCAGCCCAGTTTTATTATTTGGTCGTATGGGGTTGAGGGGGCTGGCTGCCCCTTTTGACTTGTATATCCCTTCAGAGAATGCATACGTAATGATATATACATAATATGTATGGGTTGGTTGCCGTACGCGCCATCGAGCCAATTATTAACTATTCTGTCTACCAGGGGCGGGTGACGCTGAGCCGACAACCAATTGTGAGAACCACGAGCTGACGAACAACCACCCCGTAGAGAGGGAGGAGTCGGAAATATCGCACCTGTTCGCGATCGGGCGCAACCAGCTCAACAGGTGTCTCAAGTGTAACAAGGAGGTTAGATATTCAACTTGTGTTTTTTCTTCTTTTTTTTTAACATATCTAATGAGGGATTTTTGCATTAAAACATCCAAAAGATGGCGTAACTGTGACTTGCGGTCTTGTCACCATCCTCATCGGTTAGTTGTCAGACCAAACTGACATGCTGTCAACAAGGAGCCAATACATGATAAGACCACGAGACTCTCTCGTGCCATCTGCCGGTTTTTGTATTTTTAAAAACCCTTATTGGAAAGTTTTGAATAGGAATGTGACTTAAACCGATAATGTATGTTTATTTTATATGTATATCTCATTTATAAATACTCCTAAGCAATTCCCCTATGCAAATTAGACCCATTATATTTTTTTGTATTTATATAAGTGGTTTCTAAGAAGAGCTGTAGTCGGGTTCTATCGAAACAGGGTGGCCCACTAGTAAACAATTATAAAGTATGTATGTAAAATAACTCATCTCATCAATAACTGTGACTGCCTACCCTTACTGGACAATTATGCTTATTAATCCTTTAAATCATATGTTGACAGGAGGAACGCGAATCGGTAGTGCTTGCGTGCGCGCTGCAGTACCCGACGGGCGCGCCACGAGAGGGTGGTGAGACGCGCACCGGCTTCGTGGAACTGGTGCGGGCGTCCCTCGCGGCAAGAAGGAGTACCCCTGCATGGTGTGAAAACTGTGCGAGGTTCACGCCCACCACGCAGAGAGGCAGGATCGTCAGGTAACGTTAGTGTATGATAACTAGCCGATAGGAATAGCGATGGTGCTAGGTATCACCTTGCGATATCCCATTAGTCGACAAGAGAACGGAGCGAGACGCGGACGGATCAGGTCAGGTACATGTGTAAGTTACATAGACCTTCAAGTAGGAAAACTGATGGTGCTAGAAACTGTCTCGCAGCCTACCCTATTGGGCAGTAATATAAGGTGGCGATATGTGAATGAAAACATTAAATTATTAATTAATCTTTTAAATGTTATTTTTGAAGTCAGCTTGTTCAGTCAGTCAAAATGTTTAAACGGTTTATTAAGCGTGGCAATCATGACGTCATAGGCTGCTGCTTATTGTGTCACCGACACTGTAAAAGCATCGTTCGCATGACACTTTATTCTATGGATAGGGCGATATCTAAATACAATGCAAAATGCTCTCTACAAAACACCCGGATACTAATTCTAATAAGTCGCATCGTAATTTCAATCGTATTCATGGGATAAATAAAGTAAATTTTTGCTTAAAAGACTTATTTACCGTTTCAGGTTACCACCGATACTAGCCATCAACTGCGGCGGGCCTCACGAAAAAGCGTACTGGATGAAAAGAAATCAGAAAGATGTGGTAACTAACTGTTGACGTCAAATGGTTATGATGTCTATATTACGGGTGTTTAATTTTTTGAGCCAAGAAGAAAAAAGTACATGCTTTTACATGTACATGTTTTTATGTCAATAAATGGTTATATTTTATGGAGTGAAGGAAATGCACGTATGATGTTTTTATATTAATTTATAATATCTCTTGCGTAGCGGACTAATCCTCGTTGAGATTGGCCGCCGTGACCGAAATCGGCTAAGGGTGTTATAATATCATAGGTGAAGTGGTAACCAGGTTATTTATTTATATAATATACAGTGTTTTATGTTTTATTAATACCCATTGTTTCTTAGCCCGATATAGCAAAAAGAGGCGGAAGCGGTAAACCATGTCGGTACGGTTTGCATTGCGCACGACCCGGGTGCAGATTCAAACATCCTGACAGGTAATATATAGAGGTAACATATAGAACAGCTATTCTCAAAGTTTTTTGCCCACGGAACCCATTTGGGAAGCGGAATATTTGACGGAACCCTAGAATTATCAAACACCAATTTATTTGTATGATTAGTTATGGTCAGTACATATTTTCGGGGTCCGCCGAAAAGGCTTCCCGGATCCTTAAGGCGCCGCGGAACACACTGAGTATAGCTGGCTATATATTGAAGTAATATACAGTTTCAGTGTTTTGGCGTACGATATGTCGGAGACAAGATGTCGGTGACATTGTATACTACTGCTCCTATTTTGTGATATGATATAATTTTAGAATGACTGAATGTCCCCAATATATTTTTCGCCTCGGTCAAAAGCGCACAGTAACAACTTGCAACCAAGTGTGGTGTGACCAAGTGGATTGTGTTCGCTTGTAACCAAATTTGGTGTCACCAAGCGGTCTCTGCTCGCTTGTAACCAAGTTTCATGTGACCGAGGGGACTGTGCTCGCTTGTAACCAAGTTTCGTGTGACCGATGGGACTGTGCTCGCTTGTAACCAAGTTTCGTGTGACCGAGGGGACTGTGCTTGCTTGTAACCAAGTTTCGTGTGACCGAGGGGACTGTGCTCGCTTGTAACCAAGTTTCGTGTGACCGAGGGGACTGTGCTCGCTTGTGACCAAGTTTCGTGTGACCGAGGGGACTGTGCTCGCTTGTGACCAAGTTTCGTGTGACCGAGGGGGCTGTGCTCGCTTGTAACCAAGTTTCGTGTGACCGAGGGGACTGTGCTCGCTTGTAACCAAGTTTCGTGTGACCGAGGGGACTGTGCTCGCTTGTAACCAAGTTTCGTGTTGCTATGTGGACTGTGTTCGCTTGTAACCAACTTTGGTGTGACCAATCGGACTGTCCGCTTTTGACCAAGACATTCAGTGCGGAAGTATTATTTCTTATTATGCAACGCGAAAGTTTCAATTTTAATAGAAAATTTTAGAATAACCCCCTATTACGCGACTACTTGGAAAGGCGGGTGAAATGAACCGCTTTCACTTTATCCGCATTTCTGTCTGGTCTCAAACAGTTTTTTGTTTCGATCGAAAGTTGTTATGGCGAATTGTTATTTTTCTGTCAGGCCCGTAACGTCGCAGGCTTTGTCGTCGCGGAGTCCGGAGCACTGTGTGCTGCCACATCAGCTGTTGATCCGGCTGCAATCGGACGGCGACGTCGTCATTAACGATAAGGTACGAAACATTTAAGTATGCTTGCACTATTATGAGAAAATAAAATAAAAACTCGTGGGATATCTTTAAAATTAAAAAAAAATGTAAACACATTTATTAAAAAGTATCCCAGTTAAAGTAAAATTAACTTTTACATGGTAAAGTGTTACAATAGCCGGAACGATGAGACATTCTCAACGAATGATTCCGTTATACTTAGAGTCTATATTGTGCCCGCGGCATCGGCAAACTATTAGTTTATGTCATGTGCTTGAAACGACAGGCGTATTCAATTTTATCACAATCTTTTAAGTAGTTAGACAGAGTCGGAGTCATTTCGTTCATTTCATTTATAATATTATTAAGGACAATTATTTTACTAAGACTGAACAGTCCCCCACCGAGCCGCACACGCCGAACAACCGACCTGACAAGCACAAGAAGAAGGTTGTGAGCACACAGTCGGAGGAGGAGTACACACTGTCGGCGGCCGTCGTCTGCGTCGAGGACAACCCCAAGAACCTCGTGGCGTATGTACAGACCAGTCGCGAGGAGGCGCAGTGGCATCTGTTCAACGATCTGAGGTACTGTGGCGAAGGGGATAAGGTTGAATTTAGCTTGTAGCAGTATGAGTGCATATTGGAGGAGTACAAACTGTCGACGGCCGTCGTCTGCGTCGAGGGCAACCCCAAGAACCTAGTAGCCTACGTGCAGACCAGCCGTGTGGACACGCAGTGGCATCTGTTTAACGATCTGTGGTACTGTGGCTAAGGGGATAAGGTTGAATTTAGATTGTAGCAGTATGAGTGTATATTGGAGGTGTACACACTATAGGCGAGCCGCCAGGTTCGGCAGTGGCACCTGTTTTTACGATCTGAGGTACTGCGGCGAAGGAGATAAGGTTGAATATAGCTTGTACCATGTTGAGGACAACGTCTTGTGCAATTTTCCTTGTCAGGCATGCATAAAGGCGCCTAATGGTGTATGAGGCATATGATTATGTAGGCGACGAGCTAGCCACTTTCACAATTTTGTATCTAACCCAACTCAATCAATTCTTTTTTTAATTGAATGTGGTTTAGGGTGCTTATTGCTCCCTGGGCTCTACCCTTCGGGGATTAATGGGTATGGTATATACACATACACATAATATCACGCCCATAATCCCCGAAGGGGTGGGCAGAGTCAAAGGGACAGCAGGCCCCTTTAACCACATTCAGCCAAAAATAAAACTGGGCTAGGTTAGATGGAAAATTGTGAAAAAGTAGTGACAAGTGGCTAGCTCGTCGCCTACACAATCACATACCCAAAACCCCATATACCATTAGTCGCTTTATACGACATGCTAGGCAAGAAACACAGTTGGCAAATTCTTTTTAAGTCCCAGACCAACACGGGACAATGTAGTTATGTAATGTAGTGTTGTGTTATGTACACATCGTCGTTTGCGTAGAGGACTTATTGACTACGGATGTTACGAAAGTGAGTTATTTATAGTAATCCGAGTTAGCGGTGTTTTATGACTAGATTTATGCGATTCAGAATAAAATGGAGCCACAACCAGATTTAAAATAAAGATGGAAGACATTAAAAATGATAAGATGGTAACGATACGTAGGTAAAATATAATAATATAAATATACCAATCTTGATTTCTAATTTAAACGTGGCCCTTGTCAAGGATTACCCTAAGCTCATTGATCTCCATTCCACTACTTACGTATAATGGCCTTAACTTACCGCTTATTGCAGCATCATGTCAGATTCCTTATATTAAGCTTTAACTGTTTGGTTTAACATTGCAGCATCGTGCCAGGTTCCTTATATAAAGCCCTTAACTGTGTTGTTTAACTCTGCAGCATCGTGCCAGTAAGCGCGGAGGAGGTGTTCCAGTGCGGCGCGTGGTGGAAGACGCCGTGCGTGCTGTTCTACTCGACGGGCGCCGCGCGCGCCGCGCCGCCCAGCGCCTCGTAGCGCACGGCCCGGTATGGGCCGCCTGGCGACAGGTAATGCGGCCTAGCCGCGGCGACGTTCAACCGTATACCTTCTGCCATCAGGTGGTTAATACTTGTCACCTTATTTATTTACTACCCGACGGCTGGCGCATGCGCTAAACCGCTTTGTAGCGCATAGGCCTGTATGAGCCACCCAGCGACAGGTAATGTTAGCTCGGCAGCTGTGGCGAAATAATATAAAACTGCCATTTGCCATAAAGTTTTAATTTAAGACTTAAGATTTTGCAGGCGCCGAGCGTATGGGTCGTATTATATAGCAGATGTAGCAAGTACTACGGTCCTGAGTCAGTTTTGCCTTTGTTCGGGTCTCTCTAAAGATAAAGAAAGAAAAATGTTTATTAAGTACTCTGAAAACCGTTCTAGGTCTTCTCTCTCTTTATTTTTGATGACTGATAGCGACTCAATCCCTATATTTGCGGCTAAAAAAATCATTATTTGCGGATCTAATTGGTACATTTCAACTCAACTGTGCAAGTTCCAAATATAACTGCAAACATTGCGAAATTGCGAATAAAATAGGATGGCGAAATGGCTTCGAATAGATAGGATCAAGTGACATCCAGGAGTTGCTTGAATTGCAAGATAAAGAAGAAAATGTTTAATACATAGTCTTTACCATTCCATATTCACGGTTTCTGTATTCGCGGCATATTTACGGAACGTATACCCCGCGAATAAAGAGCTTTTACTGTACATACACCATTAACCTCTTAGATAACCTCGATGCCCAGTACATAGCTCTATACTATTTTTAAAATAAGGTATCTGTGCATTAAGGGAAAATCACAATGAGTAAATTCTGCACCTCAAATAACCACCAATGAAACTAACAAGAATCACACATTTATTTCAGAGTCATGGGCCCATACGACATGCGCGCGATGTTCTACCAACTGCCGCAAGAACCGCCCTACGGCTACGTTCAATAAGCGGACTAGCTCAAGTGATTCCAAGTAATGTAAAGTAAAGTGAACTGAACAAAATGCATATTTTAACATTGTGATAGGTAGGTAAGCTAGAATTCGTAGATGTAAGAGAGCGAGAACCGAGGGGTCGCGTTGCGCTCCACGCGATTAATATAAGAAAGAGTTAATTCATTAGACGCGGAAACTGGGACTTTTTTCGGGTATTTTTATTCTGGCTACTTTAAATTCAACTTTTAAGTACTTGGGATAAAGTTGAAACCTTAATCAGATTTGTCTGAGTAAGCTTAGACATAAGGATGAGATATGTCTGTCGGTTTGTTTTCTCGAAATGTGATCAAACGGTAGATATTCTATCAAATCGGTAATATACTAAGAAACCGGTAAATTTAAAAATATACATTTGTACGCTGTCGGTATACTCGATCATAATAATTTATAATTGATTATATGAAGGCTATGTATAAAAAACTGAGAAACATTGAATAGTGTCGATTTTTATTATATTAGTTACAAAAGTCGCAAAACACGTTTTAATCTTTGAAGCAATAAAATATATATTTGTATAAGTAGATTGACATGTGTTCGACGACTATTGTACTTTCGCGCATAATTTGTTAATTTAATATTAAAATGCATTAGGTATAACAACCGCTACCGTTATTATAGGCCGAGAGCCGTCTACCGAAAAATTTCAAATCAACATAAATTACTGACCCGTTGGTTCAATGATTCTGATTTCCATAATGCTTAAGCCATATTATGGAAACAGATCAATGTCCCTAATGTTATCTAACACATATCTACATAAGTAAATACAGCTCATACGCAACGTATATTGCAACAGTCTGCAGTTTCTGCTGTTAAAATAATTTCTACCTCGCCGCGAAGAACGCAACGCGACTCTCACGCGATATTCTCATAATAATTCGTTGGTGATTGTGCGAGCACTGGTACGTCCATATTTTGTGATGCATGTCGAGAGTGTTCTTATTGGCTATAAATTATTTTATCGGAACAAAATAGACGCGTTTTGAGACGGATTCCTTGTTTTTAATAAATTACGCTGACTGGCGAATGTGGTTGTACATAATGATGCAATAATTTTAATATTGTCACGAGATTTTATAATGGCATCAACAGTATAACAGTCATGATATATGTAAATAACTATGAATTTTATTACATTGACTGCGATATGCTTTTGATGCTGAGCTAAAAGATATAAGAAAAAGGTGTACCGCAAAGAATCCCTAACAAATACAAAACCGTTAAGAATATGCCTTATATCTTATAAGTTCAGTGTCAAAGGGAAAGCCAATGATAAGATCTAAATATTCTATGTTTGTTGTCCGTTGCCTTCTCATACAAGTGCCTGCATTCGTGCCCGTAATACTATTTTGTAAGAGAGAACAAAGCGATCGCATTCGCTAGTCGGCGCCAAATATACAGCCACATGTGTTCCTAACTAAAAGCAGTCGTTCATAGGCCGAGTAGTCGGAGAAGTAGTTAGAATACTTACGTCGATTATATCTAGAAAGAAATTTCATTATTTTTATGTTTTGGTTTTATTTACGTTGAAAACTATAATTTTTTCCTGCATTTGTGTATATATTGATTTGGGATTTTATATGTATTTTCGTTTAATTGTTATCTTTTTATTTGATTAGCATTTCTTTGATTCTGTAACGGGAATGTCAATGTCTATTAAATCTGCACAATTAGAAGGTGCTATCTAATTAGTAATAATAAATTACCTCGCACACGAATTCTTCTAGAAGCGAATTTTTTAAAACTTTAAAATCAAAATCAATGGACGATGTATGTATTTCTACTACCGCCTCCTGGTCTATGAATCGTGTTCTTGTTATATCGGGCTATGGTCGACTGCGGTCTTGAGCAATTCATATTTTATTGCTGTCATCTCGTCTTCAGAGATGATTGCTTGATCTACCGGCACACAGCGGGGCTACCCGCCGCTAATGTCCTTTAAACCTGGTCTAATGATATTTGGATTTGTTAAAACGTTAAACACTAACTATCATTTCGATGGTGCCACAATTTTATTACTAAAAATACCAAAATACTTGTGGGTAAAGCCGGCTTAAGGCTTACAGGCGCCCTGAGTGACATTTTGTCGCCCATTTACAAAATTTCAAGCTCTGAACTTTAAGAGTTACTTTACACCTTGGACAAGCATTAAAATACGGATCTAGCATTATAAGCAGTTTGAGAGAGATTTATAACACTTGACCAGATAAAGAGATCAGATTGGGCGCCTCTTTCTATCGGTCAAACGATCTGGCGCCCAGTTAGCCAAAAGCAAAATGTACGGCTTGTGGTGTTTCACCCGAATACCGCCTTACAAGGGCGGCAATGCACTTGTGATACTGTTATTGCATATTGATAGGTTATAATCATTTACCATTATAAAAAAACCAATAATATAGTAGATATTAAAGTTAAAATTTATTTTTATACATAATTCTGTAAAAAGTGACTCCAACATACGCAAAACACAAAAAAATACAAATCTTCACATCATTAGACCAGACGCTTAAACTTTTACATTTATTTTTTGTAAAAACTTTACTTAAATGTCTGTTGTTTCACGTTGAAATGGTTTTGTTACACAGTTTTTAAGAATCGTAATATTTCGTATCCATAGTAAAATATACCTTTAAGAAAAAAGACTTACAGAATAAAAAAAAAAAAACAAATATTGAAGTTTTTTAGGGCTGGGCATATATTGAAGCATAATCCTACTATCCGACTAATATTATAGACGCGAAAGTTTATATGGATGTTTGTTACTCTTTAACGCAAAAACTACTTAGTGGATTTTAATGATATTTTGGAATAATATAGCTCATATACCCGAATAACATAAAGGCTATGTTTTATTGATGTACCACACGAGTGAAGCCGCGGGCAGAAGCTAGTCTAATAAAACTTTCTTGCTGTATGGTTTACACGAAATTGAAAAAAAAAGTGTAAAAAAGTGTGTGAGTTGTCGATCGTGTTCTAGATGTTTATGGCAAGGTAATAAGGCTAATTATTTGTTGATAAAATGTTACACTAATTGTTATGACTAGAATTGCTGATTATGTGTAGTAAATAGATGCGTTTACTCAAATATAACAAAGTTTATATTAGAAAGCTTTCACTAAGTACAAAAGGATTGCATTTTATTTTAGTTTTATAGATAAGACAACAACGAATAACTAAAAATGTCCTTAAGACTCCGATTATGATTATAACAGGACTCGCCCCCTTTCCACGGCAGCGGTGGTAATTACGTCTGCGCTGACTGGTCGCTTAGCTTAGCGCTTAGAGCCTGGTGACATGGTCTGATTGCACGTTTGTTAATGTACATACAATACAATTAAAATATTATACAATTGTTAATATATATATGCATACATACGCTCGTCGAGTTGCGAGAAAGTTCTATGTCTGTTCTATTTCATTCCATCACTTACTAGGCTTGGGCACTGAGCGTGCAAATTGTTAGTGCGGGCGTAATTTATGGAATAAACATACGTTCTTATATATCTGTCTTATTCACACAATTTATTCGTTCTAAATATGGGTGCCACTGCCACTTTGCTCGCCGCTACCATAGGCGAGGCGACTAAAAAAAATCTGTTTAGTCCGTCAGTTAGATTATAAAAAATATTAAACAAGTAAGTATTTTTTAATTGATCAAACAAACACTGACGAATATATAAAGTGCATTCTAGTTACGCTTGACGTCACACCCAGGTACAATTTTTACTTGAAAGTGACGTCACAAGCCCCCACTCCAAAACTTTGATGCTCTTTATCTTTGTAATTTTTAGTTATCTTGAAAAAGCAAAAAATATGTGTCTTGTATTTTTTTATAATCTAACTGACGGACTAAATAGAATGATAGTTTTTTGATATCCAGTATTCATCTAAATTGTATCCCCAGCTGGATAAAAAATATGAATTGCCCTTGCCGTCAGTGTGTACTCTTACTATGGATACGAAATTGGAAAAGCATCATGAAGGTAACATACGCTTTTTTGATTAATCAGGAAACTGTCAAGTTACTTCCTACGTTATATACAAAGCTATTTTGTTACAATATATATTTTTCCATTAACTGAGTCGTGGTTAATTTAAAAGAAGCTATGTTATCGTAAAGGTTGTGATATTTGTATGTTTTTAAAGTTCATTAATTACAGTTTTCTTTGTTTCAACATCACAGTCAGTATTTTTGATTCTCATTTAAATTATTACGCTCGATCCTACGCTTAAATTATGGTGGCTGGTTTTAATAAAAGGTGAAACAAATACATTTTGTTTTTTATTTTACTCTTAGATAAATAATTTTAAATGAATTAGCTCTTAGTAGGTACATTTGTGATATAAAAAAAACAAATCTACATTTACAATAAAGAAAATTCCTTTGCTCCTTACAAGAGTGTTAAAAATTATTATTGAGTGCAAACAAGTTTAAACTAAATGCTTTTAGGAATGAGAAGTACTTATTTACTTCTTACTTAACAGTAACTGGCGATGCAGCTGTTTTCATTTGAAAACAGCACAGAAGAGATACAGAAAGTAATTCATGTTATTTATACTAACATTCAAAGAAATATTCACTGTATTGTCAACGAACTATTGAAGTGTTGAAAAAAATATATGTTGACTTCACCTTGAAACAAAAAAGTTTTCTCAAAATAAGTAAAATGAAACAGATACCAATAAGAATAGAAACAACAAAACAAGTACCTAAGAGACCCGTTCACTCTGTTTTGTATATTTTTTACCAGCAGCGGAATTCTGTTTAGACAATTATACTTATACCTTTGAATATAAACCAAAGACGGCCTTCTGGTCCTTAATGTGTTCACACAACTTTATCTTTGAATAAGTATAAATTAAATCAAAGTCAGACTCCTGGCTATCACCCTAGGCCGTACCTTACCTTATTTGTATTGATAAAGAATTGCAATCCAGCGGCATTTTTGTTGGATTCAACACATGACTCTGAATCCAGCAGAGCTTAAAAGTTTACTAGACTACTGGACTGCTTGATCCAGCATTTCTGGTACGGTAAAATGTGCACCAACACATGTCAGGGTCCGGGGCAGCTTACATTGTGCTGGGCTTGATTGCTGGATCCAACATTGCAATCCATAATACTGATAACAAGACTGTCACAGTCTCTCGTTAGTGTAGACCTCAACATTCTTCATATCCAGGTTGTGCTGTTCGTCTATCACACTCGTGCGCTCTTGTCTGTGCGTCGCCACTTTTCTGATGTGTTCGTACACCGACGGATAACACCCTGTGGATCAGACACAAGTAGGTAACTAACAGTTTATTTAACAGTAGGTATCTGAAAACTAAATTAAAAAAGGCATTTAAGAAAACAGTTATTACCTAAAGTTTATAATGTGAAAAAAGTGCTTGGTTAATTATTCGTAATTTAAAATAGTAATTTTACCTAATCAAATACTGTTATTCGTTTCATGAAAACAAAATTGCCTAGCTCATCAAAAGCGGCAGCCTGCTTAAAATAATATCTACCGTCAAACATGAAACTGGATGACGGAATGAAATTCCAAATTATATCAGAATCTTGTGGGTACTTCGTATTGTAGGTATTGTTTAATAATTTTCCATTACTTGTGATGGACTGTACCTTATGCTATATAATCAGAAGCATGAAAAAAATTGTCACAGGTACCTACATAAGTAGATACACATATCATAACGCCTGTAATCCCGGGGAAGGTAGAGCCAAAGCGGTAGCTGCCCCCTAACCACATTCAGTCAATAAATTAAATTGAGTTAGAAACAGTCAATAAATAAAATTGGGCTGGGTTAGATGAAAAATTGTAATAAAGTAGTGACAAGTGGCTAGTTTTTCGCCTAATAAATCTCACCCCCAAATCCCGTTAAACCATTAGTCGCATTTTACTAGGCAAGGAACACAGTTGGCATAGGTACCTATAGAGCTGTTAAAATCCTCTCTGTCCAATCTGAACAGCTCACAGTTGGTGACTGCCACCACAGACGTGGTGCGGAACCTCTGCTTCATCACGAGGGCAATCTCGCCAAAGAAGTCGCCGTCTTCCAGGTGGCACACCTCTATCCCAGAACCGGAGTACACGGCCACTGTGCCTTTGTCTATGAAGTAGAGGCAATCGCCTAAAACAGGATATCATTAGCTAGTTGTACTAACCGTCACCATTTAGTGGCGTAGCTAGGCAACAAAGGGTGGTGGCTGGTGCTAAAAACTGGAGCCACTCTGTGCAGGTCGAAAAATACCTTTTCATATTGTGTCAGTAGTAGGTACCTACCTACCATAGACGAAGATTATAAAAGGACTGACAATCATACGTGACTCAAAATTCGTGAAGGCCAGCCTAACCCATACGAAGATCATGTATACTTTTTTACTTTTACTTCTATTATAAAGTGGAAAGATTTGATTGTGTGTTTGTTTCCATTAATTAAATAGCCTCCGAAACTACTTTACCGATTTGAATAATTCTTTCACCAATGGAAAGCTACTTCATTAGCGAGTAACATAGGCCATAATTTATTCCCGTATTCCCACGGGAACGGGAATTAGGCGGGTGAAACGCGAAGCTATGCTATTTCTCATAATTCATACGCCAACTAATTCAATAGTTGAAAGAACTAATCTTTAGTGGTCAATTGTGCTCAGATACCGATAGTGTTAATCTTGAAGATGATGTCCCCAGCGATGAATATGACCAGCTTGAGCTTGAAGCCGATCTGCAGCAGCAGCGTGCGTGGCAGCTGCTTCAGAAACTCCAACTGCTGGACCAGCTGGCGGCCGGTGTGCATGATGATGTCTTCGCGGAGTTGCCCTGACACGCACGACAGGATCGGCGCTTCCTGGTAACATATAATATACATCCTACTGTACATTTCGTCACGTCCACAATCCCCGAAGGCATCGGCAGAGTTAAAGAGGCGGCAAGCCCCTTAACCATATTCGGCCAAAAAATTAAACTGGACTGGATTAGATGGAAAATTGTGAAAAAGTAGTGACAAGTAGCTAGCTCGTCAGCTACAAAATCACACTCAAAACCCGATATACCAATTGTCGCCTTTTACGACATGCATTGCATTTTAGGCAAAGAACACAGTTGGCACATTCCCAGACTAACAAGCTTCCTGCTTAATATTCTAAAAATCATCAAATATTACAAAGGGAAAAAAGCTAGTGATTCCCTCCCTCCTCCCTAATCTGAAACTGAACTAAAATTCATCAAGTGTCACCAGAGGGAGGAGGGGTCATAAGTAAAACCTCACGTGATCAGTGGACGCACTTAAATTAATTAAAGGCCAAGACCGCTTTTGTCGTCATTCAATGGTCGCCATTTTACTTCTTGCAAATGAATGTTATTTTAAACGCCACCAACTTATATAAGTTTTCTGTCATGGCATTCGCGGTTCCAAATATCCTACTTGCAAATCGGTTTTATTTTTTGTTTAAGGATAATTGCAAAAATAAAATTCAAAGGGCTCCAAATCTGTTAGAAACGGGGTTTTTTCAGTACTGCTTGCTTTTTGCGTACCTGCTGATATCCAAATAAAATACTTCTTTATTGAGTACTAGCAGCGCCCCGCGGTTTCATCCGCGTAGTTCCCTTTCCAGTGGGATTACAGTGAGGATAAAATATAGCCTATGTAACTCGCTGATAAAGTAGCTTTCCATTGGTGAAAGAAATTTTCAAATCTGTCCAATAGTTTCGGAGCCTATTCAATGCAAACAAACAATGAAATTTTTCCTCTTTTATAAAATATTAGTAGGATAAGTTCAACATCAATACCACAAAGAAGCATGACTGATATCGAATGGCGTAGAACTTGAGTATCTTCTTCTTGATCCTGGGAGGCAGTTTCCTCTGGTTCATGTACATTTCCACTTGTCTAGTCATCGTAAAGTACTTGGCGGCCGCCGACTCTTGCCCGTACATTGCTATTATGTACTTCAATCCACAATGGTATACGAGAAACTACAATAATATTAGATGCTTCATATTGGTAAGATCTACATTTTTGGTTTCTATTCGGCTAGTAGGGTACTGGTAAACTGGTATGAAACTAAAAATTTCTGTCCATCATCATCATCCTAGCGTTATGCTTAGACGGAGTACGCTTAGATCATGATATATGATTTAGCGAGTCTGGTAATTACGTTAAAGCGACTGCCGAACTGACCTACGTAACCCTTAGATTAAGTAACCAGACAATTAGGTTATGACCATGGTTAAGTACAAATCGATAGTTTAAAAATGTCTGTCCCGGACACTCAAAATTATCAGCAGCATACCAATACTCTGACACCATTTCTGTGTATCTTCTACCCGAACCTAGTAATATTTAACAGCTGCTAACTCTAAATCTCAGACAGTTAAACGCAACGACACAAATTACAGATTATTATTTTTACCTTTGATATAACCCAGGATATAACGTAGAAAATTTCTGAACACTCAAACCTAGTATTCAAGTTCATGTTTGAATTCTTTCTTAACATGGAAACTGCAACAATGAAAATTAGGCTTTAAAAATTGGACTGGTCTGGTGATTGAGTGGTCAGAGAACCCGGACACGAACCCAAGGGTCGGGTTTCGGTGTGATGTACATGGACATTTGTACTCGAGTCATGGATGTTTTTATACAGTATTTAAGTAAGCATACATGCTTAGTTTGGAACAAGGGAATTGTTGTGTCAGTCTGGAGTCTGCAAAATTTATTTTATACAAGCTGACCCGTCGCACTTAGATGTGACAATTTAGAAGTGATTTTTTTTTGTTTTGTGATTGAATTATTGTTTATTTGACTATTTGCGACACAATCCAGCTCTTTGTTACTCACTGGCTCTTTCCACGGAGTACACAAATCGTATATCACAAGTAGAGTTCCACAGTTTCGCTTGAGTCAGCCATGAGCATTTTCTCGGATTCACTGGTGAATATGAACCCTCACTTACGTATTCCGTCCCAAATTGGAAGTATATATTCCACATTATATACGTGAGGACGTACAAGGTCAACTCTATACCAGTAGTGGTTCTGATCTGAAAATATATTCATAATTATTGGATCGCATAACCGCTACTACCAATCTATTGATCCAAAATGCGTCAACGATCATTAACAAATTGTGACGTAACATATAAATTGTAAACACGTCAAATTCATACTAAAAAATAAACAATCCTCGATCAATCAGCACCTTTCTTATAATTTTCGGTCAGATTGGCTGCTGTGACAGAAATAGTTTAAAAGGATAGATATTATTACCTATTTTCAAGCAATCTTATAAAAATTCTGTTCAATTTTTTTCTCACCTCATCCCTAATTTTAATACAACGAAAGTGGCTCACTAGCATAGCCTGATGGCAAGCACCGTGGTCTGCTAGGGGTGTCACTCGAACCTTTGACGACTCGTTGAGGATTAACCGCGCCAAAACCATAAGAGACAACAGCCTGACCATTATATTATCCTGTTAGCGGCACTGCTATTTTTATTTTATTTGTTCAGTAAATATAAATATATCAGACTACATCAGATATATAGATCTGACTCTGAGGTTAAGCACTTATATTACGGATATAAGAAACAACAGTGGTATAACAAATATATACTTATTGGATATTATCACCCAGACACAACAAATAAAGTATTCATCACGCGAATGTTCGTCCTGGGTGGGGATCGAACAACTCTTGGCGCATGGGGCAGGGTCAGTACCGAATGCGCCATCGAGCTTGTCAATATAGTGATAATCCTGTGAAAATTATGCAATGGTGGTGATGCCTGACTCTCCGACTAAAACATTCTTCTCCTCGGCTGGTCCTTTCCTATGTTGAAGAGACCACGGGATAGCTGATACGACTTATAGCACCCCCATCGAAAATTCTCAACTTACCCCAAGCCTAAAAGCTTTCGCTATATTCGTCAAATAGCAGAATTGAACAGGCAGCCTGAATATCCTCATCGACACAAGGATTGTATACGGTGTAACACTGGACAGCATCAGCAGCCCGGGTAGAAAAGATATTGCGGAAAGCAGGTCCACAATCAGCCAAGTTCGAGTGTATTTGCAGAATACCTTAAATTAGATCATTTTTTGTTATAAAATCCATACAAACTAATAAAATTTAAGCCTGATTTGTATGTAAAACAGTGTTTTGTGTATATGTAAAAAAAAGTACAGACAGACCCGGCAAACGTTGCTCTGCCGTTAAACAATCGCGCTTAGGAGAGGGGAGATGGTAAGAGTAAAAAAATATTTTACGACCTACTGTCATTACCTAATGTCACCTACCAAATTATAAAAAAAAAACATGAAAATGCGAGCCGTTTTGGATTTCCACCGCAAACACGCAAACACCGTGACATTCAGGTTTTATAACTAACTGAAGTGGCGTGAAGTTTAGTTTTTATATATTAGAAGAATTAGATAAGAGCTTATAACTTATAACAAAATTAATTTATATATAAAAACATATGTATGCTATAGATACTTGTAACAAAGAGAAATTAAATTAAACATTGTATCTCGAACAGCGCCCGTGTGAGAAAAATAATAACCTTTTTTAAATCCAGGACCACATATGTATACGTATTTCCCTCCACATATCCGGTGAAACAGTTAGCAAGGATTTGCACCATAACAGAGATGTCCGAAATATATAGGATGAGCATATAATCCTGAAAATTGGCATTGTAATTATTTCCTTTAACCAAACATTTGCTAAAGAGTCGCAATCGGAGATATAATTCCAAAACATATTAACTCATATAATTACAAAGTTATTATTAGTATGTAGATACGTAAACCGAAACACGGGTCAAATATTTTCATTCGAAGACTAAGTTACAAGTTACTTCTTGTGTTGCCTCGTTTTCGTTTCGTATAAAAACTCTTACAATCGATTCTATCAACGATTCTGTACAAACTTTATTGGTGTTTCGTTTTTAGGTTCCATATATTATATAGATACTAAAGATTGTATAATAAGAGTTCGGAGGTATACAAAGGTAAAAGGTACCTCAACTAATCAGTATATTGCTATGAATCTGTAGAGCAAGGGGTGCCCTGAAGCGAGGCCTTCAAGTTCCGGAGGGCTTAGCCCTAACAACAAGACCTGCTCTTTGTCTTCCAGGCAAACTCACTCAAGTAAACTCATACTCAAACATTGTTGGGGGTTGACCTATTGTTAGGTGTTAATGAAACACTGCTTGAGGGGTAGCTAGTTTTATTGGGCTCGCCATTTGTATAGCTCCGTGGGCGTATTCTATGGTTTTATGGTTTAATTTGAATTTTGAATTCAGCCTATTTATTCCTTTTTAAATTAATGAGTTTTTATGGCCAAAGAGTAATTACCAATAAGGAGGTTGGTTGTCTGACAAACATGTTGAATGACCTGCAGGACACTATAAATAGCCGATGATGTAGCAACTTATACCTATTAAGTATTTGGATACATATAAAATATTTTCATCTAATGATGGTCTATGTTTTCGCGCCCAAATTTTAAGCTACTAACTACGATATTATCTACGTGTTAGGAATATGATTGGCGACATGAATAGATGATGGTCTTGGCACAAAATTATAATTTTGAGTAAATTGAGATTAAAGGTAAGCCTATAAATTGTATGATATTTTAAAACGCAAGTGTGCATACGTCCAAAAGGTCTTGTCAAACATGGTTGTTTTCAAAATTCAAAGAATTTCAAATTCTTTGTATGCACGGAACACATCCTCCATTCATGTTTTCAATTGTTTCCATATGTACCACGTGGTCATGTGTTGTAGCATTGTGCATCGACAGCACAAAGTTGGAGACGAAAGTGGAGATGACGAATAACACTTCGAGCCATAGGCGAAGCTTGCTGTAGGGATGGATAGAGAGCGGGTGGTATAAGTATTGGCGATATTTTTCGGCGCTAAGAGCTGCATACGACCTATAAAAGAAACAACCGGTTTTAGGAAACCCTAAGAAATCTTATGCATAAGTAAGTATAGTGAGATGACTCTCCTGCAGATGAATATTCTCATCTTTATTATTTTTTCCGTAGAGTTATGTCCCATGTGTAGTCAGAATCCGCTTATACTATGTCCCGGGATTTAACAAGTCCGATTAATACATTACAGCAACTACCTATCTAATCTACGTAACGCTAGGCTTTTCCGGCATCGCTAAGCAAGTGGTAGGTAGTGGTATAATTCGACGGTTTGCACTGACTGACTTATACGCGCTTTTCTTTAAGACCTCGAATAGGACTGGGTATTCTGTTCAACTGTCCAGGTAACCCTTATACTGACTCTGGATAAAAGTACAAAAAATCTCATTTTACTTCCATTACTTACTTGAACATATTCCGAGCCCTCACATCATCTGTACGCACAGTAGTCAGGTCTAGTAATATTCGTTGCCACTTGGAGCATCGTATGCCGAAAGTCGACATCTTTTCACTGGGCAAGTGGCAATCATGACCTTGGAAGTAGCTAGGGGGTACAATGGCAGTTGGAGTCTTCTTCTCCGGCCAGAAGCGTTTCTTCTTCACGCTGAATGGTATTCTGGTTTTTGAAGAATCCATTTGGTGTTTAATAATTTTGACTTTTAACGCTCCTTATAAATACACTTCTATAAGACGCCAAATTAGAGATAAAATGGGAAAATTTTATGTACGTAATTTTGACTAAACGTCGACTTTACGTTGACAGTAAAAATTACCATGTCATAGATAAATGAAGAAAATATAACATAGATAACTTTATGCTAACATTATGCTAAGGTCTAATCCTCATGCTCATATATAGGTCGGTACATACAAGACCTACAAAATGGTCTACAACTTGATACAGAGCATATCTAAGCCCACTGCTATGCATTAACTACGAAAGTTATTAAATAGTGTAAATAATGTACCAATAATGGCATTTTAATACAATAAAATCTTTTGCTTAATGATATTGTCTCTATTGTCTTGAAATCCTTTATAAGCATAAGATTACTTTGAAAAACCTTACTTTGTTTCAGTAATTTTGCCTTGTTTAATAGTCACTTACTTACTACAAAGGATTGCACAAATTTAATTAATTAGTATTGGAGAAAACTTCGCACAAATATTTTCTTCCTCTTAAATCTCTCTACGATATTAGCTACCTCCATCAAAATAAATTAATAAACATGAGGTAAGGCGAAATAATATTGATAATAAACGAACACATAGATAAACCGTAACGGAACATGCTAAGAAAGATCAAAAAATACCAATATAGGTAGATATAATAGTTTAATATTTAAAACAATTGTATTGCCTATTTACATTATTATTTATCATTTTATTAGTTCCCAGGGTATAACAGCCTTCCCTATTCTCCATGCGCCTGCGCAGAAAGACGAACAAAATGTAGCGCTAAGGAGTACTTCTGTCAGATTGTCGATGAGTATTAACTTCCTGTAAAAAATATAATTACATCAATAAGGGACCGGATAGTGGTTAAAAAATCTAATGATGTTATGAAGAGATAGTTACTTCATAGATAATTAACGAATAAGTACATTTTTTAAGTTCCATAGCTTTCATTTTCGTTAGTTTATAAACTGACTACATTGACGGGATTAGGTGATGAGCTTATAATCTAATTAAAATCATTAAAAACACTTACCCAAAGCAAAACTCATAAAGCACATAGTCAAAAATTGGTTTTCTACAATCAACATTATCACACCTGGATAATGGACCATTACAAAGATCTCGTCTTATAAATTGAGGTAGATATCTAAAATGCTCATTTATTACATCAGTTGGTACATAGTAGCTTTTAATTTGACTAGTAAAACTTAATTCATTGGTAGATTTTGAAGTCTGGTTCCCGTTGACATCATAATTCTCATTATCTGAAAGTATACTAAATCCTTCGAAATTTTGTTGAAGGTTTCTTTCAAGATAATTGTAATTTCTCCATGAAACTATATCATCTGCTTCATTAGTTTGTCTTTTGGCTGTAACATCAATAATTCGATATAGTGCTCTTCGGCACATTTCAAAGAGACTAGGTGGAGAGCACATATGACTATTCGATACATTTTCATGTTGTGACGGTTTTTGAATGTCTAAATGCCATTCTCTAGACTCTTCTGTGATTTTTAGTCTGATTTTGTTGCTTTTCGCTCCTTGCTGATGGTGACTGAGGCATCTGAAATGAAAGTAATAATTACATTGAGAATTAAATATCACCGGGACCAGTAAAACGGGACCGTCCTGTTCATAACGGGGCGGCTAGTTGCTGTAGATTCTTTGCATTAAGGTTTCTAACATCACGTGAGCATCAATTTGAAATATTTTACAAGAAGTAGGATATACATATTTCAAAATAGGTGTCCGAAAAATAACATGCATCTTTTACTACTTAATAAATAAGCATTTATTTTTTCTTTTCTTTTCGCCAAATTCCCTGCAATATCTATACTCATAATAAATCTGTAGAGAGGTCAATTCTGTACATGAAATATATTTTCAAAACAACTATCAGGGGGTGATTAGTGATCGATACTGATGCCAAAACATGCAATCAGTAAAATTATTGTCTGTCTGTCTGTCTGTCTGTCTGTCTGTCTGTCTGTCTGTATGTTCCTTATAGAAACAAAAACTACTCGACGGATTTTAACGAAACTTGGTACAATTATTCTTCATACTCCTGGGCAGGTTATAGTATACTTTTCATCACGCTACAATCAATAGGAGCAGAGTAGTGAAGGGAAATGTTGGGAAAACGGGAGAAATTACTCCAGTTTTTAAGCTTCCGGCGCGTGTGCAGCCTTAATGGTTAAAGTTACATAGATATCATGTATGACGGAAATAGTCTTTATAATATTAACCACAAACGCGGGTGACACCGCTGGCACAGCTATCATACATATTTGTATAAAATATTGTACATGTTAGACAATAAGCATAGTTTTAAGAGGTTAAAAAATTATATTCCATACTTGATCACCCTAGAGATCGCCTGCACCGTATTATTCTTAACTTAATTATCTATGTGAATTGACTTACTCTGTCTACAGCCAAACACAATTTGTTTCTAAACCAAGCGGCCTGCGGGAAAAATCGAAAAATTATGTCAACGTATTCTAAAATGAAAGGAAAGTGACGTAATTATGTTTGAGACAGACTCAAGTAACTGTGCCGTATCGCCTTTCTCAGCTAATTAAATTTTAATAAGCTCGTTAGCCACTTCGTCAAAGGGGAGGTTAATATTTCGTTGTTAAGAGGGAAATGTTTGGCTGATTCATAATAGCCATTGGCATTTACTTTCTTATTGTTCTGAATATTTTACTCCGGATGTTTACATTGGTTAACGTTCCGACCATCCGTGGATTTCTGGTTGCCAAGGTCAACCTCTTGTTTTGGACAAGTCTATTCTTTAATTCTATCATAGTATAAAACAAAGTCGCCGCTTCTGTCTGTTCGCTTAGATCTTTGAAACTATGCAAGAGATGTTGATGCAATTTTCACCAATATACAGAGCGATTCAAGCGGATGGTTTATGTGTATGGTTTCATAATATTGTTTTGTGCTGACCGTGCGAAGCCGGGGCGGGTCGCTAGTAAGTTATAATTTTGAATAATTATTGAGATCTAGGGATAGCGGGAAAAATTATGTCTTTTCTTTCTGTCTGTTTTTTTCCGGATAATGTCTTGAAAAGTCTGGACCAATTTTCTTTGGAAGATAGCTGGTGTTTTAAGAAGTAGGTAACTAGGGATTCTGTGCAAAATATTTATACTAATTTACACTTTTTTGTTACATTCCACGTGGACAAGTCGCAGACAACAGCTAGTGAAGTATAATATAATTAACCTACTTGGGATAACCGTTTAATAGATATAGACCAACAAAATAGATAAACATTGCTAATCGCACATTCAGATAAACGAGTTGCCTATTTCTACTGGCTTCTAAAAGTAGCTTCAGACTTTACCATCAGACATGTGTAAACATTTCTCTAGAATTGTTTACCGCGATAAAAGCATTAGGATTGCTCCATACAACCCAACGTTCAAAGTTAATGGCGGTGAATTCAGTATGAGTGTGTTAGAAATGAAAACAATGTTGATGGTTTTAAAGAGTCTTGTATCTTGTCGTTTACTTGAACTTATCGGTATTATAGCAGCCACAAAAGTAATTGTGCATTATTATAAACGCGGATGACACGTAGATAGCTCAAGTTATTACGGTGAAGATCAGTAGTACAGTATTAGTATAGTACAGGTATTCAAATTTCACAATATGAATAAATAATACAACGACCATCGTTCGTTGTACCTAATTTGCTAAATATTTTGTTTGATTTGTTTTATAAGTGACTACCACTATCATCCTATCTATGACCGAAGATCCTGAAGCAAGAGTATAATAAATTCACTGGAATGGTGCGTTATATCAGACTCTTGCTTCAGGATCTCAGACATGTTCAGAAGGACCCGTGACTTTGTCCAGAAAATATAAAACTATAAAGGTCAATCCTGGCTTGAAACAAACATGACGACGCTTAAGAACCAAGACCATCTATCTACAAAAAGTCGACTTCACAGGAGACGAAAAAAACGTTTTATTTCCTTAAATTTATTACGTCACGTAACTTAGGTGGTATTGGTATTTTTTCATAACTTCTTATTTAATGCGAATTTGACGTTACTGATCAAAGGAAACGATGCGTAAATTAATCATAAAAATAACTGCATTAAAAAGTAAAAAGCGCCAAAAGTGTAGATAGATGGTCTTGGTTCTTAAGCGTCGATGAGTACATGGCTTGCATTAATTGTTGATCTACAATTTTGGCTGACGTTTGCTATTTGATACTGTTCAAATCTTTTCAAAAATTATAATTAATCATAACATTTATACCCGATATTGAGGCTCCTTGTCTGTTGGTCCCGGAACATGTGATACCACAGCGCGTATGGGATCGACATCAAACTGATGTTCCTCCAGAAGCGAAACTCGCAGTGGTGGTAGTTGTACACAGGTCTCTGTGGGAGCCATTGCAGTTGGTTGTCTAAAAAAAGAGCAAAAGCCTTAAGGATGGATGTTCATTGTAACATTTGTTAATGAAAACTGGCGGTTGAATGAAGAAATTGGAGCTGAGTATGTAGGTGAGTAGGAAAGTAGGTAATTGTTGACAGTCAAAAAAGCGTACAATTTGACATTTAAAACAGATAATATTGTAGATTCCCACCACGGACTAGTAAAAAAGAACGACTTAACGCTATCATACTACAGCGTTAAGCTACGTTTATGCATGTGTGAGTGAGATTCTTATGGATAGCAGATATCGCAAATCTGTCATTTGGAGCACTAATGACAATGTGTGCACCTGCAGAGCTTGAACGTCTAGTTAGTGGCGCGGAGTCTTTCTTTTTTTACTTGTCCATAATTCCCACAAAGTATTTCCTTTTGCGGATTTGACCAGTTCATTATTAGGTTTATTCATACCTTATTAAGTATTGCCCAACTAAAAAAAAATATGAATTGCCAGAACCAACTCGGAATGATTAGTAAAACATTTCAAAGATAAAAAAATCTAACCGCATAACCAACAGCTAATTACCACACCCAAACATTAACAGACTGCCTGAATTAATAAGCGACCACGAAAGCGCACTCCAATGAACTAATTTGGGGCATCAATCAAAATCACCAGCAAGCCACGCAACCACGGAGTTCGCTCATTAGCCGACATTACCGCGCCCCAATTTAACTCGGTGCAATAGTTAAAATTGTGGTTCAACTGCAAACCGCTCTAGTTTACGCGCTCGTAAAGCAAGGAAGACAGTTGCCACAGTGCTTGGACAGCAGTGAAACTGCGCGTTGGTTTTGCTGTTTGATTTGTATACCTGATTGAATTTATGTTGTTAAATAAAATTCAAAGAAAGACTATCACAATGCAAGTTCAACGAATGACAGCTATCTGAATGAATTGATAAATATGTGGAGTATTAGTTTCAGCTATTTTCTTAGTAAAACCTCATATTGAAGCTATAAACTTAACTGAGTTACGTCGCTGGTCTTCGATACCTTATTGAATTTAATCACGTAAACTACCTACCTTAAAACAAAAGACATGTAGGTATAACAGTTGTATAGTAATATTCACATTCATCAGAACACGACATTATTGGATTCATGGCTAAAGACCTGCTTAAAATCCGGTGAAATGGCTTTACTGTCAGTTAGTTAATTGCGGCAGGATGGTCGTTATAGTCGCAGGCGCCTCGGATAACAGTCTGTCTACGTTAAATCAAACTTAACTCTTCCTCATTGATTCCGGTGACCTGATTTTGGCTCGTTAAATAAGTAAAAACAGATTTAGTAGGTGCGATATAAATGGATTTTTAGGTGTTGCAAATGAATAGTAAGTATGAGTGACTACTATCGTATCGTCTTTTACTTCTATGGTAAATGATATGTAATATTTCAAAGAATTACTTGTTCTATCTATAATCAAATGAGTAGGTTTTTGGGAAACAATTGTGACTTTTAGTGATACCGATTACTTACTTTAAATAGTCGTCTTTCTCTCAAAATTTTTGGAATAATACGTATCATTTGCCATTAAAACCGATCAGATAAAATGATCTCAATAACGTAAATTTACTGTGACTTACTTCCTAGTTAACGAAATAAATGTCAATTCAATAACACAACATCGATCACAGCACTCAATAATTGACGAAACAACATGATTACCACAAACCGATAGATACCGCAGGGCTCGCAGCTCGCTCAACCTCAGCGGCAATTCTGTCAATTCATTCTCATCCAATATCAGGAACTTTAGACTTCTCATCTCCCCAATCTCATCTGGGATAACCTTTAGTCTATTACCGCTCACATCTAAACACTTTAGACATCTCAACCGAGATATCTCGTTCGGCAATTGTGTTATATCATTCCCGCTCAAGTAAAGACTCTCCAAATTTTCCAACTTGCAAATTTCCTTAGGCACTCGTGATAACAAGTTCTCTTTTAAGTATATATCAGTGACTTCCAATTCTTCTCCATCCAGTCTATGGATGGGGAATTCTGTGAAGCCTCTATAGTTCCAATGTAGCACTTTTGCTGGTAAGATTCCTTGATTGTAATTCATGTTTGGGTTACCGAGAATGTATTTTGCTGTAACAATCGTCACCTCTTAATTGACATTTGAAAAAAGTTTAAAGAATCAAATCTTGTCACTTTCGTCTAGTCTGGAATACAAACCTCTAAATCTTCAAGGTCCTTATCTTTCATCAGCTGATTGTAAACATGAAATATTTCTGTCTTTCACTGTTCAAAGTTTATACGATACTGGAATATCTCTCGCGTGGATTGTGGCAAGTTTTCACGCGTCCTCAATTGTTTATAATGATTTACACTACACAATATTTACATTAGTGCACTGTCCTCTTGTGGTATATCCTCTCCCTCGGGATGTAAATTACGCAACATGTAAACACAGTATGGTATACTCGTAAATCCCGAACTGGGACGAGCTCCCGATGATCCCGTCTCGGGAAGACTGCATCGCGTCGCGTCTGTGCGCGTCGTGAATTATTTTTAAAACTATAACAAGGTCTTTGCTATTGAAATATTTGTCAAAATTAACTTCGCCGATTTAGCGATCTGTGTGTGCTGTGATAACAGAACGAAAGTTGGTCGTCAGTATTGTTTTTTTTTTTGTATATTTTGGGCGTTAATATTGGGGGAATATCTGAAATATTTATTATATAAAAAGTAAGCAAGTTGAATATCGTAATCGAATCCATTGATGCTGACGTTGCTTTGTAAATATTTTATAAATTGAAATAGATTATAAAGATAACATTTTAATAAATTATTTTATAGCTTCATCCGAAATGCATTGATAACATAATTAAAAAGTACGATTTCCACACAAGACTTCTACTACAGGAAATATGGGGGTAAGGATAACGTGACCATTATTTTTGTACGAAAATTCATAGCCGCTACACGTATCACTAGGGACACCAGGATAGTAACCATAAAGGGGGACGTATGCTCACGTTAGGTAAGGAGAATAATCACAATTCTACTGTGACCAGTAAATAATGCAACAAATACCTACGATGAAGGCTTATGCTGCATTTCATGATCAAAATATTTTTGAAATGGAAGGATATAGGAGCCGCGGAAAGCCCAGGCTCACCTACCACGATCAGATTGGTCGTGTATTAAAAGAAGGTGATGTTAGGAGTCATAAAAACCGTAGAGCTTGTATGAAAAGGATTATGAATGTTGAAGACGCGAGTGAGGTGTGTAAGGATCGTGCCATATGGCGTTCGGTTCTCTCTGCCTACCCCGTTAGGGAAGTGGCGTGAAGTTTAGTTAGTAAAATATTTTTTGCCTGATTCTTTATAATATGTTAATTTATTATAAAGTCCTAGTTAAATAGTCCATTGTCTATACAAGTCTGAGGTCAACATGGGACTATACTTTTATAGTCCCATGATGAACTTGGACTTAAAAAGACCGGACCAACTGTTCCTTACCTATAATTTCTCAAAAAGCGAGTGGTTTACTAGGTTTTGGGTATGTGATTATGTAGGCTACGAGCTGGTCACTTATATTACTTCTATAGTCACTACCTTTTCACAATATTTTCATCAAACCCAGGTCTATTTTATTCTTGGCAGAATGTGGTTGGAGGGGTTTGCTACCCCTTTGACTCTGCCTACCTTTGCGGGAGTTGCGGGTGATGATATGTATGAACAGAATTTATTAGAATTACGTAGGTAGATATTACATCTTTATCCTCAACATTCCTCTGTCTAGACTAATAAGCTATCAAAGCTATTAGATAAATGGATTTTAGGTGCAATTTCGTTTTAAACAGTCGAGGATTTAAATCAATCTTTTTTTCCATTTATTAAACACTACAATTTTAACACTTCTTATACATTATATTGATCTTTCTGTTGCAAAGTTTATATAAAGTGCAGGTTCGAGCAATATTTTATGAGCATTAACGTTTACTAATATTTTAGAGATCATACTGAGAATGGGTTAATTTATTGCTTTGGGCAGGAACCAGACTTATTAATGATTTTTCTCTTATTTTACATATTGCTGGAATATTCAGATACGTCATCTGAAAGTGCTAAATAGCATCTGAATATGCAATTGAGTGTACGCCATAATACTGTTACTATTTCTATACATATATACTACCTGTTTAACTAGCACCTAGCTTTCTGAAATCCAGACTTACATTCTGAGATGCAAATGCAGCAAGCCCCTTCAACAACATTCAGCCAAAAACAAAACTGGGCTGGGATAGATGGAAAATTGTGAAAAAGTTGTGAAAAATGGCTAGTTCCTCGCCTACACAATCACATACCCTTTATACCATTAGTTGCCTTTTACGACATGCTAGGCAAGAACGCAGTTGGCAATTTTTTTTTTACCAGACCAATAACATGGGACAAACTTCTACCATTAAATTTTAAATAAAGTCTCAACTAACTTTCACTAGCAGATGTATAAATGAGGTTTCTAATTTTTTTGTTTGCATAAATGCTAAAAAAAACAAAAACGTCAGGGTTCGCGTACGTTTTTCGTCTCACTTATTTATAGAGCAGCTCAAGGTAAAGCCAATATCGTTTGCGATATCTTCAGTATTGGGACCGAGTCTGGCTCGGGTCCAAAGGTTAGTGATGTAATGTTAAACGTATTTGTATGTAATCGATATATGTAGTTGATAGTTACATCGCTCATAGGGATACTTGTTGATTGATTTAGGCAAGTGTATCTATCGTGGAGCGGTGGTAGCTCAATGGTAAGTACACGCGTCTCACAACTGAGGGGTGCGGGTTCAAACCTAAACACGTACCTCTGTATTTTTTAAATCTATGTACGTAGGTATTGATACCACTAGCTTAGCGATGAGGGAAAACATCGTGATGAAACATGCAAATTGAAACCAATTTGGTTTTGTTACCATGATCCAAAAATTGTTTGGTTCCCCTATCTTTGAGTTACGAAAGTCAGATCGGCAGTCGCTTTAATGTAATGACCAGACTCGATAAATCTTGGATAATGGTCTAAGCCAACCCTGTCTAATAATGTCCTCCTAACCGATATCGGTTACGGCGGCCAATCTCAACGAGGATTAGCCATCTGCGCAGGAGATATTATAGTGCACAAGTGTGTGCGCAAACACAGGTGCACTCTCTATTCGTTCACTCATAGGCCGGTGAGACGGCAATCCGACATGACCGGAGAGAGGTCAGGCGCAGGACCAACGGCTTAACGTGCTTTCCGAGGCACGGGGGTGATTAAACCGCCATCTTTCTGACTCCGGGCTGTTACTGAGTAATTTGGATATTGAAATACCCAGCCACAAATTTTTGGCCCGACCCGGGATTTGAACCCGGGACCTCTTGGTCCTTAGGCGGCGCATGCTACCACTAGACCAACGAGGCAGTCAAAACCTTTTACCCTGTCTAAACACGGGACATAACGCTAGGAAGATGATGATCTATTTTTATCAGTCATACGAGTATAACGAAATATCGTAAAAATGTAACTTACGATACTATTCTTTGCGATACATTCTACATTTTAGTTATTTGGCATAATGTTGTTATTCTTACACAGACACTCATTGGGCCAGGACGTCTCCATGTATCTGGACAACGTCTTTGTTGTGCAAGTGTCTTGTTAGTATATATCGCTGCGTCAAGTAACTATGTCTTTCATCATTCTGCTGAATGATTAGGTTTTGTTATTGATCTGCATAATATTTCTCCACAAGAAGTAATAGTATGCACCACACGATATCTATTAAGCTGTCCATAGTTTTCAACTTTTTACTGTTATATTTAGTCAAGCTCTTTAATTGTTACATAAATTGGTACCTAATAAGTAATAAAACGTTCGGTAGCAATCATTAAATCAGATTACATTGAAAGTCATATATTTATGAATCGATAACTTATACTTGAACATAAACATCACTACTGAAAGTGTTTATCTACTCGTTCGAGGACGCAACTCGCCACGTATAAACAAATGGGTTGACGGCCGAGAAAGTCGCTGCTGAAGTGTTTAGTAAACTTGGTCTCTTCGCAGACATCGAGTTAGGATCGATGACAGTCGGGAAAAATGTTATAAAGCTTAGATTTATGTCACAGACACTGAAGAGTGTCAGTCAATTGGTACTTACAATGCGAATTTCCTTTAGAAAAGCACAGAAGAGTTCTGTTTGATAAATGTGCACCATGGTCTGACTGCAATCTTTGATATTTTTTGGATAATATTATAACTGTTTGTATGATTGGCATAGGACACTTATTTTAATTAAACTTTTCGTTTAGAAAGTCACACGTTTTTCATATTAAGTTTCCATTATAGATTGAGAGGTCCAAATAAGTATATAAATTCTGCACTGAGCAACTGATGCTATCAGCTAGCTACATATTTTAAGCTTAGTTATAAAATGATTAAATGGTAAAACTCTAGAATAAGTTAATTTATAAATAAAATATATGATTTTTTTTAAACTTTATTAATGATAAGACACATACTAAGACTTTGTGTACAAAGTTTCCTATTAAGTGCTATACAAAGGACAGTCGATTTAAATGCAAATATCGTTAAAATTCTATATCTCACTAATCAGTACACCAATTAATGTCAGACTTTTTAATTTTGATTAGAAATCGTCAGTGAAGTTTTAAAAGTTCGTAAGTCAAAAAGTACAACATTACAGGATAGCAAAATTCTAAATCCAGCTACAGAAGGATAAATATTTTTTTAACAAAGTTATTGAAAAGTATTTGAAATATGCGCTTTTGTTGCAAGCTCTTTGCTTATGAATAGCAGACCTTTTTTTTGTCAGATCAGCAACCATCCTTTCTGTAGGGAGCCAGAATATTAGAACTTCATTGACGAAATTTTCCGAAAGTACATTAAACTTTAATTACACATTCATTCAGGTATTTACAATTCAAATAAACATTTAAAAAATTACTAAAACAGTTAGTATTAAGAAACATTCGAATAAAGGATGACCAAATTTTTTTAAACCCTAAAATATTCGTAGTAATATAATCTAATATAATCTGATTCAAAGCTCAAATATGTATGTATTCGCGTTAAATATTTATTTTATTCAATAATAGTTTCAAGATTAACTTTTTTTAAAGAACAGATACCTCGAATTAAATATATATTAATATTGAGCTTATAGATTTCTTACATAAATATTTTCTAAGGAAGGTAATTAGGCCACTAACACCTGTATAGAATGATACTATTTTTTTATAAACCCGGAGTGATACTTCATTGATTTTATAATCGATTGAAAGTTATAATCTTAAATTCATTGGAATCTCTCTCACGTTCCATACAATGTATATAAATAACTATATTATATTATATCTACATGATAATAGGAGGCAATAACAAATATGTGAATTATTGATTCGTCATTATAAAGACAAAACGAGTGGAAATATTAAGAAATAGACATTTAAAGACCATCAGTTATTCATTGTTCTTTCCAATTGACATTGTCTTTGACCCAAGTTACAAAAATGAACTGAATAATTTACGAGATTTTTATTATTTATGCATGTTTATTTTCTCATTTGACAAGCCTATATTTTTATTGAAATTATAGCTATGTAATATAGCTTCAATACATAAAATGTTGCATTATAAGGACACTTGTTTTTCTTAGCATTTTTTGAATTTATACATTTTCAGAACAAGTTTTGTGTTTTTATTCGAAATATATTGTATTAATAGTATTTAAGTTAAATATTAGGTAAGGCTTTTTAGTCGGTATAATTTCATGTCTGCATAGAAGACTTTGATGAAAGAGACAATATTGTCTTTCGCAATATTATACCGAAAAAAAAATGTTTTAATAACAATTAAATTATTCACCAAATGATGACAAAAATTTATATTATTTATTAAAGCAAATTAAGATGAAAGAATATTCTGATTTAAATAATAACTAACCGTATTGTTAGAATATGAGAATCAATTATTGTTATTAGTAAATGCAAGATTTAAACGTACGATGTCTGTTTCACGCTATATTCTAACACTTGCATTTTTTACATTATGCAGTTGTATTAGGGCGATAACGATTGTATCAATGTGTGGTGCATTTTAGAGAATTTACATATTAGACAAGCCTTCAGGCAGCATATATGGTTTGTTAATAAACGTCATCAATGTTATATATGTAGGTATTATTGTTTTATAATGCTTAACCTTCGTCGATAGCGCGTGAATAAGTCATCGTCTGTGTTTTAGGACCGAAAAGTGTCGGATATATATACTACGAAGTCAGACTGGTTTTCATCCCTTATGAACTAAAAGATTTTTAAATATCACTATAATTATATTTCTTTGGAACTTATTATGTAAGAAGAGTTAAAACATTTATTAAATGACGTCGCTAACTTGACAAACCGACAAAATCACAATCAATTCAGATACCTACATTGGTGATTTCTATGGAGTATGTGGTATGTATTGAAACTCATTGGTACCATTAGATAAAAAACGTTTTTAAAAATTGGAAGAGGGAAGACAGACGATAATTTATTATAGGTAAAATATGTATAAGTTAGGTATATAAAAATAGCAAACACGATTTATATACCATGCAGAGTTACCACTTACTCCATATAAATTCTCTTTCCTACAGATGTAGCCGGATTTCTTTAAAATAAATGTAGTAAATTCCGTTGTCACATTTAATATGAAGGCTAATTCCCGAAGTTTTCAACTAATGATTCAATATCGCCGTATGATCCTGACACGGCGGCCTCTGCCATCCTCATCATCGCTGTCGAAGGATTGCTGGCGGTGACCGAGCATCAGGGCTTGGACCTCAGGGTTCTGTGGCAGGGCGGGGAACGACGAGCGACGCACCATTGGGGCTGGGCGACCTCCTGCGACGAACAAGCTGTTAGACCAGTCTCTGGCCATGACGAACTATTAACATTTTACTAGTGCTCAAACAATGTATAAAATGTATTTGATCGTTTCACATTGAAATGTAAGAACTATACTTTCTGTTTATTTTAATAATTTAAGACTACTTTGAGGCGTCAAATACGAAAACAGATACCTTTAATTCTAACCAATCTTCTCTGACAAAACCATTAATTAATAATTGACCGCGTATATATGCTTTAATTATTCAGTAGTTACCACACATATCGTAAAAAAATAAGTAAAGATATTGTAATAAATTTCAAACCTATAAAATGTTTCTTTTATAAGTTAAAGTTAACAAAAAACGTTCGACTTATTTCAAGGCTACTAATAGCTTTATGGCTTTTTAGAGCATGAGACGAATGGAAACATGTTTATTCAGAAACTCATCGCGTCGACTCATAGAGAAAAATATGGACATACTCGCTGCCTTTGTGCAACGTTGTATCTCCATCATTTTAAATAATAATTGGACTACTTTCAGACATATTTATATCTATCTTATACTTAGTTGAAAACATCAGCGGCTTTAAATCTAAATTTGTTATTTTGAATCATAACAATAAACATTATACATTTATAGCCTGTCGCTATATTATGCGTCTGTATTAAAATATTCCATAGTAAAGGACGTTGTAATAGAGTAAAAACAAAATAATAGAAAAGCTACTACACATCAGAAAAGCTTTAAAAAGCACAAATGCCTGAAAAACCTCTTCAAAGAGACCTGTAATTTTAGTATTCAATTCTATAATTTGCTGCCAAATTTTATAAACTACAAAGGGTCTATAACTCAGTTATTTTTATTCAGATAACCAAATGTGGTTGTTAAAATAATAAAACAAAATTTTCACTTACGAGTACGATACTATTGATGATAAGCAAATCAGTTTGGAAATTACGGGCTAATAGGTTTGAAATCCTCTTCAGCTACAATGAAATGAAATTATGAATACATATTCAATTAGTATTGAATGTGAGGATTTCAAGAGTAAGCGGCTTTGTAAGGCACAAGCCAATTAGTAATGGAATGGGTACGTCGCAAGACATTTTTTCTAGGCAATGTTATAGATCTACCATCTACAAAAATAATTACTATTGGAGTTTAGAAAAATCATGAAAGGTGCCTACAGGGCGAAGGACCCATCGTTCTGTGCCATAAACAAATTAGATGCGCGTTCAATCAAATGGAAGGTGTTCAATAAGCTGTGAATTAACACCATTGGTTTCGTCGATGTCGGATTTCAATAAATAAACCTACAGTATTTGATTGCAAACAAAACATTTTAAAATGCAAATAAAATGATAAGCAACTAATGTGCCTTCTACATCAACTATGTTACGTGTATTTTTTATTACCTGAAAATCTTTTTCAGTCGTCAGACAGACCTTGTTTCGAACAGAGATTAAAACAATAATAGAAGAGACAGATTAGAGTTTGAATAAATAATAAACATTTAACATACACATAGAAGGTTGCACCATTGAATTTTAGTCTTTTTGTTATCGAAGTAAGAGAACATTGCTTTTTATATAAATTATAGTTAAGGTCGCTTTCAGATTGAAGGCCAAGACAAAGTTGAATCGTATTGGAAATATGCTCATATTTTTTGACAAGATTGGCCTTGTCTTTGAATCTCCAAAAGCGACCTGTATTCTTGTAATAATGAAACTAGACATACCAATGAGCTTTGCAACAGATTGCCGTTTCACAAGTCTCGGTTCGCAAGCTGTCTCACTGATGGAAGCCGGTGCTGACCCCTCTCCATGAGTCTTTCTTGTAGTTTCACTCAAATATGAATTGGTCGAATCTCCTCTAGTATACGGTTTAATTTGCCTACGAGGTGGCGTCTGCTCATCGTCCTTATTCACAAGTGATTCTGCTATTTGGAAGAGTTGCTGACCAAATTTGCTGGACTCTCGCCGCAAGGTCTTCTTATTTGCAAACTCGGCCAGAGATTGACGCCTTTCACCACTCGGGTTGAGCTGCCTCTTCACTCTCTCCTCTTCTTTCACTTTGATCACATCTAGAACTGCATTCACCGTCAAAATCACCAGGAACACAGCAATCCCGAACATGGTTAGCGAATTGTTGTTTGTATCCATTTCTCCGGTTTTCTTGTGTTTACCCTTGACTAATGGGGGTCTTTCGCTAAATACTTGCAGTACACTGCAAGCGTCTTTGAAATATAGTGGAATGACTTTTGTTTTCACATTGGTCTTTACTTTGTCGGGGTTGCTGTTGGCCAGTACCTCAAGTGACATCTCTTTGGGAGTTTCTGGTACTTTTGCAGCGTTCGCCTCCACATTTTGCTTCATGAACCACATATGAACACTGTACATGCAGTAGACGATCACCGAGAGAATAAAAAGCAAGATCTTACGCTCGTTCATGTTTACATCGCAAAAGCGTTGGTTTGTTTTGACAGGGTACCGCGCGTGCGTGTAAATTCTATTCGCGTACTGAACTGTATTGTTTTATAATGTTTAAAGCTTCAATTTTATTTATGATCTTTTAATGTTTTCCGGTTTGTTTGGGTTTTTGAACGTGATGGACACGTTTAGCGTGCCATGGCTTGTGTTGTGTGAGGAGAGGCCCTTTGCGCATGTGCGGCGGTACAGCTGACGGGTCGAACTCCGTTGCGTTCCGTGTTCACGGTTTGGAACGAACGCTTGTTCCAAACTTTTGACAAATGATAAGGGACACAGTTTAAGTCCTTGACAGGAGCGAGGATATTTTTTTTCGTTATCTGAAAGCGTTACGCTCTCACCATATCATATTCATTTGTTACAGACAAAGTTATCTACGGAAGATAAACATTCAATTTCAATAACTTTTATCTGTTATCGATCTCGTGGCTTTATTGATATTGCGTTATAACATTTTATAGAATACTTTCTACAGCTTATTTATTCCATTTTTTCTAATCAATATTCATTCTTTTTATTGAGCTTTTCTTTTCTAAACAAGCAAGCAATTGAAACAAACTTACGATTCATAAATATGTTATTTTGTAAACGTTTTATTACGAGTCTACATAAATATTTTCGGTAAATATTTATGTAGACTCGTAATAAAACGTTTACTTTATGGTTGTAATTCGATTTAAACCAATAAAGTTCTCATTTTATCTATATTCTGTTTGAAAAGCATATTATTATAATTATTATTTCAGTATTCTTTAAAAAAAAATTCTCCAGACCAATTACGCTCGAATATATTTTATATTCCTATACATATTCTATTTAGTTAGGTACATTCAGCTAAACTAATAAAAGCATTGTAAAAACCGTAAAAAAATAAGTACTTTTCGGCTTAATTCCAAAAAGTACATATAACAGTTGCGCAAATAAGTACCTACGAAGATCACTGCACACCCATCTTATCACTGAACAAATTAATAGGAACACGGAGTCAGGAAGTGTTTAATTTTAGTAGGCACTTAAGATTACGACAAGGAAAGTGGGCTGACGATATACGCGCGTATGATAATGATTATTATAGACACGAGATGCTGAAAATAAACTCCATACAGTGTTTATGAGGTAGCGGTGGTAGATCAATGGGTACGCGTCTCAAATGCGACTGATACTAGGTCTAACTTGGGCGTGTTTCTTTGAAATTTTTAAATTGAAGTTACTTCATATCTTAAGTATGTAGGTCTAGAACTTAAAATTAAAGTGCCAACTGTGTTTTATACATAGCATGTCATAAAAGACGAATAATGGTGAATTGGGTATTGGGGTTGTGATTGGATAGGCGACGAGATAGCCACTGGTCACAACTTTTTCATATTTTTCAACTAACACAGCATAATTTTATTTCTGCCTAAAAGTGCTTGAATAAGCTTATTTCTTCTTGAATTTTATCTACCCCTCCAGTGATTACGGTCATGATGACATGTGTATGTAAACTCGGTACTACATCGATGGTAATGGAAAACATTGTGAGGAAACCTGTGACAATGGATGTGTAAAGTCATCATCTTGGTCTGATTCAATGACTACCATTGAATCAGACCAAGATGATAACTTTAGTGTATATGACCAAACTTAATCAGGGAGTATGATTATAACGGACCAGCAAAAACCAAACGTTATAGCTCTAGAAAATCGTCAGTGTTTATATGGGAAGAATTACATATGTATATGTATATATTGAATTATATGTATATTGAAGTGTAGTTCGATATATGATCATAAAATGATATTGCGGAGTGCATGTCGTATTTTATCTTTATGAAACACGAGCCATGGGGCAACTATGCGCCGACTTTTATTAATATGGAAAACAGTTTTATGGCAGCTACAGCTAATAGCTTTTGCGCACCATAACACGGTTTGGGGTTTAATAATAAATAGTAATAAATTGTTCAGTTTAGCACTTATGGGATTCACTTACATAATGGAAGAGCAGGAGAACACATTAAAATCTTTTGTCCCTTCATTGACCGAGTAAAGGTCTATGGGTGAATCAGAAAAAAACATCAGTCACCGTAGCCCGTCTAGTGCCACAGGCAGATATCATTGCAACGGATTTTAGATTTTACCCAAACACACAAAAATGCATCGAGAATAAGAAAAAAAGTATCTTGTGCGATCCCTAATCTAAATAAGCATAATGGAAAACAACGATGTGAAAAAAAGTACATTAAATCCAACACAGAATCCAGTTTCTATTCAAAGTCTGTTATATTTGCAGCGTACTAATTTCCAAGCAGACAACGCTCTCAAAACACACCCAAGTGCAGTTCCTTTGAAGGTCTCACCATTTACACAATAAATTACAGCGGCAACTAGCAGCTGCTTGAACAGCTGCTAAGCTACAAAATATTCCCGAAGCGAACAATCCAGAGTCCAGTTAGGGCAGTTGGCAATCGGTGCACGTAGGCCGATTACACCGCACGCGTTGCGGGTAGTATCAACACCATAAAGCGAGCTTCAAACAACTGGTCGCTTAAGGTCCCGGTCAGGAATAGGCAGTGGTGTAACTATGGGGTGGCGGAAGTGGCGAAATGTCATAGGCCCCCGCTCGTACGGGGCCTCCACCAGGACCCTTTGCTCTAGCATTGAAGTCGAATACTCTCAGAGCGAAGACCCCAACCGAGGCCATTTTCACGGGCCTCAAACAGTGTAGTTACGCTGTTGGGAATAGGGATACATAAACACACCATCACTCCCGCAATCCCCGAAGGAATAGCCAGATTCCAAGGAGCAATAGGAGGGATATATAAGTTTCTGGACATAAAAAAAATTGTACTAATATTACAAATGCAAAAGTGTATATGTTCCGTATTCACATTTAAACGGCTCAACTATTCTTGATGAATTCAACCTCTAATAGATTAAACCTCGAAGATGGAGATAGGTTACCTGCCGTTGTGAAAATAAAATGTAAGAATAATTAGAGGACCGCGAAAAAAATATTAACGCGTTTATTCGCCCATCATTATTACATTATTTTGGTACGTCAGGTAGACCATCTATCATAAATTATTTATATTACAAGTAGTTTCCTTTTTAGATAGATAAACATTTAGTAAGACACAGCTCCATGTTCCATGCTGGTCTGGGACCTAAAAAAAGGTGCTGTGTATCTTGCCTGTCGTAAATTGCGATTAATAGTGGATGTTAGGTCTTTCATTGTGTAGGCACGAATTCGTCACCTACACAATTAAAAACTAGAAGTCAAGAAGTGGCTAACTAGTTTCATTTAAATATAATTTCGCTGAACCAACCTATTAACATTAAAGACATAAACTTCCTTCTGCGTTTCTGCTTTATTTATTTAAGAAAGTGAAGTGATCAAAGGCAACATTATGTTCCTTGCAGAAATTCCTAGCGTTTTCATATTATTTGAGTGCGTCTCAAGCTCTTAAAGTTTCGAAGTAATGAAGCGCAATGGCTCGAATCTGGTTATGAAAGTTTTATATTGATATAATTTCTTTCATTGAGTGCAAAGGCTCCAGCAAGATTTTAATGCTCCATGTTTTCTTTACTCTTTTGTGTCGTATCTGGACTTGGTGAATAGGTATCGTACCTATAAAGTATTTAAAAATAATGTAGGTATGAACGTATTTTTGCAAAGAAGCTTGTTTTCTTTTTCTATAAATCTTTTCACGGTTTTTCAAGCGTTGCCAACAAGCAAAATAAAGAAATGAGGATTCTGACTCGCTTGTTTCATTTATTACTAAAACGTTCAAAGGATTTCTTCAATAACTTACCTACTGTTAAGGAAAATTACTCTAGTTTGTACTTCATATTTTTTTACATTCTTCTGTCATATCTTGTTACACACAACAAATAAAATATATGAAAGCTATGGATGTGCGAACATGACCTTATTTGTTACCACTAAGTTACGAAGGTCAGTTATAGCAGTCGCTTTAGCCAAATCGATTAGGAACAGGAATTACCACAAGGAAGATGACCAGTTTCACAGCATTGATGGTATGTGTACTGTACGCATTTAGGCTTATCAGTTATCAGTACAGGTAACGTGTATGGCAGTACAGGTTGATATGAACGAGCCAGCATTCACTGAACAGGTTGAATGGTGTGTTCTGTGGGCTGAGGCTTTGAGATAGGGTGACCGTAATTCGGTAAAATTATGTAAGATATCGGGACTTGTGAGAAATAACTTGGGTCAAAGCTATAATTGCCAAACAGGATTGTTTAAATCAGTATAAATGTATATATCGCATAACATTCAAAGATTGATATTACTAGGTAGGTACTATTAGGTCTTTGAGAGGTATATTAAGCCGTAGTCAACATAATAATATTAAAGTTAGCAAATTCAGCATACATGGTTGTCAATGCTAATACGTTTTCGTTGAATTTTCGTTCAATACGTTTTAAATATTATTTTAAAATACTAACACTACCTACTGCAACTTGTATGACTTGAAATAAATTAACTCTTGAAAAACCATTTTACATTTCTTCTACAAAAATTCAAAAGACATTCAAAAGAAAAATGAAAATGAAATGATCTTTCTTTATTTATATAGGCTGAAATAAAGCACTTATAAATCGTCAGAACAAAATAAATATAAACCGGTTCAAACAGCAGATTCTACCGAAAAGAAGCCGGCAAGAAACTCGATAGTTACTCTTTTAAATGCCTAGTCTTAATAGCTATTATGAAGTTAATTTTTTTTTGTCAATTTAAATCTATCAGTGCAGACGAACAGACAATTCTGCGACTGGTCATATATCCTTATCATTTAAATAATCTTCTACCTTATAGTAGCCCTTTATAATCAAACAAGTTTTATTATATAATTTAAACTTATGCTCAGGTAGATCAGTTAGACTTTGTGGCAGCTTATTAAACATAAACAATTATTGATACTTAGACCATTTCTTTTTCTTAAGTATTTCCATTTTAAATATTAAAGCACTAATCATTGTGTGTGATCTCAGTTAGCAAAAATAACCTACACGGGGTGTTTCAAGTCTACGTTTTATTACTAATCAATCACCTAAACATTTCAATACCACAAACATCAAATAAAAATCTTTACCCTTATTAAAGCTCTTTACGTGTGGTCACCCCACTATGTACGTATTTTCCTACACATTTGGATACACGTCTAACGAACCAGAATGGTTTTGTGTTGAGATATCGCGAGCAATGCAATTGATTTCAGCACACACACCGGCTATCAAAGGAGAAACAAACAAACTGACAATACGACATTATTGACGGATTGTGATTACTTTGTGGGGTGTAATCACTGCGTTTGTTGCTATTGAGTTATTATTTGTGTTTGAGGTACATCAGTAAGAGTAGATATTTCCAGCAATTTCGAAGTCACAATTGAGTACTAAAGCTTTGTGATCAAAGAAGGCTCTGTTAGTATTCTAAAAGAGTTTTAATATTCTAAAAACCCTTCTTTGATCACTTAGCTGTAAAGCTGTGTGCTGCGGCACACTGGTGTACGTGGTCATTTAGTTGGCATGCCTCGGAAAAAAGGTTATCTCATAATGTTAAATAGACGCGTGGAAGAAAAATACTTACACATAATATGTAAATCACGCGAACGCAAACGAGCAAGTACTCATCATCATCCTCTTGCCCTTCTCCCAGTTCATCTGGGGTCGGCAAATGAGCAGAATTTTTCATTTATGTTGTACCTCCAAAAAAATTTGTTTTCCTAGATGTGTCTTGAACAAAAAAGTTTGCGAAACACTGTTTTAGGGTAATGTGACTTATTTTCTGATAGATAAATGAAACGGGGTGCTTTGTTCTCCTATCTAAGTGATATCTATATCTACTAATATTATATAGTTGAAGAATTTGTTTGTTTGCTTGAACGCGCTAATCCCAGGAACTACTGGTTTGATTTGAAAAAATCTTTTAGGGATAGCCCATAACATTGACCATAAACGAGGGTGAAACAGCGGGCACAGCTAGTCTATAATATAAAAATCTCGAGAACAGCTGAACCGATTTCGCTTATTCTTTTTTAGTTGTGGTTGTTATTATTAGGTAAAGGTTCTTATGAAAGAAAAAAATAAAAAAGTTGCACGAAATAAAAATGGGTGGGTATTGAAAATCCGAGAACGGGGCGTTACGGGTCAGCTAGTTTATTTAAGATTTAGGTAATATTTTATTAGCTAGCCTAGTGAACTTCTAGTATAATGAGCTCTCGGTAGTAAAATGTATTTAAATGTATTTAAACGATTGATTAACCATATGATGATTACATGCATTGGAATTCGCGTTCATGAAAAGACAGTTTATTTCAAAAAACTTTTAATTAATATCATATTTTTATTTATATTTGCGGATTTTACTATTTGTTATTAATCTATAATTCAACATCTGATTACAGTGCCGCAGGCGCGAGGCCGGTTACGGCCCAGAAAGATTTCCATTTCGCGGCCCGCTGCATTCGGCTGTGCATTAAAATATGCAGGGGCCGCTATTCTCGCCTCGGCGCCGCAAATTCAATTTTGGACCGAATTAAAAAGGCGTCCAGGGACGACTAATAGAAAATAGGTAGACTGCGGATGGTGATTGTGGAGAAGAGTAGAGCGTTCAGACTGAATTGCATGTATTAATAATGCAATGCAAAATTATTTAAATTGAAATTATTACTGAAGTTAAATAATAAAACATAGGTACATACATACTTTCATACAAGCTGGTCGGTTAAGGGTGCTTTTTACCTGACCTTTTTAAATAATAATAATAAATAAATTGCCTCGTTAGGGAATTGGTGAGAATAGTTTTAGTTGTGTTTAGAAACATGGAAAAAAATAGTAAAAAAGATTTAAATCGTATGAAACAAACGGTTTACCTATAACATCTTTGAAAACTTCGACTCTACACACCCCTTCGGGGATTATGGGCGTGATGCTATGTATGTATGTATCTTTGAAATCCAAAAACTTTGAACTAAATTATGGTGATGCAGAACATTAATATGACGATTTTTCCTCTTGTCGGTGGTGAGAGATTATCAAAAAAATATATTATATATATTTAAGAATTATCGCATTATAATATCTGTTGTTTTAGTAAACTGTGTATCTTATTGTAATCAGTAGGTTCTTACAACACTTAACACTTGACACATATAGTTGAGTTTCCACCGTTTATTATTATAAAATAAATCATGTGACGATCAAAATAAAAACCATTGCAGAATAACACCCCAAGAGTGCAGAGTTTGCACCTGTCGCCGACGCAATGTATAGGTACGGCGGCGCTTCGGAATACTTATTGCTACGTGCCTGGTAATTCCGTGGCCTCATCCGACGCATTTACATGTTTCTAAGATGAGATGTTTTGCGGGGTCCGCATTGGAAAAGGTTGCCTAAAATTATATTTCTCGAAGCATTAATTCAAAATATCCGTGGTAAAAAGCAACCTTGCCTATGCAGGTTTTAATTTCTAGCGGCTCTTTCATTACAATCAATTAATTTTAAGTTTTCGAAAACATTAATACGTCTCAATATTAGCACTGGTCCGTGATTAACGTCTTAAGGAAACCTGTACATCCATACATACATACATACATACATACATACATAACATTACGCAAATAATACCCGAGGGATTATGCAGAGTCGAAAGGGCAGCAAGCCCCTTCAACCACATTCAGCCAAAAATGAAGCCGGGCTGGGTTAGATGGAAAATTGTGAAAAAGCAGTGACAAGCGACTAACCTGTCGCCTACACAATCACACACAATCACACACCACACACCTCTTATGACATGCTAGGCTAGAACCACAGTAGGCACATTCTTTTTTTTTTGTCCCAGATCAACATGGGACAAGTCCCAGAACAAAATGGGACTGTACATCCAGATAACATCAAAAATATAACCATGATCTGATTTGTTTGTTTTCCATGTGGGGCTATATTTGCAGATGTCTACGCTACAAGTCAGTCTAAATACTAACAATGAACGCGTCAACAGATGACGTTGATAGAACTGTTGACGTCATGTCATATAATCTGCAACATGCAGACAACAGGGGAACCAGAAGAATCGGATCAAACAGCTTTGAACTTTCATTTGATATTTGCTGCAATAGAATGAAAACGAAAAAGTTTAAATAAATAAGCAGTATTATTATATTAGTCTTGCTTATACAGGCGTCATATAAAAAAACCTATGGGTAATTGTAGGAAAATTACTATTTTGCCATGCTATTTTATTAATTTCATACTTATCAATGCTTTTAACAAAACTTAAATGTACATTACTAAAGTTCACTATCGCGTATAGTACATATCTATGAAATATACCTTACGAGGGAAAATTAACATTTATGAAACTTTATTTTATGCAATATCAGCGATTTAAATGGAATTACAGTACTTTCACTATCCGCTAACGATACAGAATAGGGTTGGCCAGTTACCTCCTCAATTTCGGGTTTCAGTACTATTTTAAAATTGGTATCGTATATTTAATACGCAATCAGTTTGTATCCAGCTTTTTTTTTGACGTGCAATGCTTATCATTAAATATTTGAGTGGTCATTATCCAAATGTCCCAGTGTAGGTACCTTCTCATCCTCTTGCCATTCTCCCAGTTCACCTGGGATCGGCGCAGCATGTCTTCATCTGAATTGTACCTTCCGACCCCAGTGTATCTTGATACGTATAATTGCCTCTCTACCTTGTAAAATTACTTGCTTCACGAAACCATTATTATGCACCAATAAGCTAGTTCAATAAAATGGGCATGTTTTAAGAAATTAGGTTTGCGATTATGTAGGCGATGAGCTAGCTAACTCAATCATGCCTAAATATGGTTTAAGAAATTAATTGTATGTGGACTCTAACTATCTACCCCTTCCAAGATTGCGGCATATTATGTAGAGATATCTTTTAAGAAACCTATACAAATTGAGAGCTAGACTTTTCTTTCATAATTCAGTCGACAATGTTTCCTGATTTGGTTAATCAAGCAAAGCCTCTGTCCACCACAAATTCGACTCCGTTCATCCGTACCGAATTTTTTTTTAATACCGTTTGTTCAACACTGAAAACCTTTCCAATATTCCACCCCTACTTGTGAATAGCCAATCGTGAATGGAGGTGAGTTCCAGTTCGGTTTTTTCTTTCCTCCATTTGAATTTGAACGCTTTCTTAATGAGACGAAATTGGGTTTTGATGATATTACTCCACCGGTCTCAATTTCAGAGTTATTGAATTTGTTCTGAGCGCCAGTTTGCCAATATTGAATTTGAGCCTCGCTGCGAATGAATATCATATTTTAATTTTGTGATTTTTTAATCCGGTTTTGGTGGAGTGGTTAAATTGTTGATTTGGTAGATATTGTAGTCAGTAGCTTATGTGCATGTGTTATGGATCTCAGAACGAAGGTAAAGGATCTGTAAACACTCTTAAACGTGACAAATACCCGAGATTGAATTTGTTGATGAAACAACAAATTCAGTCTCGGTGCAGGAATCGTACCTCTTAGCCTTTTTTGTCCAATGCTATAACGCTTGTATCGAACTGATGTTTATTTTTATTGACAGACAAATCGATGCATTAAAAAAATTACATCTGGCTAATATTCGATATGCTGACTTGGTCCTTCAGCAAATAACACATGGTTATAATAATGGTAATTCCCTCTTGAGATAATAATATATATAGCAAATTTCGTAATTCCCCAATACAAAGTCAGAGGTATCAACATTTTTGAACAAATGTCTGAATTCTGGATTCTGGATTCATCAAAGTAGTCGACGTGAATTAATAAATTCTATACAACTAATATTATAAATGCGAACAGGAGTTTGTTACTTACGAGGAAATTAGTTTACGTGTTTGCTTTTATAAAATACTAGGCGCTATGCTGTGGAGTTGGGAAAACATCTTTTTATTTTAAATGATATATTTGTATTAAACTATAAAAAAGTGTTTCATTTTATTTGGTGTTGTGTTGTGATACTTAAAGATTACCGTTATTGGACAATTTTTAAATACCATGTAAATTTTGTTGTATAAATCATTTCACCTAACGACGTTTATTGCACCCAGATTGGCAAAGTTGCTCATTAATTGACATTCGTTTGGTTTATTTTAGGATGGATAGATAAGCCAAATAAAAGGTAGCTAGATAGGTAGGTACTTCTATTATTAAGCTTCTATATAAGCATTTGAAGAGTCACTTGGACGAATGGTTAGAGGCCCTGCCGTAGAACCAAAGGTCGCCGCCAAAAGTGGACCGAATCCCACTAGAGGTAAATTTTTGTGTGAAGAACACACAATAATTTCCCTATGCTTACTCTGAATCTAGGGATACGGTATTTTCATAGCAATCCATCTTAAAAGCAGATTCAGATTAAAAATTAATGCTAGAAAGTACATAAGTATGCAATAGTTTATGTAGAGCAATTCTGTGCTCAAAAGTGGACCGATTAGCACTTAACGCTAAAATATAAACAAAACTTCATGTTACGGATACGACCATTGGGTAAACAATTAAACATACCACGATTCGGCATTACCCGGGTCAATATCGGTCACAAATGGGCTGACAAGATTACGGCGCGGCTGGAGTGCGTGGCTAAGTGCAGTAATGCGTTTAACCGTATTGACTGAAGCTCGTGCTCTCTACGCCACTTGTGTATCGTACATACATAGATATCAGGAAACCCAGTGGTTAAATGTGCTTATTAACTGTCTTTTGGACCCTTCCAAGAGACATTACTAAAGAACCTTTAACCAGTGGTATATCCTAGTTAACCTATATAATACATAATCCATACATACCGTACACGGAAACGCGGGGGTGAATGATACATACAGCTTGCTTTGAAAACTTTAGGTACAGAAAAAAGAAGCAGCCGAATATTTTTGTTTTTAGGTATCGTCATAACATAACATAACATAACATAACATAACATAACATAACATCACACCCATAATCCCCGAAGGGGTAGGCAGAGTCAAAGGGGCAGCATGTCCCTTAGGTATAGTCTTTAGGAATAAAAGTTAAAAGGCTTCAGTTATCTATGTTACTTCCACTTTGACTATGAATACTGGGTCAAAAAACTATAATTCTATTAGTCCGCCAGTTAGATTATACAAAAATACAAGACACATATTTTTTGCTTTATCAAGTTAACAAAAAATTACAAAGGTAAATCTCTCTACCTCATCAAAGTTTTGGAATCACTACTTAGTAAAATTGTACCTGGGTGTGACGTCACACGCAACTTGAATGCACCGTATCTTCGTCAGTGTTTGTTTGACAAATAAACGAAAAAATACAGTATTCAATATTTTTTTATAATCTAACTGACAGACTAAACACGTTTTTTTAGTCGCCTAGCCTATTCCATGGTCCACGGTTAGGTTTGAAAAATATAGTTTAATATGCACACACTGCTTTTTGTTGACCCAGGGGACATGCACCACAAATAAAAAATGTTCACAAATAAAATTCAGACTATAACGTAGCTTAATCTACGCAACTAGAACATGCATCTGAAACATATGAGAAAAAAACAAGCTGCATTATATAAACTTCCTTATGCAGTTTACTTAAGCGACAAGTATACCATTGCTAACTTAATGATTTCAATTGCTATGATGTAGATCACCAAAGATCATCCGTTCAGCCTCCAAAAATCGCTTTTAAGTCAAACTTCATTGAAACGAAGATAACGCCAGGTAAATATTTTTTTTAATATAAAGGCTAAGCTCGAGGGTATGAAATATGCGCTTAATATATCGCACTAATACGCGGAGTTCATGAATTATTCGTTTAATAACCTACGAACCCGCAATGAGTGTACATAAATATTGTCCTTTGTGGGGAGCTGATATTTTTACTTCACGTTACATAGTAAAGCAAGAGGACAGTAAAGATATTGCTTGTATTAACCGACGAAAAAAAGCGGAGGAAGTTCTCAAGTCGACGCGTATTTTAATTTTTTTTGTATGACCACCTATAACTTTTTTAGTTTAATAATTTCAGATTATAATTAGTCTGACAGAAATACGAAATAGTTCAATGCTGACGTGTTTGTATATTGTATCTTTATACTTTGAAAGCTCTTCAAGATGTCTAAAAAAACAATTATTATTGCCGAAAGATGGAGAGTAAGTAAATTTAAAATATTACCTATTAAGTAAAAAAAACGCCTTCTCATAATTTATTAGTTTTAATAGAATGATGGTGAGCTATTATTCATCTAACGATATACCATGGTAACTTTTTGTAATATTTTTTTGTTATATATAATTTAAAAATTAAACATTTTGCCGATTTTTGGCTCCTGCAATCGGTCGTACCTCTTTATCGCGCAATTTACTATGGCACATACCTATGTACCTACGGCTCTTTTAGGGTGATATTAAGTGAAATGTTGATATTTCCTATTACATCAGAATATATCTGAATAAATTGCTACTTGACAGGTTTACGTTATTTGGGTGTAAGTAACTATTTTCAATATTCAGGGTGACAAAGGGTTGTCACCACCATTTACTCTGTTCCCAGGTTATCTGATATCGGCGTAATATGTTATATATTAAGGGTAACTATAAAGATGATACCTACATACGATCATGCTTGAAATCTCCCAAAGGGTCGGAGTCCAACGAGCAGGCTCCTTTAACCACGTTTCGCCAAAATAAAACTGAATTAGATTAGGTACAAGTATATAAATAAATAAATAAATAATAATAAATAAATAAATTCTCTAGACTTGACACACCAATTCCCTAGTTCTAAGCTTATGCTTGTACTAAGGATACTATGTGAACGGATAGACATACTTAAATGTTTATAAACATCTATGACTCGAGTACAAATGTTCATCACACAAAACATTTGCCCCTAGAGGGATTCGAACCCGCGACCCTTGGTTTCGTGGCCAGGGTCTCTGACCACTAGACCAACGGGCCAGTCAAAGCTATGGCTAACTGCGCTATTTTTGCATGCCGTGGCAACCTTTAATTAAGACGGCACTTAGCTTTAAGGCCAAATTGTGTTGTTACTAGTGTTGCCGCTCGATAGGCCATTATCGATTGTCTATCGATAGTATTGCTATACGATATTGAAGAGCAATACAATCAATAGTATCGAGACTATCGAGTTAATTCGTTGGCAGCGATCGAAACTATCGATACTATTGATAGTATTGCTATTTACCGATAGTATTGCAGTAGTAGAGACATTGATACTATCGATTGTCCTATCGATCGTATAGATAATTTGGCCGCTAAACTATTTATTGCAAAACTATCGATTTTTCGGCAACACTAGTTTTTACTATAAGTGATCTGTATCTGTGTTTGTATTGTTGTCCTAATATTATAATTAAATAAAAAATAAAAACACTCACATACAGAATTTACCCAATACATCTTTAGTCGTATTTCACGATGTGCTAGGTAAGGAACTAGTGATAGATTATACATAAATAATGATGATCATTATAATGCATAAACTAAGAGCGGTGGTAGCTCAATGGTTAGGACACTCGCGTGTCATAACCAAGAGGTGCTGGTTCAAATTCGAGCACGTAGGTACCTCTGGTTAAGCTATGTACGTATTTATACCTAGCTCGGCGATGAAGGAAAACATCGTGATGAAAGCTTCAAATTCAAAAACTTTGGATCGCTTAATCCTGGATCATGGTCTAAGCAGACCCCGGGGCATAACGCTAGGATGATAATAATGATTAAAATGCATAAACTGTGTTCTTTAAGTTTTTTTTTTTAATCGACCCACTATCAGTTTATAACAAACAATAGTTGGTTTCAAGTGAGCTATTCATTTAAAAGGATATGCATATTCTATGAACTACCTGTATTCTTTTGTCTGAAGGTATTATTTCCTTCACCTAGGCTTAAAGTGTTCGTATAAATCCACCTGAATAAGCAATAAAGTGCACGGATAGTCCATTTACGAGATAAAATCTAGAGTTGAACTTCGTCGGGAGGGGGCGGCTAAGAAATGTGAATGCTTTGCCAAAACTTTAAAAGAACTGAGGGTTAATCTTACTGATATTGTTTAAGTTGAAAATAATTGCAACAATGAAGTAGTAATTTATTATGAAAATTGGGTATAAAATTTAAATATCAGATATATCAGACTACATCACATACATTGATCTGAATCCGTGCTAAGTAGCTTAGTCACCTGTGTTACGGATATCAGAATCAACAGTGGTATTACAAATACGTACTTAAATATTAGATATTAACACCCAGACACAGAACAAATACAAGTATTCATCACACGAATGTTTGTCTTGGGTGGGGATTGAACCCACAACTCTTGGCGCATAGGGCACTACCAAATGCGCCATCGTGCCAGTCATAAAAACATATTCATACTGAGGAATATTCATACTTATTGAGCGGAGGTAGCTTAATGGTAAGGACTCCGTCTCACATGTGAAAGATGTTTATGAGAAAGAAATGTGAGAAACATGTCGAATATGGCACGTTCCTCTGTATTTATTATATAGGTATGTAATTTCGTACTCAGATGCTTGTTGATCTAAAATATCTAGAGAAACTTGTACATTAAATAACCATGTATTAGTAACCTGACTCAATAGGCTAGTTTACTCAAAAAATGTTTATAGTCCGTAAGTTAAACTATCAAAAAATATTGAATACTTTCGTCTTTTTTTTCTTTATCTAATACCTACTCGAAAAATTACAAAGATACAGCGCTTCAAAGATCTAAAGTTGGCCGCTTTACGTCACTTGGACGGTAAATTTTGTTTTGACTAAAATGGACCATTTTTCTTGTTCCCTGTTTTAGGGTTACATCAGATGACACAAATAATATGTATAAAAAGCTGACATAGTTACAGTAAGTAGGTATGAATGAATTACTTGAGACTGGAACAGAGTCGATTGCAATTTTGAACGAGTTAGTCTGGTTTTACAAGGAAGCTTTGAGTACATGCCTTTTTTTTTAACTAAAAAAGGTAAATTCTTGTTCATCTTAATGTCATCGGTAATAGCAAAAAACACTTATTTTATATCGATACATACCTTATTATAACATTGTTGATCAGATTGTACTTACTTTATTTTAAGTGAAACTATACACACTTTTGTTGTTATGTTTGTTTGCCCAGTTTTGTTTTTGGCTGAATGTGTTTAAAGGGGCCTGCTGCCCCTTTGATTCCGCCTACCCCTTCGAGGATTATGGTCGCGATGTTAGGTTATATATATTTTGACTGGCCCGTTGTTCGAGTGGTCAGAGACCCTGGCCACAAAACCAAGGGTCGCGGGTTCGAATCCCGCTAGGGGCAAATATTTCGTGTGATGAACATGGATATTTGTACTCGAGTCATGGATGTTTATAAACGTATTTAAGTATGTCTATCCGTTCACCTAGTATCCATAGCACAAGCTTATAAGCTTAGTTTGGAACTAGGGAATTGGTGTGCTAGTCTGAAGAATTTATTATTATTATTTATTTATTATATACACACTTATATTAGGGTTACAAAAGTCAGCATGCATTCGCTTCAGCGAATCACCAGATTTACTAAATCCAGGATGGTAATCCAAGCATGAGTTATGCTGGATGACCTTTTGGTTGGAAATAGGACAAAATACTATGACTACTGAATCATTCAAACGTTTGATTAAGAAACTATTTGCATATCAAAGAAATAAATCTCGACTATAAATATTACATAATAACAGAATGAGTGTTCTTTTGATTGAAATGCCAAGTATCTACGTTGATATTTAAACGAAAGCTATGTTATTAAACTTAAATTATTTCTTGATGGTCAAGAGCAATAAATATAATGTGGTTGATAAGGTAAGATAAGATTTATATCCATAAAAAATTACGCCAATCATTTGAATATGCAGAAGCTCAAATTACAGATATAGTAAATCGTCCCATAATTACCACTTATAGAGTGTGTTAAGATTATCACAAATTAATATATTTGTTATTTGAAAGAATACCGGTTTTGTAACCTGTTTTATTGTACGACCTGACATTATAGATGAGAATGAAAGTGAAGAAGAAGTAATGACTTTGTATTTTAATGTTTATTTGTATACAAAATACTATCCATTACCAGGTCTTGTTTGCTACTCGGCTCACAAAGAATTCGATGTTTTATGTTATTACGAAACTATTATAAATGTTTTAAGTTAGATCAATATCTAAATACATATACATATATCTCATTTGACTGGCTCGATAGCACATTCGGTAGTGACCCTGCCCCATGCGCTAGGAGTTGTGGGTTCGATCCCCACCCAGGACAAATATTCGTGTGATTAATACTTGTGTTTGTTCTGTGTCTAGGTGTTAATATCTAACTAACTAACTAAACTTCACGCCACTTCCCTAGCGGGGTAGGCAGAGAGAATATCTAATATTTAATTATATATTTGTAATACCACTGTTGATTCTGATATCCGTAACACAAGTGCTTTAGCTACTTAGCTCGGAGTCAGATCAATGTATGTAATGTCGTCAGATATTTATTTAATATTATTATTATTTATATACATGTATGCGTGCCAAATTTTAGCGCATTTTTTTGTCTTTTCTTCACCACGACTGCAAAGTTACTTACTGTTTATAATTAGCTCATACATACATGTATAACATCACGCCCGTAATCCCCGAAGGGGTAAGCCGAGTCAAAATAGGTAAGCCCATGCAAAATTAGGTAAAATATCTTACAAGTTAGGTATAACTATACTAAGTTATGTGTATTATACACGTCCGCTTAATGAATCTGTACCTACATAATCTATGTATAACTATGCTTGCGAAGTGTTAATTAAAAACTTGAAATCGATGTTAATGAAAGTTTATTTCTGATACTAAGCAAACAAGTAGGTACTTAAGTACTAACGAACTTCAATAAGTTTAACTGGTTGATAGCCTGGTCTTGGTAACAAGTTCTCTATATGTGAATAGTTTGCGGCGGTAAGTTTGGTAGCAATGTCAAAATTTTTATTTATAAATACTATATCGTCGCTAATACTGAAATACCGCGTAACTCACACTCGCTCATAAGGTCTAACTTTGACTTAAATAATATTGAAAATTAGGATATATAATCAAGTATTAGTTATTATTCCAGTATCAGTGACGTGAAATTACCGATAAAATTTCAGTCGGATCTTTTGTATGTTGGGACCATAGTCCCAGATAAATATATGATAGCAAGCTTAAAATAATACACATCTTATCAATTAGCAATGCAACAAACAGCTATACAAATACGCTATGCAAATTTAATTTAATTTATAAATTCAATCAATATCTAAGTCGTCATTTAAGCTAATGAATCGACCACAATATGCAATAAAACAAATGCATATTCGTTCGAGTTTTGATAGAGCTATCATAGAAGTTCATCAAATGTTTAATTCAAAACATGTTCTTGTTTGGAATCTTTTAAATTAATTTCGGTAGTCAGAAATAAATCAACGCTAATTTCTACCAGTCTAAATGGTACCTAAGCACTTTAAATGTCAAAATTAGCAGATCTGACGATATTTGTTACTAGGGGTGTAGAGTAGTCAAATACAATATTAATTAATAGCTATCTAGGTAAAAAAATTGTTACATCTTTTAATACTGGTAGAAATTAAATAAACATAAGTTTCTACTAAGACCTACGAATATAAGCTCCTACTTTTTATAGCTAAATGGATCATTGGCTCGATGGCGCTGTAAATGTAGTAACCCTGCGCCAAGAGTCGTGAGGTCGGTTCCCACTCAGGACAAACATTCATATGATGAATACTTGTGTTTGTTTTTTGTATGGGTGTTATTACGAGTATAACCAATATTTAAGTATATGTTTGTGTGATGATTCTGATTTCCGTACACAAGTGCTTAAGCTACTTAACTCGGAATTGCTTCAATGTCTATAGTATTTAAAATGGCAGGGCTAGTCCCAAGTACGAATTGAATGATATAAATAATGTGAATTAGGGACCTACCCAAAATGATCTTCACGTGGACAAGATAATATACCTACTGACGTTATAGTAACGCTATATAAATTCAAAATGCGTTCTTTGGGACTTTAACCATGTTGATAAATGTAAATGTTATTTTTTTTATGGGAAATAAGAGTTGTCACTAGTATGAGCCAATTTGTAGTCAGATTGCACCGAACTCACTATTATATTATATGTCTACTATGCCAAAAATATTGTTTTGACTGACTGACTTGTTGAAAATGTTATCTAATTCATTCAAACTCAAAGTCAAAAATATCTTTTTTTACGTAAGCCTCATAAAAACACTTGTAAATCGTCAAGTAATAGGTGCAAAGTAGATTAGATAAGAAGCCATTATGCATTTATACAGATTACACGTGTTCTAAAATATTTATTTAAGTAATTATTAATTATGTTTTTGGATAATGTAGGTACTTTTTCACAATACTGAAGCAATATATCTACAGTATTAAAAGTGAGATCAATGTACACGATGTAATAATAAATGTGTATTACATCTATGTATATTATCACGCCAGAAGGGGATAAGGGTAGGAAGAGTCGAAGAAGCACCAATTTTATTCAGACAGCTTTATCTAAAAACAAAAATTGACTTGGACTGGATGAAAGTTGTGGAAAAATAGTGACAAGTGTCACAATCACAAACCCAATATCGTTTGTACCATTAGTCGTGTTTTAAGACTTTTTCATACTTCGACTGGCTCGATGGCGCATTTGGTAGTGAACCTGCCCCATGCGCCAAGGGTTGTGGGTTTGATCCCCACCCAGGACAAACATTCGTATGATGACTTGTGTTTGTTCTATGTCTGGGTATTAATATCCAGTATTTAAGTATATATTTGTAATAAAACACTGTTGATTATAATATCCGTATCTTATAAAAATAATAGGGAAGCTTGAGTAGTCATGCTTACTCAATTGCTTCGGGGGTGGTAGCGTTATGTGACGGGTCGTTACATTCCCTCAAATATGGTCGAGTGAAACGATGGCTGACACATACGTCATACTTGTGAACAGGTGCCACCTTCAGAGGCTGGTCTGCTCTGGTTTACCTTTTACTTCTAATAATACTCGGCTGAATCTTTGACGAACATTAACTGTATGACTTGGTATTAATATTAACTTAATCTATAAATTTTAACTTTTATATTCAATCTGGCATTGAAAAGAGTAACTACCGAGTTTATTGCCGGTTTCTTCTCGGTAGATGCGACATTCCGAACCGGTGGTAGATTAAAATTGTTCTAGTACTTACTTGACGATTCACAAGTGCTTTTTCGAGGCCTACGTAAATAAAGATATTTTTGACTTTGACTTTGACTTTGACGTAGCACAAGTGATACTACTTACCTCAGAGTCAGATCAATGTATGTGATGTAGTCTGATATTTATTTATTTTATTATAGTTTTAAACAGATTTAAAAAGAAAAATAAAGGCAGCTATCTCAATGCAGAGGAGTCACGCTTTTATGATAATAAATGTCGACCATAAGTGATTACGGAGCTTTAGAACTAGTTTTTGTGATGTCATGTGGATGGACATGCAAAAACTATAAGTCCAAAAACGTCTTTCCAGTAACCTTTCTGGTGATCCGACCTTGAATGTCAAGTAGGCACATCCTGGGCTGTCGTGAGGTGAACTGTGGCATTTGGGGAGAATACCAAACAGTACGTTGCTATCCAAATCGACGAAAAAGGAATCTAACAACGCATCGTGTTTACGAGGGTTTTCTACTCTTCATTCTTTAAATATGTTTATTGTGTATGACGACCAATACACATATACATATACTTTCATACATACATACATACCGCAATACCTGAAGAGGTATGCAGAGTCCAAGGCGCGACATACTCCTTAAACTACATTCAGACAAAAACCAAATTTTGTTGGACTGTCTAAATGGAAAATTGTAATAGTAGTGACTGGTGGAATGTGGATGGCTCGTCTAAGAACACAAACCAAAAAGCCAAAAAGCCTTATCGCCTTTTATGATATGCTAGATGAAGAACATACTTGATAGATTCAACATGGAATGGCTATAAATAACAAACAATAAAGAGGAATATAAAAAAATATCAAAATGGTAGACAAACGACAGGTAAAAACAATAATACTGAAAAAACATAGTTTGTATTTCCAATTAAGTCTCTGCCTCTCAACATGTTGTGGCAGGACGTTTATAAGCGTACCTAATGACATAGATCAAATTTGAATAAATTAATAGGCATTAGACAACATCGCATATATGTCATTCCAAAGAAATTTGCTTATGCACATGTATCATGGAAATGAGAATCAACTAAGACCACTTTAACCCATGACAGTTTCATCAACAACTATTTGTTCTAGTACGGGGATTGAACCTATATCCATTGCGTTCGATGCGAAGGCGGAACCATTGCATCAATGGGACGGTAAACATTTATACCGATATAAACATACATACATAACAGCACGCTCGTAATCCCCGAAGGGGTAGGCAGAGTCAAAGGGGCAGCAAACCCCTTTAACCTTATTTAACCAAAAATAAAACATCACAGTTTTTTTTTCACAATTTTCCATTTAACCCAGACTGGGTTAGATGGAAATTTGTAAAAAAAGAAATATAAATACACCTTTTTAAATTGTACAGTTGATAAGATTGCCAACATTCTTGCGTGTCTGGATACCAGTTTAGTAGGTAAATCCATGTATAATATGTTTTTGTTATTTTAATTAAAAAGCATTAAAATTCAAAATTGCACATCTGAGCGTGAACATTGCATATGTGCGTTTCCTAAAATTTTATCCGTATCTTCTGAGTCAGCGTATTTTTTTTTAATATCTGAGCGTTTATCTAGCAACATTTTCCGTAAGTAGCGATGACAGTGAGGATTCAAACCCAAGCAGGTACCTGTGAATTTTTCAAATCTATGTAGGTAATTTTTTCTACCACTAACTCGGCGTTGAGGAAAAACATCGTGATGAAACCTGCTAATTCAAACAACTTTGGATTTGTAACCATGAATCAAAAATTGTCTGGTTCCCTATCTTGGAGTTTCAAAGGTCAGATCGGTCCAGACTCGCTAAATCTAAGCGGACCCCGTCTAAGCACGGGACATAACGTTAGGATGATGATGAAAATCTGATATTTTTTTACATTAATATCATGAATCAATTAGACATATCACCAATTCGTGTTTATTGCACCAAAATACGTACACATAGGGCTGACCCTATGTAGGTATACCATTTTTGAATATCTTCTGAAATTAAAGAGTCAGGTCAGTAAGTGAAACCTCTAGGACGGCCACGATTGGTGTGTTCCAGGCCCGTTGTGGCACTATGATTGTCGAAAAAGAAAGCTCTTCTTTTCTTCAGAAATCATAGTGCACAGGGAGACGAGCAGATGTAGGCAATATTTGGGTATCCTCAACCAACCCGCCAGGGTTGTGACAAAAACGATATGACGTTTCCCTGTCTGTCTGTTACACATCAATGTGATTTATACTGGTTTTATACTCAGTAGTGGCCCTATCCTACGCACTAAGAGTTGTGGGATCGATTCCCATCCAGGACACACATTCGTATGGTGAATACTTGTGTTTGATTTATGTTTGGGTTTAATATACATTATTCAAGAATATCTTTATGAGATCCTCGTTGATTCTGATATCTGATACAAGTGCTTAAGCTACTCAATCCAGAATCGGATATATCAATGTGTCCGATGTTCTGATATTTTATTTCACGTTTAATATGTAAGTCGATTCAGTTTACGTACATACATACATACATATCAGCATGTCCATAATCCCCGAAGGGGTAGGCAGAGTCGAAGGGACAGCAATCCTCTTTAACCACACGGAGAGTTGTGAAAAAGTAGTGACAAGTGGCTAGGAAAGAACACAGTTGGCACATTCTTTTTAAGTTCCAGATCAACATGGGCCAAACTCAGAATGAGATCACTGTATTTGACGCTGTCTGATATTTTATTGCTCGTTTAATATGCACGTCGGTTCAGAATACGTAATCTATATATTAATACGTGAAGCAATAACTTTGTACCCCTTTTTATGAGAATTACGTGGACGGAAGAGTATGAGATTTAGTACAGTTAAAGTATATATAGAGAAGGAGTGCAGAAAGCTCAAAAAAAATCTAACTAGTACCTAATGATCGAATTTCGACCAGTGGGCGATCACTAGTAGGTTTAATTACCTTAATGGCCGCCGATTATCGCCGGATGTCTCGTAATCTGTTTCCGATCCCATCGACATGTGATTTTCATTCGGATATCCATTAGCAATGGCACGTTTTCAGTCAAGTCCGTTCTAATAAAAATATAAGCACTAAACTTAGCGCTAACGGAACGTACGCTAGTCTATAAGTATATCAATTTATGATACATAAATTTGCTTATGAGAGTTGGATATGAACGAATATTTCCAAAATTGAATTAAATTTTACATGAAAATGTTAAGAGCCATACAAACCGTAGTTTGTATGAAAAGGATCATGCAAAAGGAAGTGAGGTGTGTAAGGATTGTGTCATATGGCGTTAAGTTCTCTCTGCCTACCCCGCTAGAAAAATGGCGTGAACTTTAGTTAGTTAGTTATGAAAACGTTATTGGTGGAATAATAATTTTGAAAATTCTTATATATATATGATTGTAGGTACTCATATAGTTAAATTAACATCTTTTGGTACAGATGTCGATGTAGATTTTCAATATCGGACTACTATGTAAAAAGTTATGCGTGATCATACACTGCGCGTCGACGTAAGAACCTTCTCCGATTTTTTCGTCGGTTAAAAAATGTACCAAAAGATGTTATAAATGTACGACTTACGTTATATTTTTTGGAACTGAAACATGCTTTTAGATATAAATTCACACAAATGCACCGTGACTGGAATCAAATTATGAATACAATAATGTCACATGCATATTATTAAGCTAATTTGTATGACATTATCAAGGTAATAAAATTTAACATTTAACAATTTATTTGAAGAAAAACAGTCTTCGACAGGTCAAAATACTAGATTGCAAAGGTGAAAAAAAAAAAAACAACCAACCGGCAATCACTATATAAGATCGTTTGATTCATTTTGGAATCAGACTGTTGCACAGATCTGGATAACCTACTGCTACAATGGTAAGAATTAAAGCTGTATTTTCCTAAAACTTTGTGATTTTTAGTAAATCATTATAGAAACACTTTCAATTTCAAAGCGTAGCTCTCCCGTTTTTTTGCCTATTTTTATTGTAAACGAGTATTATAGAGGATGTGTCAATATTTCGCTACTTAAACGCTAGATTTATATATAGATACTAGCTGACCCGGTACACTTTGTAACGCCCCGTTCTCGGATTTTCAATACCCATTTTTTTCTAATTAACACGCAACTTTTTTTCTTTCATAAGAACTTTCACTTGACAATAACAAGTACTAAAATTTAAAATAGATAACAACCTATTTTCAGTTTACCAAGTGTACATATAAAATTTTATCAAAATCGGTTAAGCCGTTTCGGAGGAGTATGGCAACTAACACTGTGACACGAAATTATTATATATATAAAGAAAGATATAAATATATTTTGTAAATATAAATTAAAAAAATATATATATTTTATTATTTTCTATGTCTTTTAGTAGTTTTAGTAGTAGGTAATAAGAGGCGTACGTTCATACAATTTACTCCCAATTTATATATTAACGAGTGGTCAATAATATGTGGCATGAACTCAAGTCGTGACGGTAGATAGGGAGGCTCAGTTACCGAATGGTGGCTTAGGCATCGTAGAAGAAGCCAGGGGCGTCCACCTTTACTCCACGTAGGAGCAGATATTCACGGGACAGCAGGAAGGACATGGATGAGACTGGTACAGAAAAGTTGTGCATGGCGACAGAAGGAGGAGGCTTATACTCTGCAGTGGGATCAAAGCAACTCTGAAGATGTCCTCCAATATTTAAATTTAATGCTTGTCTTCCAGAAATTCCTCATAATTCTCTCCGTCTTGGCTCTGGCCAGCGCAGACGTGAAACGCGTCGACAGCGCCGACTATGCGGTTCCGATTGTAAGGTCTTCCTACGACAACAAAGGAAACAGCTACCAGTATGCGTACGAGACCGGCAATGGCATCGCAGCCGAAGAAGAAGGCGTCGTTAAGAACCCGAACTCGGTGAGTCTTCAGTGGGGCATTTAAACTATATTTGACCTAGTCATTTACAGTGGGGCATTTTAAGGTGAATTTAATACATCAGTATATATAATCGGGCATTTTAGAGTCAATTTGACCAGATTTTCAAACTGGCGTAACTTTGCGGTTTCAGACTAGGGTAATATATCTATCTACGCGCGTATAAGCTCGTTCAAGTACGGTTTTAGTTTTCTTCGGGCGTTGACGTGCATATAAGTTCATATAAACTCAAAAACATATCCTCATTTCATTGAATTGACTGTCCCCTTGACTCTGCCGGCCTCTTCGGGGATTGCGGGCATGATGTTATCTGTTTAATTAAATCAATCAAACAAACAAATATTAGATAGTAGAAATACCTTGAATAAAAATACATTGTGCAATTTTGAAAAGCATTGAAACATTTAAAGCGGACTAGGTATTTTAATAAAATGACATACCAAATATTATTTGCTACGTAAAACTAAAGTCAGTAAAATGACACCCACCAAAAAATGTCAAAGGCGAAACGTTGAAGGCATAAATTTCAAAGACACTTGTTATGTTAAGCACATTGATGAAATAACTTTTTAACTTATTCAAATTGGAGTCCGCCTGACGAACAACCTTGTTAGCATGCTCGGAACACGTGATCGGATCGTACAGACTAATATTTGAACAGACATTTAAATAAAGATGTATTTTTATTATAGGTAATATTTATGTTTTGACTGGCTCTATGGATCATTTGATAGTGTCCCTGCCCCATGCGCCATGAGTTGTGGGTTCGATCCCCACCTAGGCAAACGTTCATGTGATGAACACTTGTGTTTATTCTATGTCTGGGTGTTAATATTGAATATATAAGTATATATTTGTAATACCACTGTAAATTCTGATATCCGTAACACACGTGCCTATGCTACTTAACTCGGAGTCAGATCAATGTCACATACATTGATCTGATGTAGTCTGATGTATTTATTTATAATATGTGTTTCCTTCGCGTGAAGTTAAAGGAATAAAGATTTTTTTTTTCAAATATTAAATTACATGTTATATTAAAATAAATACTAAAATAAATGAAGTCCAAGTTTCTCCTTCTCTGTTAGAAAAAAAAATCCATCAAAATCGGTCTAGCCATTTTTGAGATTAGAGCCAACAGACAATGGTGATGGATGATATATGGACATAGATATTTAACAATAAGCTGTTATGTTAACATTGCAAAATGACACTATCGAATATATATTGATATAGATATCGCACTTTTTTTTACAATTTTCATCCAAACCAACTCAATTTTATTTTTAGCTGAAAGTTATTCAAGAAGCTCATTGTTACTTAAACTCTGCCTACGGTGCTTTGGTTTGTATGTGATCAGGAAAGTTGATTATATTCTAATTTCTTTTGCAGGATAACCCCGCTCTGGAAGTAAAGGGATATTACTCCTACAAATCGCCTGAGGGTACTCCCGTGCAACTTAGCTACATTGCTGACGAGAATGGATACCGGCCAGAGGTTGGTATAAACCTATTAGGTATTAGATAGGCAGCAGAAGGTATAAACACCACACAATAACTAGCTACTGGGTACGGGTTAGAAAATTGCTTAAGTGTACAATCTCTTATAATGAATACGGCAAATTACAATATCAATTGACATTGGGGAATGTGCATGATTTTTTATTAATTTGTTTCAATCTAATATAGAACGGATAAACAAATCTGAAAGATTGGTTTTGTGTATTGATTATTGACTAAGTTATAAAGATAGTTACCGGTTAGATCACAGAACCGAAAAAACTAAATATTTGTTCTGTGGGTTAGACAGAGACATTCAATATACATATATATATACTACATACGAGATTCGATATATTTTGTGGCGTTTGCGTACAATATCCATATCGCCGTACAACATCCATAGAAAAGACAGTTTTCATGAGAGATTCACTCTCTCACTCTCTTACACATGCATGAATTTTCCCACCATATATAATAAATGGTGGGAAATTTTATTTAAAACTGTCATATCTCTTTGATCTCTCGGTAAATGTTGGTTCTTTTTTTATAAATGCGTTAAATGGCTGCAACATGATAGCGTTTAAAGAAATATTTTCATGCGTATTGCCTATTCCTTTTAGGAGCTGTCAATGAGCTAATTCAACATCATTTAATTGTGTAAATTCTTACGAATAACTAACTATACTTTCGTTTCCAGGGTGACCATCTGCCAGTACCACCCCCAATTCCAGAAGCCATCCTGCGCAGTCTCAAGTACATCGAGGAACATTACCAGGACCCCGCTTCGGTCGCAGCCAGGGTGGTCAAGCCAGTCGCCCAGCCCTTCAAGTATTAAACCGCACACAACCGAAATGTATCCACTTAGACCGATAATAAACAATTGAAGAATAACAATTGTTTTCTTTACTTTCTGTCAAGATGGAAATTTTTGCCTTCTGGCATTGTATCTTCTCTTCATCATCCAAATGATGATGCTGATCATAATAAAACCTTCATCATAATAAAAAATTACTTCTTAGGTTTTAGGAGTTAAACAGGTTTGGAGCGTTTTACAGTCAGTTTTTGTATTATAAATAAATTTAATTCTACTGACTGAAACATCCCTAGCTTAGGAGCTTGTGCTATTGATACTAGGTTAAGGGATAAACATACTTAAACATGTTTATCCATGACCGGAGTACAAATGTCCAGCATCTATGACAACACGACCAACGGGCTTGTCAAAAAAAAAATGGTTCAAACTTCTTAAACTGTCCCCAATGAATCGAATTTTTGGGCGTTGTCTTCTATTACAGCAACACGTCAGAAGATTACACTATAATATTTGTCATATTTATTTGCATTTTGCATCTCGTTCGATCTCTTCACCATATTTAAAAAAGGGCCGTTAGAGCCATTTACGGCCTCAGACCGCGTGATTCACTCAGACAACTGTTCGATGATATCAATATATTAACACTAGCATCACAGTACATTTTAGACTGCATCATGTATGTTTACAAGAACATGCAGATGTTTCCAAACAAATTTGATACACATTCTTTTAATACTAGAAATAGACACAAGCTTGCTGTTCCAAATATCAGACTTCATTAGAGTGGTAATTCCTTCATTGGGTTAAGTATAACAATGTTTAATACGTTACCACAAAGTCTCATTGACTTACCTATACATAAGTTTAAATAACATATAAAAAATTGTTTGATTAAAAAGCCTACTACAAAGTAGATGACTATTTAAATGATAAGAATAGCTGGTTGGCCTCATAATAGGCTGTTCACCTGCAATAATATATTTGACTTGTATTAGATTTTTAACTATTATTAGTTATACTGATGCGGGCGTAGCTCTCATGAAACATATATTTGATGCTTGGGAGAACAAGCGGGACGCTATTGGAGTCTTCTACGATCTGTCTAAAGCTTTTGATTGCGTTGATCACCAGACGCTGCTGATGAAATTACGGCATTACGGTGTTACGGGTAGGTCACTTGATCTACTCCGATCATATTTATCTGACAGGATTCAAAGAGTTAATATCAATGGAACTGACTCTTCTGGTGCTCTTTTATCCATGGGGGTGCCACAGGGCACAATATTAGGACCTTTACTTTTTTCAATTTATACAAATGATCTTCCGTACTATACGAAAGATCTGTGTGAGATAGTGTTGTTTGCTGATGACACCTCTCTGATTTTCAAAGTTGACAGAAAACACCCTAATGTTGAGGACGTAAATAATGCTCTCTCTCACGTACTATATTGGTTCACGATTAATAACCTACTTTTAAATGCTGGTAAAACTAAATGTGTTAAGTTCACAATGCCTAATGTTAAGCAATCAAATATTCATTTGAACATGGGTGATGAACCTATTGAAATAGTTCACTCAACAGTATTTCTGGGCATTACTATTGATTCTAAACTGCAATGGGGCCCTCATATTGCTGCTCTAGCGGGAATACTTAGTTCCGTAGCATATGCCGTAACAAAAATACGGAAATTGACTGATGTTGGAACGGCAAGATTGGTTTATTTTGGCTACTTTCACAGCGTAAATGTCGTACGGCCTTCTGATGTGGGGGTCTGCTGCTGACATACAAAATATCTTTGTATTGCAGAAGCGGGCTATCCGCGCCATATACGGCCTTAAACCACGGGATTCGCTTAGGGAGGTATTTATAGAAGCCAATATATTAACCGTAGCATCTCAATACATGTTTGATTGTATTATGTATGTACGCAAGAACTTTAATCTCTTTTCCAAAAAATCTGACCATCATAGTTTGAATACCAGGAATAAACACAAGCTTGTCGTTCCACATCTTAGACTTCATAAAAGCAGTAATTCTTTTGTGGGGCTTAGCATTAAGTTATTTAATAAGTTACCAGATAAGGTAATTCAAATGCCCGTTCATAAATTCAAATCACATGTGAAAACATTTCTCATGAAAAAGGGCTATTATAGAATTGAAGACTTTTTCAATGACAGGAATCTGGAGTCTGCGCTCTAATTCTTGCATGGTCTACTCTACTATTGTAATGTATTACATTAATTATATTTGAATTATATAAATTTGTAGAAGTAGATATAAAGTAGCATTGTTATTGTATACGTGGCGATTTAAAAGAGTAACTATGTACCGAGTTTCTTGCCGGTTCTTCTCGGTAGAATCAACGTTCCGAACCTGGCGGTAGAATATTTATTTTGTATTATTATGACTATTCATAAGTGCTTTTCTATTTCTATAAGACTTGGCATTTAAAAAAAGTAACTATCGAGTTTCTTGCCGGTTTCCTCTCGGTAGAAGCTACCTTTTGAACCGGTTGATATTGAATTTGTCTTGACGATTTATAAGTGCTTTGTTGAAGCCTATATAAATAAATATCATTTCATTTTATTTTATTGCAGCTATTGGCTCAGTGGTTAAATTTACGTTGTTTATGAGGAATGTGAGTAATTCTTCATAGCCTGAGTTAGAACTAAGGTTTTAGAGGGCATCCATGAATAATTTACGGTTAACCCATGAGACCTGAGGATGTCCTTACTTTCTGCTATAAAAGGGATGATGGCACTATTGATATTCAATTTTGTAATATCAAATACGTAAAAGAAAGTATCATAGTATGTTGTAAACCTTATTGATTTTGAATTTTATTGTGTTAACGATTTTTAAAGTTAAAATTAATAATACTCATTCCTCAGCTTACAGAACAAAAGGTTTTGTTCTGTTTAACCTTTTGTTCTGTAATCTGAGACTCATTCAGTCAGTTGACTGACAAACTAACCACGTCATAAACTGTCGTGCCCATACAAACTCTAAGAAGTTTTGGAAGCTTTTAAAAAGTATCATAATTGGCTTGCTAGTCAATATCCCTGTTGGAGGGTATTTTACAATAAGCGGAACGAAGAGAAAGAATACGCTTCATAATTTATGACGTCACAATATATATAAATCTATATATCTATCAGTGTCTCAAACGCTGTCCGAAGTAATGTGCAGAATTTAAGTTAAGCACTGACTGACGAAAATGTTCAAAACATAATCAATTCTTATTTAAAATTAAAATATAGGTAAGTGACGTCACCCCATCAGAGGGAGGGGGGGGGTACACATTCTTGTGACGTAATTTATATATAGAGAATTAACATTTACTTACATTCAGTTCCTAGAATGTTTATTTCTGTTTTAGACTCCAATAAAAACATAGATGTATATCAAGAAAAGATATAATCAAGGTCACAACGCGTTCAATAGCCCTAGTAACACAAATTTATAGATAGGCGTATTCATACGACGCCTCAAGGACGCATTTTACATAATGATGTGAAAGGACGTACATTAGTAGATTTTAAATGTCAATTCCTCAATATTTGAGCCATGGTACAGCTATCGATCACATGTGCCATATGACCTCTTTGGTGGCAAAGTTCAATGTGTGCATAAATCATGTATTGGTGAATCGGTGAGGTCTACACTATTATTATCTGAATGCAGTTACACCTAAGCTTAGCTAACTTGTATCGATCGAGAATGGGAAAGTATTGAGGATAATATTAATACATTTTAACTGACTGGCTGTTGCTCGCTACTTCGTCCACTTGGATCGTAATTCTTTTCTAAAATAAAAGTAATCTAAATTCCTTACAAAAATATGTATTAAATTCTTTTTTTGTACTATGAAAGCATATTCTTTTAAAGTTTGTTGGTAGGTAGGTACCTAATATTATTAATTTCTTTCCTTAAATTATAAATGTAATTACCAGATTGTATAGAGAGATAGTTGCATGATTCTAAGACTACAGCAATGAGATTTTCGACAAGATTAGTTAGATTAGTTTAGATTAGTTCGAAAAGATTAGTCCTCAATCTTTGACACATTACACGTACTTAGATGTTATAGTTTTGCGACTTTGCGTAATAGGGTACAATACTGGGTCAAAAATTATCATTCTATTTACTCTGACAGTTAGATTATACAAAAATACTAGACACATATTGTTTGCTTTATCAAGATAACAAAAAATTACAAAGATAAAGAGCATTGAAGTTTTGGAGTGGGGGCGTGCGACAGTTGTAAGTAAAAATTGTACCTACGTGTGACGTCACGCGCAATTTAAATCCGCTGTATCTACGCCAGTTTATGTTTGACAAATAAATAAATAAATACGTATAAAATTTTATTTTACAAATGATTGACGGACTAAATAAATTTTTAGCCCGCTCTCCAATAAAAGGGAATAAAAATCATGCACAGTTAACAAAGAAAGATTTACCAATTTTTCAACAGTGGCAGTTCAGAGTGTTGCGGAGAAGGGATAAAACGTTAACAAGGATATTTTTTCCTCCGTTTAATTCCTGTACCGTGGAATTTCTGTATATTGGCATGTCTGTTTGTTTCGAATAAATTGTAGTAATTGCTAGCTGACCTTCTTTAACCAAAAACTTTTTTTTGTATCTTCCGACTCTTAATTAGTGACGAATTTTTTAATCTTGTCAGTAACAGGTGGTTCACGTATCTCGGTAATTTATATTTTGAAGAATGGAAGCGTTAAGCGTTATCTTAATTTTGAATTAATTACGAGTAGATCAGAGATGATTAACCTTTCATTGACTTTAGAAATCGAATATCGACTGTCCGGTCAACAACATAAAGTAAAAAAAAGAATTGTACATTTGTTTAGTAGTTTTGTACTTTTTTGGAAATAGAAGTGTGAAGTTTTATTTTTGGCTTTTCGTTAGTTACAAACTTAGGGTGGACAAATGTCTATGACATCACAAAAGTCCAAGAAATTTGGTAGATATAAACTTTGAAACCTGTAAAAGTACTTAGGTACTTCTTTATTAAGAATGATTGATACATCTAACAATCATAAGTAACACCATATATCTGTAACAGATCTAATGTATTGCAGGCGTAACCGCGGGCGAAAGCTAGTACATAATACTTTTGATCTTGATATTGGTTGGTGCAATTTCTCATATAATGCGTCCAACGCAAGGAGTGCGGGTTCGATACCCGCACTGGTACAAATAGTTTTAGATGAATAGAAATAGACGTTACTTGTCTCGATAATTTGTTGATGTTGGAGATAATAATACTATTTGATATCATAAATGTATGTGATGATGTCTGATATCTATTTATATTTAATGTGGTTATTCCAAATGAGTGTTGCTTTTATATGATTATGAATTTTGAGTACCTAGTCCTGCTACTTCGAAGTCTTATAAAAAATGCAATCGGTTACAGACCGAGAGGTCAAGAGCCACATGGCTGCAATAAAATTACTTAGCATAGAGATGAAGAGGATAGGCTAATTCAAATCGCACCATTCTGTGTTATAACAGCAATATTAACAGATGAGCTAGACAAGTTTAAGGTGGAGACTGGTTCGGGCAAATATTGCGTAAGTGAATGCCTACCGGCAAATATCGGAGATTGTGGCACGCCTTATTAAATGACTTTGTCTAGAAGTCGTCTGCCAAAACCGCTTGTGCCGATAACAGGTTGTAAGCGGCTGATTGGCGGGGAAACAAAACACGATCACACAAAGGAGTGGACATTGAAATTTGATTTGAATTTAGAACATTATATGGGTTCCAAGATATTATGGAAAGTTCACAATAAGTAATAATGAGTGGTGGTAGCTCAATGGAAAGGACACGCGCGTCTTAACCGAGGGGTACGGGTTCAGACCCGAGCACGTATATCTGGATTTTTTTAATCTATGCACGTATTTATCCAGCGGTGAGGGAAAACACCGTGATGAAACCTGCATATTCCGACATCTATGAAAGTGTAACAATAATCCAAAAATTGTCTAGTTATCCTAGCTAAGGCTTACGAAGGTCAAATCGGCAGTCGCTTTAATATAATTGCCAGACTCGCTAAATTCTAGATGATGATCTAAGCGCACCTGGTTAAGCACGGGGCATATCGTTAGGAAGATGATGAAGATCACATTTAAATTATTACATTATATTAATGAAGGTATTTTGTTTCTCTTTCAAATTTTCAATGTACCTTGTGCTTTATCTAAGCAAAACAGGCCGCTATTGTATATCTATATTGTAATGTGACTAGTCTAACAGATATGCTATACATAGACAAGTGCATATAATCACTAAGTAAAATCCGTTATAACTCACTTATAAGTATGTACGTACATACCTACTATATAAATATCGACTATTCGACAAATGTGCTGTTTGATGATTGCAATGATTATACCCTACTTTGCAGTGTGTAGGTCCTGGGAGGGCAGCGTGTCAGGGTCAAGGAGTCTTGCGATTAAACATGATAGGGATGTCAACTAATGATAACCGATTATATTTGAAATGAAATAATCTTTATTTACGTAGGCTCAAATAAGCACTTATAAATCGTCAGTACATACAAATGAAAATAAAAATTTACCACCGGATTCGGAAAGTAACTTCTACCGAGAAGAACCGGCAAGAAACTTGATAATTACTCTTTTCATCGCCAAATTTACAATAAGTATCAATAACTAAAATTATCATATTCTTAAGCTACTGGGCTATACAAATCTAAAAAAGTAAATATGTATAATAGCAATTACAAATATTTGTCACTTAAAAAATCTTCTATATTATAATAAGCCTTTGTCATAAGATGATCTTTAATGTGTAATTTAAATCTATGCATAGGCAGTTTAATTATATTGCCTGGTAGTTTGTTAAATAGTTTTATATATGTGTAACTATCATAAATAATACGATGCATAGGTATATCAGCAGTGGCGTAGCTAATCTTACGGGAGCCCCATATCAAATGCATTGACGAGTCCTTTTTCATCGACTAGCTTGTGCCTGCAGCTTCGCTCGCGTGGTACATCGATAAAACATAGCCTATATATTATTCGGGTGTATGAGTTAAATTAAATTTCATTAAAATCCATTCAGTAGTTTTTGCGTGAAAGAGTAACAAACATCCATACATCCTCACAAACTTTCTCGTTTATAATATTAGTAGGATATTTGAGATGTAGACAACTTTTACGAATGTTTCCGTTTCAAACGTAGGGGCCCCTACAGAGCGGGGTCCCCATATCATTGATACGGCAATTTATAGCTATGCCTCTGCTTATAAGTTACCACAAATGCATGTCTTATTGCTGTGTTTTATTAAGTTCACAAAACTAATAATAAGAGAATAGAAACGCTGTGCGAGCTTGGAACGCGATTCGCCTAGCCTAAAAAGCCATACGGCTGTTGCAATGTTACAGACTGATATTCGCTGTGGAGAAAGAGAAAAAACAAAGGGGCCGGTGTCCATTTTTAGGTTGAAACATTTACATTAGGTATATTAACGTTATTTTTAGTATATATCAAAATCGAAATACGGGTTAAATACTTTTTTTTAATCGAATCCCGCTAGGGGAAAATACTTTGTGTTATGAACACGGACATTTATACTCGAGTCATAGATGTTTACAAATGTTACAAAACCACAAACTTAAAACATTAATCATCTTGTATGATATCCTATATGCAAGGCAAGAAAACTATTAATACTTTTTAAGCTTCAACCCAAAATTGGTCAACTTTCTTCCATTTGTGAAAACATGACTTTTGTCGATACTAATAAGTACATTACTTACAAGTGTAAATACAAAAGTCATGTTTAAAAAAAAAAGAAGAGTATAATCCATAATAAAACACAAGACTATTGAATGGAAAGCACGTTTTTGCGGAATTTAAGAGATTTCTTCTTAATAATAATGGCAACTTTAATAAATATCTCAATCAACTTTTGTTTTGACTCCAAATTTGCATTTTTATTTCCAGTGTCCGAGGTCACGAGACTAATAATATGAATTTACTTATTTTACTAGAGGCTTCTATCCATTTTATAGTGGCTGCATTCTATTCTAAATAATAATGACCGCATAAATTTTCAATCCGAATTCACAACAAAATCGAAAGTGTATGTTTTTATATAATTATTTGTGGATGACCATCTGGTGTTGCTAAGTTCATTTATATCTATTAATAAATATAAATTTTAATAATACTGTTTGTTTCATTTTGGGACAAAAGTAATTATTCAACTGTGGTCAAATTAAGTACGCCCAAATGTTTAAACCCTATAAAGGATATGTATGCTTTTAACCCCGGAAAAAAAATCCTATATGAACAAAAGTCATTATTGCATAACGTCTTTTGTAACATTTTACATAATTTAGATAATATTACCGTGGTCGTGCCGTGTGGAAAAGCTTATTTTGAATTAAGTCATTTTTATATTTAATATAAGTAATATATCTACCGGTTTTTGTCGTAATTAACATTATTTTTTCTTTAACTAAATTGTAAGAAATACGTTACTTGCATGCAAATAGATTTCCTATTTGAGAATCCAATCGTTGAGAAAATTGTAAGAATCATATATCAAATTAATTGGTTTAGGATACATTATGGCAAAACTTATTAGCTCGGTAAAGAATTAATTGCTTATGATCGTTTATTTAATGGTATCTATTTTATTGCAAGCAGTAATTTTAGGTATTTGTTTCGAAGAATTTCGAAGAACATAATGACTGACCGGCCCGTTGGTCGAGTGGCCACGAAACCAAGGGTCGCGGGTTCGAATCCCGCTAGGAGCAAAAATGTTTCGTACCCGAGTTATGAATGTTTATAAACGTATTTAAGTATGTCTATCCGTTCACCTAGTATCCATAGTACAAGATTTTATGCTTAGTTTAGGATTAGAGAATTGGTGTGGCAGTCTGGAGAATTTATAACCTATGTAAAATAAATAAAAAGGCAGTGGTAGCTCAATGGTAAAGACAAGCGCCTCATAACCGAGGGGTGCGGGTTCAAACCCGACCACAAACCTCTGGATTTATCAAATCTCTATACGTATTTATACTAGCTAGGCGGTGAGGGAAAACATCGTGATGAAACCTGCAAATTCAAACAACTTTGGATTTGTAACCACGATTCAATTGTCTGTTTCCCTATCTTAGAGTCACGAAAGTCGCTTCAATGTAATTACCAGACTCGCTAAATCCTGGATCATGATCTAAGCGGACCCCGTCTAAGCACGGGACATAACGCTAGGAAGATGATGATCATATGTGTAAAATATAAAACTGATGTCTCTATTTATTATATAATAATATCAATTGCTTTAAATGCAGATGAAATTACATACGGCGCTTATTGTTATTATTCAAATTTTCATAGTTCGTGTGATTGTATGTTCCGACAATAATAACATTCGATAAACTTTTGACAAGCCTCTTTAGACCGGATGTCATTAATTGGGTTTCGCTTTAAAACAAATATAGTGAAATAATTAAACAGTTCTATAATCTGTTTTTTTTTTTTATGTGACATTCTGACATTTAATAAGTGTTGCTACAAAAAAGCTATAAAGGAAACCCATTTAATAAATAAGATTCTTGATTTTTTTTATGTTTTACATAAAAAAAGTACATATTAAACTTAATGGTATATTTAAAATGTTATGAAGTTTTTTAATATCGAATTAACAAAGTAATATTTTTAAGTTGTTAGTTTTATTTTCTTTAACTAACTAATCACTTCCTACTATTTTATGTTTAGTAAACCTTTTTAGTCAAAGCATTTGGTAGGTAGTAGGATTTATTTAATAAATTTACAAAAAATTAAATTAAATTAATTTTTTGTTGGTAATTAAGTAGTCCTATGTTGGTCTGGGACTTGGCCCATGTTGATCTGGGACAAAAAAAATGTGCCAACTGTGGTTCTTGCCAAGCATGTCGTAAAAGGCGACTCATTGTTTTCGGGCTTTTGGGTGTGTGACTGAGTAGGCGACGAGTTAGCCTCTTGTAACTCCTTTTTCACAGCTTTCCATCTAATCCAGCTCACTGTCCTATGTTGGTCTGGGACTTAAAAAGAATATACCAACTTTGGTTCTTGCCTAGCATGTCGTAAAAGGCGACTAATGGTATATCGGGTTTTGGGTGTGTGATTGTATAGGCGACAGGTTAGCCGCTTTTCACTGCTTTTTCACAATTTTTCATCTAACCCAGCCTGGCTTTATTTTTGGCTAAATGTGGTTGAAGGGGCATGCTGCACCTTTGACTGTGCCTACCCCTTCGGGGATTATGGGCGTGATGTTATGTATGTTATTTCTTGTTCCATAATTTGTCCATCTGTATGCTTGTTAAATCAGATACAGTTTTCACAGTTGTTTGTATTTTATATCGATTATTCAACTGTTCGTGATGAAAAGGGACGTAAGTATATTATACGCTGTAAATCCCCTTTTAATTTGAAGCCGCGCATTAAATAAATTGCAAATAGATGTTTAGATTCGTATTGATATTTTGAATTAAATGAAAAATGTGCCTGGCCAAAAATGTTTGTAGTCTCTGATATGTCAAAAAAAGTCAGAATGTCAGAATTCTACGGAATAAAAAATTAGACTTATAGTTTAATTGCACGCAAATAAAGTCGCGGGTAACAGATAGTAGCTTAATAAATATAGACACACTCTAAATACTCATACGTATTCAAGACGCATACATACAAAATGGTATGAACAGAATCACATTATTTTTGCTGACCTTGTATAATAATACTAATGAAGAATCTTATCGGCTACGAATCCGAGACCTTTTTATTGGACATCATAAAAGCTTGTTTGCTTACTCTATAATTTATAGTTTATTTCAACAAATAAATAAAATAAGTCCATCTAACCATGTTATTTTTTAATTAAAATGGCAAGCACGAGACTTGGGAATATTTTGATGAGACATTGATTAGATGAGATGATAGCAAAATTGGCATGGAAGCAGTGGCGTAGCTAGGCGACAAAGGGCCCTGGGGCAAAAAAGAAACTAGGGCCCATGGGCGTACGCAACTTTGGGTCCAGCCCCCCCCCCTACAGTAGGGAGGGCACTAAAATTTTTCTTCCTACGTTAGACAGAGTCAAATCAAACTCAAATGAAAAGTTGTGCTTATCAGGTTTTAGGGCCCCCCAAGCTTAGGGCCCCGGGGCACTGCCCCGCCTTGCCCCTGGGTAGCTACGCCACTGCATGGAAGGTACAATTAATAAAATATATGTAAATAAAAGAAATAAAATGCAATGCTGTTTATTGGTATGATTGATTTGATTTTTTTTTATGAATAAGTATCTTAAGTAAAATAACGCTTTATGGGAAATGGGAGACGGGACATTGGTATGCCAAAATTTTTGAAGTTTCAGAAAGGCCCTTGCACTATCTTTTATCTAGGTAAAATTTATAAATCCCTCGGAATTCACGATTGAGAATTTATTACTACACTTACTTACTAACTAAACTTCATGCCACTTCCCTAGAATTTATTAATGCCGAAAACCAAATGAACCGGTCTAATGAGTAAAAGCTAGCTTTCAATTGCCAATATTAAAATTATCATTGCACAAATATAACGGTCGTCACAGTCTTGCACATCAACATGGCAAATGTTATTCAGAACAGTAATGCAAAAAGGAATCATAGTACTTACTATGCTCGTAGGCCATTACTTACAACTAGTAACAACTTATTTACTTACACATTAATCTGAATTACGTAAGCCCCTCTCGCTCGTTAGCTGAACTTTGCAGTTTACTATGTTAGTGTTCGATGTTGCCAACATAGTTTTATGTATCCAAAATTAAGCTAGAAAATTAACCGGGGTGGTCAACACGATTATTTGTTGTATATTATCTAATTTTAATTTGTGATGAATGTATTATTAAGTATCACTCCTCCGGGTATGTAGGAACATGCTCTTAAATTTCTGATTCGAGTTTAAATGAGATAAAATATGTATCCGATGAGACCAACGGATTTTGATAATTATAATTTTGTTTGTTCCATTGCATTTATTTCACTCCATTGATTTCACACCTTAAAATCAGTTTTTAAATCTAAGCCTGCAAAAGATCTGGTGGATTTGATTATAGAAAAAACTCAAAAAACGCGTGCTATTTATCTAGAAGACTGAAAGGAAAAAAGACAAAAAAATTATTTAGCATGAAATCAGCTTTCTTATCAGGCCCATGGAGCCCAAATTAATGAATTAAGCATTTTTTATTTTAATTATAAATTAAAATCTAACGCTACCGAAAATCATCATTCCATTCTGTGCTTTATGTTAATAGAATGCAACCGCTGACGACGTGATGATAAAAAAATAACAAACAGTATCTGAAAATAGGACTGGTAACAAATTTGAACATCTTTCAAAAAAAATTTATCATCTTCATATCCTTTAGTCGTTTCGAAAGTTAGGGAGATTACCCAAACTTCTTCCAGGTCCCCAGCAGCTGGCAACACCAGCGTTACTTCACTCTGCCTAGGTAACTTTTTGCGATACGGTTCGTAGGTGAACCTATTGCCTACATTCTGAATGTCAGAACATGGGTCGGACGTTTCTATCGTACGAATAATCGAATTTAGCTTAAGTACTTTTTTGTAATGGTCTTGTGGAACCATGCGTAAATTTGACCTTTCGACATCTTGTTAACGAGAAACCATCCGTTCGTTTTGTTCGTTGCGACTACGGAGAAGCTGACTAGCTATCTGGTTGTCGGGTTTCCACGCATTAGCTACCTCTGTGATAAAATTCACTATGCCAAAAGTTTGAACCCAACTTTTATTCCTGAAATATTGTAGATATTTTGCGGGATTCGCGATAGCGTTTCTATAAGAGGCCGAATTTCATGCGACGGAGTCGGGGGCTGCTAGAACTATATAACTATATCATAATATTTGATTTAATTTTTTGACAAAAGTGGAAAAATGAAATAAATCTCCTACGAACGGCCCAATTGTGTGTTATCTAACAAAAGTGAGGAGCCATAACAACTGTAAAGCGTGAATGGAATGTATTATGAATATCGAAGAAGTTAGTGAGGTGTGCAAGGTTCGCGACATATGGCGCTCGGTTTCAGAAGGAACCTAGCAGGGAACTGGCAGGGTAGGCAGATGCCTACCCTGGTAGGGAAATTGCATAATTAATTAGTTCATATTTGATGTATCTATTAAATTAACTTGCTTGATAAGAATCAAATCGCCTTCCGTCGTTGTATTTCTAATAGAATGATTAAATTTGAAAATGCCTAATCACCTAATAGCGGCATATAATGAAATTTGCAAATGCATAGTTATCGATTTAATTTAAAAAATGTAGTAAATTTTTATAAAAATTATTAAAATTTTCAATTTTTTTTTAAATTAGTGTATTATTAATGTTTCCAAAATATTCCTCTTAAGACTAATTATGAAGTCTTCGTGGCGAAGTCACTGACATAAACTATATTTATTGTTTCTGATATTATATATCGGAAGCGTTTTTCTATTTGTCGAATCTTCTATTGACGGGCTCCAAAGAGATGAATAAAATTGCAGTGTCTATTTATCTTCGAATCTATTTTTTTCTGATATACTCCACGGGGATGAAATTGCGGGAACCGGCAAGCAAAAACTATTCCAATGAATAAATAAAACAAATTTTTAATAACACACAATAAGGGGTCCCAGGTTGTAAAAATATGTATAAAATGATCACTTAATGTATGAATAACCAAATATTTTCCATAGGCTAGTAATTTATTGTTTGTTCTGGAATTCAATAATAACATTTATATGTCAAGGCGACCGTTTCGAGCGCAAAAGTATGGTAGAAAAAAATATCTCTACTATATTATTACAAATTAAGATATGCTCAAAGTTCATGGACACAAATTTGAAGCAGATTTACTATTAAAAGTGTATTCTAATATCAATAATTCATGTTGAACATTATCAGGTTTAAATCATTGCACTACAGATATGAATCTTTAAAAATAATGTGCGAACTGCATTCCTTACTGTCGTAATAGGTGACTATAATAATGGTGTAGTGGGTTTTTGATTATGTAGGCGACGAGTTAGCCACTTGTCACTCCTTCTTCATAATTTTCCATTTAACCCAACATTTGTCACCCACGGTACGCCAGAATACTAGCGCTGCAGTGGCTTACGGGCCGGTGCAGCTCATGCTAAGGTTGTACCTTGTTGGCCACAAAACTATGTAATTTATGTTGTTATTGTTATGATTTCTATGTGTATTTTCTACCTGTATGTATGTCTTTTGTTCTGTTTGTGGCCAATAAATGTTTTTTCTATCTTTTTTCTTTCAACTGGTACTTATTTTTGGCTAAAAGTGATTTATGGCTTTTGCTGCTTCTTTGCCTCTGCCTGCCCCTTTGGGAATTAGTGTCAAGGTACATATGTATAAAATGTATGTTAAACTTATTGTTAGGTTCAGATCAGTGCACCATAGTTTATGACATTTTGAGTCCCATATTTTTATACCTGGATATCTTACTCAACTCCGACTCAAATTAGACCGAAGTAAAATAAAATAGCAGCACTTGTACATCTTGGTTTTGCACGACATATCTTCTGACGGTCGGCAACGCATTAAGTCCTCGGGACCCTTTGGTGTTGTAGTTGTCCAAAGGTGGCGGTGATTACTTACCATCAGGCTATACCATTTGCTGCCTCTCTAAATCCTCCCCATAAATCCTCTGTCTCATATAAAATATAATTGTACTGTATAATTTATGTCTGAGTCATACTTACTCAAAAAGGTATGGTACCTACGCATTCTTTTAAATATTATCAATGTACACTTGTACATATACATTTCTTTTATAACAATTTAGACACAAATACGTGAGAATATTAAGAAAAGTAAAATGGCTATTGTATGACAATAATCGCTGTACTGGTCTTAGATAGCGGCGTGATATGTACCTATAGTGATGCACAGTTAATGCGCGCTGGTAAGTAGTAGCTCAGTGGTAAAGACATCCGCCGCATATACGAGAAAAGCTGTTTCAAACCCGGAAACTTCTGGATTTTTCAAAAGTAGGATTTATACTTTACCTCATAAGGCTCGTTTCACACGGTACTTTGGGTAAGGAAGGTTCTTGCTATCTCTAACCTTTTACTTTCTTATTACTTTCTTATATTATTTAGTCACTTAAAGTTGCTACCCAATTACAATCATTTCTAAAAAGCGGTTTCATAATTTCTAAACCGAAAACGCCCATTTTGTGTTGTAGGCGCAACGCCTAAATGGAAATGTCGGTGTGATCACATTAATACTCACTATGGGTCATGCCAAATTATGTGACTACGCATTCATAAAATAATAAGCCTTTTTAAGAATTTATTTCTTGTAATAAATTTAGTAGTTCACTGGTATTATTAGGATCATATATTTATTTACAAGATGTTTAATAATAAATAAATAAAAAAACTAGAGATTCTTTTACAACAGTTTAGGATAATATTTTGGTTGTGAAAGGTTTTCTCTGGGCGCACTTTTTTTTCTATAACCAACCAAATCATTTCAGGAAAAAGAAACCGTCACATAGCTAAAGGACCCAACTCCCCAACGTGTATAGAAATTTCTACGTGAACTTTCTTAAAAGTGATCTAAAATTAGCGATAATTTGTTAAATCGACCAAATAAATGTTCTCCTTCTATGTAGATGGGCGTGACCTTTTTTAATGATTGCAATTTTAACCGATAGCTTAACTGAAGGTTACCTGTTGGTTACCCATCTGTGTCTTGAAAGCAATGCGAAATGTTCAACTTTTGTAATCGAAGTCATCTGCAACCACTACGCTACGGATATTATTGGCTACCATACAGTCATGATTTTTAGCCAATTATGAAAGTTGTATTTGTGATAGTCGAGCTTTTCATAAAGTGTAGTGTAGTGTAGAAATTGCAGCTGAATACTTTGTTTATATAACCATACAGCAGTAATTAAACGTGCGGCCATATTTTGCTTATTGAATGAGAGGTCTGGATTCCGAACCATGCAAGATCGGCAGCACACTGACATCTGGTGATGCAAAAGTCTTCAGACTACAGAGACTGACACGAGTAGCTGCTTCCACGCAGACTGCTAGTGTATAAAAACTAAACTTTGTCACTGTTAGTGTATACAATAAAATTTAAATGGCTTGGTCCATGTTGGTCTGGGAAAAAAAGATCACAATTTTCCATCTAACCCAGCCTTTTGTCCCATGTTGGTCTAGGACTTAAAAAGAATGTGCCAACTGCGTTTCTTGCCTGGCATGTCGTAGATGGCGTCTAATGGCATATCGGGTTTTGGGTATGTGATTGTGTAGGCGACAAGCTAGCTAGCCATTTGCCACTACTTTTTCACAATTTTCCATCTAACCCAGCCCAGTTTTATTTTTGGCTGAATGTGGTTAAAGGGGCCAGCTGCCCTTTGACTCTGCCTACCCTTTCGGGGATTATGGGCGTGATGATATGTTATGTTGTTGTTATGTTTGTTTTAATAGCAATAACTTATTAGGCAACGTATTGTCAATTGTATATTCATACCAAACCACATGATTGTAAAAATGTTAAAAAAACGATGAATTCTTGGGCAAGACTTTGTTTATTATATGTACATAGCCTGTAATCCCCGAGGGGGTAAATTGATTTGAAAAAGCTTGTTTAAAAAAAAAGCCGAAAATTTTAATTGAGCTGGATTAGATAAAGCTGAAAAAATTATTGATATGTGCCTAACTTGTCGCTCTGCAATAAAATAAACCCAAAGTTCAATAAATTTATTAGCCGCTTTTACGACACAATATGTTGTCAACTGAAAGATATAATAATCTTAAAAGCTTCATTTATCAACATTGTCATCCGATACGTTGAGCGGCGATAATTGCCTATTGAATATACAACTTACATTTCATTAATAGATAAGTGCACCTAACTTATGTATTAAATAAGCAATCTTAACTTATCACGCTTAATCTTACTATCCCTTCACTATGGTAATTATACGAAGAACAAAGAATGTAATTATAAGCTTTGCATTGAATTGATAGTAGGTCGATGTCATCGACAAAGTATATAGTAGGCTAGGTAGGTCATTCGACTATATTTTCCAATATTTACTTTTATAAACATAGGTATAGAGGGCTTTCGGCTTCCCTCGTGAAATACTGCTATTGACTTTTTTACGGATCCCGGAGGATTTTTTTTTTCAGATTCATCATCATCCTCTTGCCCTTCTCCCAGTTCATCTGGGGTCGGCGCAGCATGTCTTTTTTTCAGATTAAGAAGTACATTATATAGCATACAGATAGCTGTATGATAAATGTGTATATAGACACACACACTTATCATTATATTATGTCTTATTAATATATTATAAATAAAAAAAATTGTGAGAGTATGTGAAATAATCATATTCTTAGAATAAACTGACAGATGCTGGTGTACTTAGTTAGTGGCTGCGTAAAATTTGGTCCAGTGCTGCTTGACGTGGAAAAGTACTGCGTACTATTTTTTTAGAGAAACAAACAGTTTGCAAAATACGTGCCCAATTTTTTTTATGCCAATGAGAGAGACGCCTATTTGCAAACAATACGGCAATATCTACATATAGAAGGATGTTTTATGTCGACGCAATAAATTAGCCGAGAAACTTAAAATCAGCAGTCGTTATCACTGAGATACCTGAATAAATGCCACTTAAGTTGAGAAAGTAGGCGAGGGAACAATTCCTCATTGATTGATCACCTTACACGTGGGTAATTTTGGATATAATGTACATGTTCGACGGAGATGCGCTGGAGTAATTGCTTCCTTGACATGGTTACACATTTTAAGATATTAACTCCATGTATGAATGGGCTGGGTTAAGTCAGGGAGATGGTTTAGGCCCCATCAGCCCATTAAACTACTGCTTCTACAATGTAAATACAATATACACAGTGTACGTACATTAATGACAATAATGACCATATGTTTAAATATAAATATAGCGCTCGTATCATAAAAACCGAATACCAAAAATTATTGACTAAAAGAAAAAGTACAACCATTGCGTAATGTAAAATATATCATGTACTATTTTACCATATACTCATTTTACCAACTAAAAGTATTTTTTTTATTGAATAAAAATTAAGTAAATAATAATATATCATTAAGTATAAAAATGTACTTTATCCGGTGACACACATTGTTTAGGTTCATTTTTTATTTTATTTTATCTGTCCTTTTAACACCTAATAATAAATTTTATTTACCTACTTTTAATAATTCTGTAGAATAAAATCATACTTGTATCGTGAGATAAAAAAAAAACCTTTTTTTTCTCTTAAAGGTATAATTTGGGGATTTATATCCAAATAATTATTTGATTCCACGAAACAAATTCCTAGAACGTCTAAGATAAAAGTGTATTGTACATTTAAAACAGCTTAATTCCAGCTTTAACTTTACATTACTATTACTAATTAGATTAGGAATTAATAATAATAATAATTCAAAGACGGATGTCCAGCATGCCTTAGAAAAATGCCCTCGAACAAGTTAACCTTGTTAAAAACAAATCATATTGAATATCAGAGCTTCTTTGTTGCAAAATAATGTAAATGCCGATAACTTGGAGCGTCGGCCGATCTCGAGTATAAAACCTCGCTCAGGCATCCCAAGAGCACAGTCACACGTCGCCTGTTACCTTTGACACAATCAAGATGGTGAGTGAGTTACCACATTATCACACCGCGTCGTACAGTGACCGCTCCTCGGTTGCGATATCATTTTTTCATCCGACAAGTTTAGACAAAAAATCGCACGCTCTTCACCCGATAAAAAGTCTAGACATAAAATCGCACGAGTCAACAATTGTAACCGTTCCGATTACGTCAAAGCCATCTCTTAATAAGATTACGCATTGTTTCGGGATCGGAATTTAATTGGCGGGTTTTTAGATTTTCCTGTTGTTTATCTTGTTAACTTTTAAAATGTGTGCTTTTTAAAATTTTATTGTCTCATTTGTTCGATCTCATTGATTATTACCATTTTAAGACCTTGCTTATCATATCGATAATTATATGTTCTTATGTTGTAAAAATTTATATTATTGAAATCATCAAGATATATTTCAAACAGTTCTATTATCATATATATCTTTATAGTCTTAAATTAAGACCACTAATATACAAAGATAATTTGTTATTTTCGCAACTGAAATGTCTAAATGTCTCATTTGAATCAGTTCAAATGAGTTTAATGATAAAAATCATAACTCGTGATTCATAAATCCCAAAGTCTCAGATTTAGAAGGGCCCTATAGTTAGAAATGAATAATTTTCTTCATAATTATATACAATTACAAAAATGTGTTAGTGATGAAAAGTGAGGCTTAACTTATTACACCAAATTATTTCTAATTCTAACTTTATGATATAAAGTTATAATTGTAGTGGCAACTATATATCACTTCCCGCTAAAGGGATCATTGATACGGGCTTTCAGACTACATCAATGTGTAATGTTCCAGAAATCCTTTGTCGCTGTTCTCGCCCTCGTGGCCCTGGCCGCCGCTGACGTTTCCCACCTGGTGAAGGGCAACGAAGCCGATGCCCAGATCCTGTCCCAGGAGAGCGATGTCTTTATCGACAAGTCCAGATACTCCTTCGAGACCAGCAATGGCATCGCCGCCCAGCAGGACGGAGCTCTGAAGAACGCCGGCAGTGTAAGTGTTTACCTTTGCTATTTTTCGTTCTTCATTGTCAAGAATGAAATGAATTGTTAGATTTTTAATTTAAGTTATACAATATTTATTTAGTATCAATTTTTTTTATAAAAGTGTTATTAAACTAACAATTTAAATTATTTTATACATTCCGGAAATTAATGATTTGTACCATGTCCGAATTTCAAAAATATTTATTTCTTTTGATTAGGTCACAATTTGCGAGGTTTTTTATGGACTGTTACAACTTCTTTTTACATTATGCAATTCTATCTTTACAGTTATAAAGCCAATTGCTTATCCCATAGGTTCTATATATTTTTTTAAAGTAATAAATAATAAATATCAGACTACATCACATACATTCAACTGACTCCGAGGTTAGTGGCTTAAGCACTTGTGTTACGGATATCAGAATAAACTGTGGTATTATAAATATATACTTAGATATTGGATATAACACCCAGAAACAGAACAAACATAAGCATTCATCACACGAATGTTTGTCCTGGGTGGAGATCGAACCCACAACTCTCGGCGGATGGGGTAGGGTCACTACCGAATGCGTCATCGAGCCAGCCAAAGATAAAATTGCTTTATTAGGGAAAAGCTTTTGGTTTTAACCTAATTTCATCACAACATACATACATTACAACAACAGATGTAAAAACATAACAGAGAGGAAAACATACAGAGCAACTTTCTCATTTGAAATATTAGTGATATTTTTTCAACTGACATCGTGAAAGATCTAAGCGCCGTACTTAAAAGGGAAGCGCAATATCTTAAAATACTGGTGTTAGGTGTATAATAAACAAGTCAAGGAGAACACGGTACGCGGTGCTTTGGCCTATAAATTATACCGGTCTGAAGGTCTCAACCGAATGACATTTACTGGATGAACTTACATCTTAAATATGTGAATTCATTAATATGTTAGCGTTAAGGTCGAATTTTGCTTAGTGATATTCTACTTCATTATCTCATTAAAGAACATCAGGTGACCGAGAGCCTTGATTTTGATTTCTTAACAATAGAATAAATTTGGGTGCGCTGTACAAATTTGAGATGTTTTATAATGCAAACTGCGCTCGCTTTGGGTCAGTAGGTATGTATTACGTTTGTATGTATTTAATAAACAACCGCAACCTTACTACTGACTTAACTACAAAGAGGAGTTAACATTATAAATATATTATTATACTTATGTTAAGTTATTTTCCGATGAAGAATATCTGTTTCTTTATCTGTATTCTTTATATCACAAAGAAGTTGTCTGATTCTATAAAGAAGAATCAATCAACTTAAAGATAAGCAGTCGGTTGTTTCGGTAATAAGGTACATCAAAGTATAAGCGATAAGTCGCGAAATAAAACGCTAAGATGGTTCATCATTGTATTGGATTCTCACCATATTTTTTATTCATATAACAGGAGGCCGAAGCCTTCGTTCTGTCTGGAAGCAACCAGCACACCGCCCCTGATGGCACCACCTACCAGTTGAGCTACGTCGCTGACGAGAACGGCTACCAGCCCCAGGTGAGTTACTGTCCCATGTCTAAATCTATAAATATTTAGATTAGACAACATAGACATTGGTTTGATTCAAAAGCATGTAGTTTTAACACGTGTATTAAAAAATCTGAATCAATGAAAGTTGAATGAAACTACAAATACTGTGTATGAAACTATGTATCTTAGGTACCAGATGTAAATTGTGAACAATTATTTGACCTAGTACGAAGATTGTATCCGCAGCAATTGACTTAGCCACAAGACAACCCTGAACCGTTGCACTAATCCACAGTCAAACGGACATAATGTTAGTGACAGCCCGAATAAGGTTCTATCGAAAAATATGGAAATTTTACTTTACAAAATTATTATTTCTTACAGTAATATTGCCTTACAATCATTAGTGTAATGATCTAGAACTTCAAAAAAGCTCGTTACCATAAAACGCTAATTCCTTTGAAATGATTAATAGAACCTTATCCAATTAACTATGTTAGCAAAGAACACGCTAATGAAGCGTAGACCTTGAAAGCCACAATCACTCGTTTGTATTTACACAGAGCTTCAATATTTATTGGACAAGAATTCTAACGAAGTCCAAGTTCAAGAGAACTGTTTAATTCCAGTATTCATGATTAGTTAATTTGTGTATATTTCTTGATGTAGGTACATATAGGCAATAGGATAGCCACTTGTTACTACATGTTTTTCACAATACTTTATCCAACCCAACATTTATGTTTAAAAATCTATATGCGGATTTATTTCACTTAAACAGCGATGAGGGAAGAATAATTAGGAATAGTTCAAATTCAAATAACTGTGTATGTGTGTCCAGAATTCGATTTGCCTGGCTTCCCTGTCTAAGGGTTACGAAGAGCAGGCAATGTAACCAAACTTGCCGAAACCCGGATCATCAAGCACGATGGATAGAATGCTAGAAAGATGATAAAAAAAAAGAGCTTTCTTCTTTTTGTTTCTTAAAAATATCCCTAAATCTTACTTCGATCAAATATTTTTGCCCATCCTATGATTTCTAGGTAAATTTTCATATTTTTTACTTTGATATAATATGTTTTGTTTCTATCTTGGTGTCTTGGTAAATTTCCACGTGTTTTACAGTCTAACATGTTTTTGTTTTGTTTCAGGGCGCTCACCTCCCCACCCCACCCCCAGCTGAGCCCATCCCAGAGTACATCCAGAGGGCTATCGCTTACATCGCCGCTCACCCCCCAGCACCCTCCAAGAACTAAACTGTTCAATTAGTCAATAATTAATAATACTCCAGAAATATCACTGCCTATGGTGTTTCCTCTAGTCGAAACTTTGTAAATGTCAATCAATTAAAAACAGTTCCCAAAGTTATTTGTTTCATTCATATATCTACCCCTTATTTACATCAGAGCCACACATTGATAAAATACCTAACTATTTAAATTTTAGGATAGTCATTAATATATTTGTGATGGTATCGTGCGAGTCGTATCTATATATATACTAGACTGATTATTCGTGCATTATAATTTAGTAAAAAATGCACATTAATTAATTATTAGAACATTGATTCAACTTGATTCTTCTTGAAGTAAGTTGAATGATTGTGTTGTGTTAAAAACACGATACTATAAACATTTTTAATGAATTCAAGTGGTAAATACTTTAAAAAACATATTATTCTTTAAATTACTCATTTTAAGATTTAGATAGACCAGCATTTCGACAAATAATAGGGTTTTTAAAATCATATAGCAAATAATAAATATATAAACTACTTAAAATATATAAATAAATTAAAATAATTGAGTAATGCATGTCGCAATATAATTATCCAAATCAATGATAAATAAACTTGTCGCGTTGTCATCGTCATCGTCAGCCGATCTCCGTCTACTGCTGGTTATACGAGTAGGTATCTCCTCGTGAACGCATCTGAACCTCAACTTTGCCTTCGCTTTTACCCTTTTAACGACGAAGGTAATGCTGTCCCAAGTTGGTCTGGGACTTAAAAATAATGTGCCAATTGTGTTTCTTTCCTAGCATGACGTAAAAGGCGACTAACGGTATATGGGGTTTTGGGTATGTGATTGTTTAGGCGACGAGCTAGCCATTTGTCACTACTTTTTCACAATTTTCCATCTAAGCCAGACCAGTTTTGTTTTTGGCTGAATATGGTTAAAAGGGCCTGCTGCCCCTTTGACTCCGCCTACCCCTTCGGGGATTATGGACGTGATGTTATGTATGTACGTAATGCTTTTTTCAACACCACCATCAGGTATAAGACGACATGGTCTGTGAGACTCCGAAAGGTGTCTAGATCTCTTCACCTATGTCACGAATCCATCTGCCTATCAACTTTCTTACCATCTGTCATCCACAAGCGTTCCTACCCAGCCTGTAGTCGCCATCAAGCTTCTTCTCATAAAGGAATCGATCATCGAATCAACCGGTGTCATTATGCAGATTCATTTACCGCTGCACCGGAGCCAGTTGCGTAATTCCATTACGCATTTCGAGGCCCACGTGGCGGGCCTTAACGAATTTGCCGCGCCGAATTCGCGAAGCACCGTCCTGTGTGGGCGATGAAATATGCACAACGGAATATAGATGTTGCATTGTTGTTCGCGAGTTATCGTTGCGTCGAAAGTGTGGGGTTATTACGTTATGATTTAATGTTATTTGTAGTGTCAAACGGGTGCGTTCTAGTATGCATGATATGTTTATCATTGTTGAGTGGGAAATGGTGCGGGGATGTTCGTTACACTCGTCAATATATTGTAATATCTATTTACTTCGTATAGGCTAGAGGTCAGAGTTCAATGTGATTGAAATAAAAATATCGGAGTTTAAAGTGATTAATAGCATTTAATCAGATTATTTAAAGTATTGTATTTGTTTGGCCGCTCCCCTAGATGCAGAATATGTTGTTGGGCCGATATGAGATAAATTACCATGCAATTGATGCCGCAAAATTTAATATTTATATTTACAAACTTTGCATACAAGGAAGAAGAGAAGATTAAGCCCTAATAAATGTTTGTTTCCATGTTGACCAACATATTCTGATGACTTAAATTTAATTTAATATCTGAAAGAACAACAAAAATCTCACCTTATGAGACCACCTGATTTCAAGTTAACCTACATTATTAAACATCATTTCCAATAATCATTTCTTAATATAAAGTAATTTTCGACTTCACAACGTTGTAGTTGCTGAGAAAAACACGTTTTTTTTTTTACAACTTGGTTACAGATTTTAAAAATAGAATTTGGTATCAAACTTAAGAAGATTACTATCTAAGCTGTTATACATAGAGGTCCAATTAATTTGACAAGCGTAATGAACGTCTTCCCCATAAAATTATTTCACACGTCACAGCCGGTTCGTTTACTCTAATCAACTTTTTGTAATTTCAGTGCATATTAGACGGAAATCGCCAGGAACACGCGATGCCAGGCCGCTTCAACCGAAGAACTGCTTCCACTGTTTATTTGTTTTAATTACTTTTAGTGGATTTGGGGTGCATGTTAATTAAGATATTAGCCCGAGGCCATTATGTCAAGTGATGTTACTTTATTTTATTGCGGTACATTTGGATGGAATGCTTTTAGTTAAAGATTTTGGTTGAGAGCAGCCTTTACTAAATTCCAGTCTGGCACGTTACTATTAGATAACCTACATCTAGATACTGATTTAATTGGGTCGTAGAATGATTATGTAAATTCATAATAATCCTTTCGTCTAACATTACCCCTACAGCTGACCAACCATTATCAGTTTTGTAATTTATGGATCATGTCCGTACCATGGTTATGTCAAATGGCCTGCAGAATTAGACAGATTTTAATCTGATATTGATTAAAATCTGTCTAATTCTGCAGATTAAGCATATCATCAGATGTTTAAAAAAATGTAGAAAATTTTGCGCTGTCACATATAACATCTTCACAAAACATTTTTGTAAAAATCTGGTACCTCGTTTAATAATGATTTTTTATTTACAACATTGAAAGCAACCGTGTTAATATTTATGATGTGATGCTATTCAAATCAAATCCACTTAGTGTGATTGGCACTTAGGCAGATTTGATATTTTTTGAATTTTATATTGGAAAAGCTTGTTTCAGGACGTGAACACTGCGTGGGGTGTCGACGAACGCTATGTTAATCCGACGTGGATTGTTAATTTATATACCTTTTATATTGATGTTTTAAATATTACACAAAATCAGGTTAAATTTATTTTCTGATTGTTATGAAAGTAGTTTGTCAGATGAGTTACTGTAAAATCATTCAGGATATTATTGTTTTTAAATATTTTATCTAGCGTTTTAATAAAAAAAAATCAGGATTTATCACCCGGAAAATTGTATTAAATTCGTGTAAACTGTATAAAAGCAGAAGGACAACCCTATACAGGGTATAACTGAAAACTTGTTCAGTCAAAAACATAAAAATTTATTATTTTTATTTTATATATTACGTAATACACATTGAGCATAATCGGTTTCATGTCAAAACAAAAATTAATAGCAACAACCTCAGCGAATCCTTTTACCCATAACTTTATTGCTTTAAAAGTTTTCCATAAACAACTTAGCAGAAAAGTGCCCTGTGATTTTTTATCCTTAACCTTTGTCTTAAATGCTTTCAATTTGACAAGACAGTAACTTTGTTCAGTTTCTAAGTGCTTCTATACCAACGTAGTATACCAGTACTGAAAAAACTTTTTTTGTTATTTATTCGTAGGAAATGCAAAGTCATCATCATCTTCCTAGCGTTATGTCCCGTGCTTAGACGGGGTCCGCTTAGACCATGATCCAGGATTTAGCGAGTCTGGTAATTACATTGAAGCGACTACCGATCTGACCTTCGTAACCCTTACATAGGGGAACCAGACAATTTTTGGATCATGGTTACAAATTCAAAGTTGTTTAAATTTGCAGGTTTCATCACGATGTTTTCCCTCACCGTCGAGCTAGTGGTATAAATATGTACATAGATTTTTTAAAATCTAGAGGTACATGCCCGGGTTTGAACCCGCACTCCTTGGTTAAGAGGCGCGTGTCCTTACCATTGAGCTACCACCGCTCATTCGTAGGAAATGCAAAGTATTATTTAAAAATTATATAAAAGACTACAGACTATACAAAATATTAATTGAAATGAATATACCTATATTATTATTTGCATGAAAAGAGCGTGACTTTCACAATTTCAATGACTAAGCACACCCGATTCGCAACACTCGTCTTCAATGAAGTGAACAAGAATTCGGAGTGTTCCGCCGAAATTAATTACATCACCCATTGGCGACGAGGGCTGTTGGTCGCGGAACAATATTTGCGCGCCCGCAAACAGAGGGATCAAGCCTTTTGTTCCCTCTCAATGCCATTATGAGTTGCTAGTGTTTATTCGCTTATTTATGCGTTCGAATTACGCATGGGCCGTGTTGGTTGTCAACTGGGCTCGATCGATGAGCGATTACGCCGACTGAACGTAGATGAATCAGATATAAGCGTTCGGGATGTTGCGGATTACAAAGCATATTATGGTATTTGGAAATTACAGCGTAATTGGTGTGGCGACTAGCAATTGACATGTGTAAGACACTAGACTAGCACGACTATAAGACGTAAATCTTTAATGTAACCATGATCAATGCACCGTTATGCGTTCTAATTGCTAGAGTTAAGTTCCGACCCTAATCGGGGTCTGCTTGGACAAACATTCTGGATTAAGCAAATCTGGTATTAGGCATATTAGGGCTGGTATCTGACCTTTGCAATTCATAGGTAAGACACGTTTTTTGCTATACGTAACGTCGTGGACTAAGAACATTTGTTAAATAGTCCAGAAGAGACCGTTTCCTAAATAGCCATAACCCGTTGTTTTTTTTTACTTTATTTATTCTTCGGTGAAATTGCTTACACAAGAATTTCGAATTTTCGATTTCATCATTGAGCCTGAATACGGTTTCCGTTGTATGCCCATTTTGGCTGTATAAACATGCCGCAAGCGCATTAACAAATACATATATTGTACTTATCTTCTACCAATAAGTATTGCGTATTCATTATTTACCCTAAAGCAGGGTTTCTCAATCTTATATCTCCACGTACCCTAATAGACTTTTTACATCATAGCAAAAAAGCGTTGGTAACGATATGCACCTCACTTGCGTGTAGAAGTGTCAATTTTAAGTACGACTTTATGCAATTAACTCGGCAGTGAGAGAAAACAATGTGATGATACTTCATTTAATAATAATAATACATTTTCAAGACTGACACCAGTTTCCTAGTTCCAATCTAAGCTTATGCTTGTACTATGGATAGAAGGTGAACGGATAGACATACTTAAATAGGTTTATAAACATCAATGACTCGAGTGCAAATGTGCATGTTTATCTCACGAAACATTTGCATCTAGTGGGATTCGAACCCGCGACCCTTGGTTTCGTGGCCAGGGTCTATGACCACTCGACAAACTGGCCAATACATTTAAATAACTATGGTAAAGTAAAAATGATCCATGATGTTGTTTGGTTTAGAGGTCAGTTTAAAAACAGCGGCAAACCCCACGTATTATCTTCCTAGAAAGGTTTGTCGCAGAACCTCATAAAGAACTGACTAACTACATGTTGGTTTGTGTTTGTTTCCACAGTTATGTAAGGTTCGTCGCAATCCCTCTGCATTTAACTGTTTTATCTCAAGTGGTACGTATCTCTCTTTGAGAAACCCCATAATATTATACTTGCACATTTACTCAGGGTAACCCGTGGAAAAGTCCCTAGAGTACATTAATATTGAAACATAAAGTTCAGAGCTCACAGATCTCAAGAGCAGAACTTTCTCTTTTAATTTTTTCATAAACGACCAAAGTTGGAGCAGCCGGGTACTTCATTACTGTTACATTAGTAACGGTTGGCTTTATGTTCTTCTTCTTACTTCATTCCTAGTTCTTTAACGTTATTATTATGAGACCGCCCCTCGAAACGCTGAAAACTTATTGTATTTTATTAGCACAGCTTGCTTTTCTTTTAATGTTTTTGAGATAGTCTGATGTTTTGCATTGTTGGTTATCTGCAGTGATACTGTATAAGAGTCTATTAACAAGACTTTGCTTATAAGCGTTGTACACACTATGTGCTACAAAAATTCAGTCGAATTAAGAAACTAACCCTTTTTTTGAAGTCGGTTAATAAATACAAATTAATATTGTATTGTACATTCAGGAAAATAGACCTTGTAAATATTATTTTATTCGTAGAAATAACAGGAATAATCGTTAATGTATATTTTAGAATCTTGTCATTTCTGGAATTACGTACGATTTACTGAGATGGCCCGGCTTTAGTAAGTTTGCTTTTAGTAAATAAATAATTGTCCTACATAAATGTATTATATCATTTCAAATGTCTACTTTCCCAATTACCATAGTTCTTTCCAATCTATTAATAATATTATACAAGAAAGCATTTAAATCGGTAGAACCGCTTAATTTTACTTTTATAACTATTATACAGATCATCCCAGACCGAGCTAAATGATTTAAGTGTTTTCCTTCAAAGATCAAATATTTAACAAACATCAAAAGCAAAGCCTTTTATTTCCTCACAAAGAAATTCATTCGACTCTCCTATCTTATACGAACGTCTAATTAACTTGGCATATTACCGCACATTACACCAAAAGGACGATATCTCTCCGTGATCAAAGAAAGTAATTTTACTCCACATTACATCCAGTTTTTCCTTATACGAGGGAGAAGCACGGAAATACATGCAAATGAGAATTTATTGGCACCCGAGCAATCCATTTCCTTTATTTCGGAAGACGGCGCGACGGCCCAAAATCGTATTAAAAGTCACGTTTATTTACCTTCAAATTATTATTTTATGGCTTACGTACTTACTTGTAAGGCAATTCCGAAGTTTTGCGAATCTAATTATGTGTTTGTGCATGTTTTTGTTCTTTGTCGTCGCAAGGATCTGCACATTTCTCTTTCATCTTTGCGTTTTACTCGGCTTTTGTCCCCATAATTTTGGATGCTTTCTTGATTATGTCTTATGCTTTGTGTTTGAATTTTATTTACTCGATTGTATTGGCTTTCTTTGCAATTAAATATTAAAAAATGAAGACTTAGATTTTTCCTCTACTTTAGTGATTCGATGTCACCAAATGGATCTAGAGTGAGTGAGCTTTTATAGTGTAACTTCTCTATGTCTAGTTGTAAATCTCATATGAATTATAAACATATTTTTTGGAAATAAATTTTTAACATTACATAATTGCAGCGTACATTTCAATGAGACTAGGTAAATAGGTTTATTAGAAGTCACCATCAGGTTGTTTTTAGGAATCATCATCTTCCTAGCGTTATGTCCCGTGCTTAGACGGGGTCCGCTTAGACCATGATCCAGGATTTAGCAAGTCTGGTAATTACATTGAAGCGACTGCCGATCTGACCTTCGTAACCCTAAGATAGGGGAACCAGACAATTTTTGGATCATGGTTACAAATTAAAAGTTGTTTGAATTTGCAGGTTTCATCACGATGTTTTCCTTCACCGTCGAGCTAGTGGTATAAATATGTACATATATAGATTTGAAAAATCTAGAGGTACATGCCCGGGTTTGAACCCGCACTCCTCGGTTAGAAGGCGCGTGTCCTTACCATTGAGCTACCACTGCTTTTTGTTGTTTTTAGGAATACGAGTTATAAATTCGATGACGCAGGCTTATGTACGTATGTATTTGGAAATGCGGAAGGGTCTATTTTCGATCCATTCAATTTAAGAAACGAACTTTTCTAAATTGACTCGGGCGTCCCAGTTGTCATTATCTGATACTCCTAGCAAAGGGAAAAGCCCTAGTTCGATATCAAGACCATTTTATGTGCATTTAAAAGGTAATCGGATTAGATAAGAAGTTTAATTCTAAGATTATTTTACTAAAGTACTTCAAACATTGTCTTTACATAACATAAAGCAGTTGCTTTACGCTTAGTAAAGAAAATATAATAAAAATGTTTATATTCTCGGGGGGCATTTTGCATCTAAAATCCCTGTTGTAGTAGAATGTCCCTCTTTATCAAAGATGGAATATTCTGACAAATCACTTCGTCTATTATTTCTGAAATTTACTTAAGGTTAGGGCTTAAGGTTAGATATAAAATAGCAAATACCTACTTTTTGAAATAGGAGTGTTTGGTGAAGTTGTTTGCAATAAACATGGGAATATAAGTAGATCGAATTGCTATCAAGTTAGAATGCAAATCTTGGACATGAGAATATATTACTGTCGTCTATAAAATCGAATCTGCAAACTCTAAAGTGGCAAGCAAACATAAGGTGATACATCAAGATCACGCAATTTCACAGTTGTCGTGTCTAGTGCCTGCATCCTGCATGCTTAGTGCACTTGGGAGTGAGCTCTCGACTAGATCCCCATTGAGTACCGCACTACCATTGGTTATCGAGGCGTGTGCAATACAATCTAACCTTAAACCTAACCTTTAATTTTTGCAGGCGTAGGTTTTATGACTAAGTAAGAAATTTCTGATGTAATTTGAACGCTAGCTAGAAGAATATTGCAGTAATGATCCTGCTGCTGGTTATAGTATATATATACATATCATAATATGTGTATATATATGTACATATACACTCATATAATGTACAGTGGCGTAGCATGGTGACCAAGGGCCCTAGGGCAAAAAAGAAACTGGGGCCTCTGTTCATATTACATCAATATTAAAGGACATCAAAATCATTCAATTTAATATTTTGTATTCCTAGTAGGGCGTATAATCAGGTTATAAGGGCCCCCTGAGTTTGGAGGCCCCGGGACTCTACCCCGCCTTGCCCCTGAGTAGATTCGCCACTGATTATGTATATGTATAAGTAAGCCTAACGATTGACTAAATATTACGTCGGTGATACTGTAATACCGCGTAACTAACGCTTGATCATAAGGTTAAACTTTTACTTAAATAACATTGAAAATTAGGCAGCATTTATTGCAGCTTCTCCAAAAATTAGGCTAAGCGACAAACAAATGCGCTAAGAGTAAAGCGATACACATATCTATACAAGCATTTTAACATAAATAATTTAGTACAGTAAATTTGTAGTGCCTTTCGAAGCAAAAAAAAAAATCCGATCCGACGGATTAAATTGCTCATCCCTTCTATTCTCGACCACTACGCTATCAACATGGCATTGAATATTTTTCACAAATCTACAACACTATAACCATCGAATATTAGACTCTGCTTTGTCTATGGTACTGTTTAAATGTATGTTTATCGTGAGAACATTTTTTTTTGTGCTTTAAGCTGTACACATAATATTAGGGTTATACAATAGTAAGGGATATTAATGCAATGTATGCAGGCAGTGATACGTACTGATCTAACTTGAATTTGTACTTGGAAGCGGGGTAAACTATTTGCACTATTGTGACTGACGGATACTACGTGTTTTATCATTTAGATTGTTTCCGTTATGTCGCGTATATAATAGTTTGTGTCACTGTTATACTGTCGATTCAATTGACATGTAAACATTATACGGAAACACTTCTAATTTATAGTTTATAAAACTAGCTCTTGCTTGCGACTCTGCTTGCGTAAAATTCGATTTCTTACGGATACTTTATAATATGTAATATTTTTTTTCGCCATGAAATGTACCCTAGATATCCTTTTTCAGTTCAAGCTTTAGGAACGCAAAATTATAAACTCGTAATACAATCTAACCTTAATAGAAGAAGTTTTATGACCAATTGATGTTAATAATATTGAGCAGGTCGTAATAGGGATGATGGCAAAACGCCCTGCAGGGGGGGCTCCGAGGAGCTCCGCCTGTCGTAGGAGGCGACTAAAAGGGCCTTTGGGGTCGTGGGGGTTAGGGTATGGGTCCTCTGGCCCTCTATCGTCCCCGGAGAAGCCGACTGCAGGTGTTACACCCGGTCCGTCAGGATAGGGTACACAGCTGTCTATGTGGTCGTGAAACACCACCCTAGGTTTTCTGGGGGCGAATACCACTCCCTCGAGATGGGCCGCTAGGCGGCAGCGCGCGCTGCGTAGACTTTTCGAGATGAATCCCGACAGTGGGGATCCCGTTGGGTTTGCGTTAGCGCCCGAAGAACGACAGCCTTGAGGTTTAGTCGGTAGGGTCTCCGGAGTTTGCTACCAGTTTCGAGCCCGACTCACCTTTATAGGTCCACCCAGGACTCTGTTTGGATGGTGCGTAAATGCATTCCTCAAGTAAAAAAAAAAAAAAGGGATGTTGGCAAAAAACTATAATTCTATTTAGTACATCAGTGTTCAAAATTTTTTATAATCTATCTGACGGACTAAACAGAATTTATTAGTCACTTTGCCTATTTGGACGCTAGTAAGAAAAGTTTTGCGTTTATAAATTAAATAATGGTTTCTTAATTGAAAAACAGCAATGTTAATTAATTCCTGGTAATAAGGGCAAGCATTATAAATCTGGGATGAGCTCCCTTCTAGAATACGTAACTACGAGCATAATAAAAGCAACATTTTAAGAAATATAGAACACAGGACTTCTCAAAAGGGTGAATTAATTATATTTTAATGTTAAATGAATCTCTATATATAATTCAGGTATGTCAAACAGCCACTCATAATTTATGAGCCGGTTTCAATTACACCCGTCAACGTATCATGGTGCTACGGCTGACACTAATTACTGTTTGCCTTAACGAAGCTGAAACATTGATTATATTCCTAAGATTATATTCGTTATAAGCATTCGTGGTGTTTATCGTTTTCGGAAATATTTAGAAGTAACAAGAATAATGGATTAGGAAGGCGTTTATGAACTTGTGGTACGTTGGCTACTGGGATTCATGCGTGTTAGAGGGATCAGATAATATTTTCAAACGAATGTGGCTCTAGAGGAGTGGGTAGGGAAGATTTGACTGGCTCGATGGCGCATTGAGTAGTGACCCTGCCCCATGCGCCAAGAGTTGTGGGTTCGATCCCCACCCAGGACAAACATTCGTATGATAAATACTTGTGTTTGTTCTGTGTCTGGGTGTTAATATCCAATATTTAAGTACATATTTGTAATAATACCACTGTAGATTCTGATATCCGTAACACAAGTGCTTGAGCTACTTATCTTATTTATTGATCTGACTCCGAGATCAGTAGCTTAAGCACTTGAAGTCGGATATTTATTTTATTTATTTCTTACTTTTGTTTAATATCATGCCCGTTACCACATTCAGCCAAAAATAAAACTGGTCAAGGCTAGATGAAAAATTGTGGAAGTAGTGCCAAATGGCTAGCTCGTCGCCTACACTACCCCTCACCCAAAATCCAATGTACCATTAGTCGCCTTTTACGACATGCTAGGAAAGGAACACAATTGGCACATTATTTTTGAGTCCCACACCAACATGTCACAAAAATACTTAAATCTTACTAAAATGAAATAAATTTTATATATAACTATAACATACTGCGTTTGTAGGGTTCCGTGACGACGTATTTTCAATAGGTAAGGTTGAAAATTCCTGGTTTGGGAAGTAGAATAGGACCTTAGTACGGTTTTAACAAGGTTATGGTTGTAACGATTTGTATGTATAACTGAGGAACTCACTAACTTTGTACATATTATATACTATACCTACCCGCAATTTGCAAAGGATAGTCAGAGCGCAGTAAGATAATAGGTTAGTTTACTCAAAAAAATGTAAAGTCCGTAAGTTAAATTAACAAAAATGAATACGTATTTTTGCTTTACCTAATAGGTACTCGAAAAATGGCAAAGGTACAGACAAAGATACGTTTCAAAGATCTTTAATGGGGCACTTTACGCCACTTGGACTATAAAATTTTACGAACCTAGTGACGTCATGCTTCATCACTTTTGGTTTGCTGAACAAAATAAAAATACGTAAGAATGCTTTTTTGTAATCTCAATTATGAAATACAAAAAAAAAAAATAAGTAAACTAGCCTATTTGTTTACTTTTGGTTAAACGGAAAATAGTGAAAAAGTAGTCACAAGCTCTCTCAAACTCATGTCTCTAAAAACATTAACTCAATACTGAATACACCATTAGTCGCCTTTTACTCGTATACTTAGAACTGGTGGGTACGTAGTATATTGTAAAAAATCCAAATCGTTCTTCCAAATTACATTGAAAAATTAAAAATAAAATATTTTTTTTTTACTTCTTTGTTTTACGTTCACATAAGAAGCCTTTCCCAAATTATGCGAGTAACACAGTGTTCAACAAACAGTGCTAAGCCGGGTACACACTAACTGGGCAGATAAGAGCTCGAAGCGCTGGCTCTATCGATTCGCTCGTGATATTTTCGGTCACGCGATACGGCGATAAGTCGCGCGGGGGTATTTTTATACGAACGGTCCCACTTTGACTAAACTGTGTTGTAACTAACTCCTCTTCGTGTAATGGTTCATTGAACGTTTTAATAAAAACATTGTAATAGAGGAATGAATAAAATAATTATTATGGAATTTAACTGAAGAAAAAAATAATTAATCAATCGTCAATGTTTACCGTACATTTTATTCTATACATTTGTAGGAAATCTCCAATAAAAACCACCATATACACGTAACTTAGCTTTTATTTACACTGATCACTGATCACAATCTTCTCACGCACTATACTCCGCCTTCACATGTTCACAGCTCGTAATAGAATCCCCTACCAACCACGTGCCCATGCTTTTATACAACCCCCGAGTTTTACAAACTTGGCACGTGGCGCTAGTGTCTTTTCCAATTAAATTATCTATTTAATATTAGCATAGCAATATTCATCGTAAGTATATATTAATAATTATTTCTTGAATATTTAATAATTTAACACATTAATAGAACTCATACTTATAAATACTATCCATAAAACGATTTACCAAATACCGGAAATAAGTTGTCATGACTTCTAATAATTACGTGAATATGCTTATGTTTTCTACATAGGTATATATTCCAATATAGATCATTTGTATATGCAGTAATTGTAATTTATTAATTGATTCTACTTAAAAATAGAAACGGAAACGGAACCTCTTGTTTTGAAAGTAGCTCGATATTACAAATGATTAAACGGTAATAATTGTTAATAATTTATCAAAATCTTATAATGAATTTCCAGAATGTATAATAAAATGTAAAATAATTTTGCAACCAGTATTTTATTAACTTATTGTATTGAAAAATAGCAACGGAATGGAACCCCTTTTTAAGAGTAACTCAATCGATAGACTTAATTATTACAATCAGTTCATTTTTATATTAATAATTGTCAATAATTTGTCAAAACCTTACACTCGACCATCCTGATGCCATGTGTAGCCCCTACACATGTATCCGGTGAAACCTTACACTCGGTTATATAACACAAAACAAAAAAAAAACTTTCGATGCAATCTGCGCTGAGTATGCTTTGTATAAATATAGTATAAATCATTGCTTCCCGATAGTAAATTTAGGTATAAATCGACACATCAATTAATTCCCGGTTTTAAATCTTTACCCAAATTAAACAAAGTCAATAATGATATAGACAACGAAATTAACTATACCGACAATGCACTGCAGGTATGCGTGAATTAATGATTTCAACTGAGCATATTCATTGCGTATCTGATTTTGGATAATTCACTCGAAGCTTACTCGAAAAATTCACTTCGAGACTAGCATATACTTCGAAAATTCACTCGAAGCACTCTCGAAAAATTCACTTCGAGACTAGCATAAACTTCGAAAATTCACTCTAAGCATTCTCGAAAAATTCACTTCGAGACTAACATACTTCGAAAATTCACTCGAAGCTTACTCGAAAAATTCACTTCGAGACTAGCATATACTTCGAAAATTCACTCGAAGCATTCTCGAAAAATTCACTTCGAGACTAGCATATACTTCGAAAATTCACTCGAAGCATTCTCGAAAAATTCACTTCGAGACTAGCATATACTTCGAAAATTCACTCGAAGCTTACTCGAAAAATTCACTTCGAGACTAGCATATACTTCGAAAATTCACTCTATGCATTCTCGAAAAATTCACTTCGAGAATAGCATATACTTCGAAAATTCACTCGAAGCACTCTCGAAAAATTCACTTCGAGACTAGCATAAACTTCGAAAATTCACTCGAAGCATTCTCGAAAAATTCACTTCGAGACTAACATACTTCGAAAATTCACTCGAAGCTTACTCGAAAAATTCACTTCGAGACTAGCATATACTTCGAAAATTCACTCGAAGCATTCTCGAAAAATTCACTTCGAGACTAGCATATACTTCGAAAATTCACTCGAAGCACTCTCGAAAAATTCACTTCGAGACTAGCATATACTTCGAAAATTCACTCGAAGCATTCTCGAAAAATTCACTTCGAGACTAGCATATACTTCGAAAATTCACTCGAAGCACTCTCGAAAACTTCACTTCGAGACTAGCATAAACTTCGAAAATTCACTCGAAGCTTACTCGAAAAATTCACTTTTGAGATATTAAAAAAATTCACCCTGAAGACATTATGTCATACTTGTTTATTTTAACGGCTTAGAGAATCAAATGGGCCAATCAATAAAATAGGCAACTATTCTGCATGTTCATCGTCACTTTTTTATTTGCCATGTCATGTCATCATCATAATCATCATCATCTATCCCTACAACGTCTGGTGCTGCTATGTGTATCCACGGTTGCGTCCTATCTGTAGCTACTGTCGCTCTGTACTTATTCTTTATACCTTCAAATCCTGGTATTGGTAACTTAAAACGATCATTACCTAAAATCTTTGTAACGCGATATGGACTTTCATTGCGGGTAAAAGTTTTGAAGTTTTGCAATTGTTCTAAAAAAAAAACTATACTAAATCACCTTTACCGTATGTACGAGCCCTATCATAATATTATTTTTGAGTTGCCTTAAAAAAAAGATGCCTAATGCCTTCTCAATATTTTCTTTAACCTCACGACATACCTCCGACAGTTCAACAACTTCGCGAGTCAGTCATTCTGTTAAGTATCGGATTCATTTCACTAGACATACAAAGGCCAAATATAATTTCAGCAGGAGCTCTGCCAATAGATTTTTGTACTCTATTATTTAATCCTAATTTATCATCCCAGTCCTTTTTGTCATGTTTTAAATTCTGTGCAGTTAAAGAATCGATAATGGTGCGATTGTATCGCTCGACTTGTCCATTGGACCTCGGACTGGCTACGGCATTTAAAATGTGTTCAGACAAAACTTTCGAAACGCATTGGATGTAAAGCAGCTACCTCTATCACTAATCAATCTTTCCGGAGACCGAAATGTATCAAAAATATCTTCTAAAATCTTAAGTACATTTTGAGTTCTGGTGTTTCTAACAGGTTTTATAAATATAAATTTTGTGAAAGAGTCTACGACTTATAAGTGAGTGTACCCTCGCTTTGATTTCACAAAGGATAAGCAATCTGTGCAAAACCAAAAATAAATTCTCTAAAATAACTAAACGAGCCCCAACAATAACCGCACTCTGTACATTTTCAGGTCACGGGAACTCGGAAACAGATTTTATTTTACTTTCGCGTACCTTTTCATGTTCGTGGTGTGACAATATCTACGGCCAATACACCAGAGAGCGTTAACTATTTATTACAATATTCATTTCTGTAGTATTAGTCTCTAAGAGTCATCTAAGTCATGAGCAAAACAATATCTGTAACGGTCTAGTATTTTATAAATCCTATTCTTATCATGGTCAGAAACGAGTTCTCCTATTTTAACTGTTTCCCGATCTATATTGGGTGTACTTACTGTACCTTTCTGCGAGACCCTAGTTGCAATACGGTTAACAATTTGAACTTTGCCAGCCCTGGAAAAATGAGTTTCTCCAAAATTGTACAAGGAATCGAACGAGGCGTTACTATTACATTAAGTTTACCATTAATTCAATGAAAGAAATCGTAACGTGGTCCTATCTTTGTATACTACTACATGCGGCTGCTCCTAAAATGATTGACCTATAGTGATATTTAGTACCACTGAACCCAGTGACTGCACTAAACTATTACCCAACCCCATCAAAGTAGGCTGGTTGTCATGAGGTATTCCCCATTTGGACAACAGATTCTCTGATCAATGTGACCTCGCTACCTAAGTCCACGAATGAGTCGCGATTAGGTCGTTGTTGACTTAATTGGTTTACAAACATTTGAATTTGGCTCGGAACTACAAATGCACAGGGTTTTTTCTTGTGATGCGGTGTTACTTTATACGGTGTTTACTTTAGTAGTTTTATTATCCTCAATAAAGTAACTTTCGATTGTGTGTCCTATTTTAGAACAGCGATTACATTTTAGTATAGGTTTAGGACATGACATATAATGATGACCATTATCCTTGCAGTTAAAACAGAAGGTTACGCTAGATGTCGACCTTATGGCAGACTTATTAGTTTGATCATTGTCGCCAGAATACATAGAGGTTCTACTTTTGAATGGCATACTAGAACTGGATATTGAATCTTTGTTACTTAGTAGAAATTGTAGCAACTGGTCTGGTTCGGTACATCTTAATGCTAATGCACTTGATTTCATAGTCCTATCGTTGATTCCATGAATAATACAATCGACCGCTTTTTTTCCCATAGATTTCGCATAAATTTAGTAATGATAGTTTTTCATAGAAATATATTTCGATTGGCTCACCGACCCTACTACGCCGTTTTAGCATATCCTCCAAGGACTGGCCATAATTTTGCTCGCAGGGAAACGCATTAATAAGTTTCTCCTGCTATTTCTGACCATGAATATAAAATGGAATTGAGACTCTCGTACCAAATTTTGGCCAGTTCTTGTAGTTTTTGCATTGCAAAATGTATCGTGGTTCTTCCATCCCAGCCGTAAACAGTTGCACATTCATTAACCTTTTTAAGCCATACGTCGATCCGCTGATTTTTAGTAGAGGGGTCAAAACCTGGGACTATATTCTGGTGATCAAATCTTTTTTGTCTCAAAAGTTTGCGTTACTGGCTGGGATAAAGGTCCATTTTTATGAGTTTGGATGATATTAAAAACGTCATTACTAGAAAATACTGGGATACGTGACCTTCTAGTAGTAGTGAAAGCGTCTCTACCCTGATGGCAGCCATCGGAGGCAACGGCCTCTGCTCGTCTTCGTTGCTCAAGGTTTCGATGTCGCCGACTGCTTCGTTGGCTGCATCGAGGCTCTCGCAGCTCACGCTCCAGGTGGCGGACCCGCCTGCGCTCGTACTCCAATTCTTCTTCCCGCCGCTGCACGTCGCGAAGAGAGCGTCTGCGGCTGCGGGCGTTGGTGCGTCGACGGCTGTGCTGGTGAGTACCACTGCGAGAGCGGCTGTTGCTGCGGCCACCACTTCGGGGCGGCTGCGCTGGCGACTACCGCCTGGGGATCTGCTTCACCTCTGGGTGCCGCTAAGAATGCAGCTGCGTCTGCGGCAACTACTGCGGGAGCGGCAATTAGCACCACTACCATCGCACTCCAAGACTTCTTCGTGGCGATGACTGCGGGACCGATTCCTGGCTTGGTCTTCTTGCGGTAGGCTCCTACTCAGAGTCACCAGCTCACGTCGATCAGCCTCTCCATGACCGAGTAGTTTGTCCATAGTCTAGCCTCGAAGCACCGAAAAAAAAAAAAAGGATATACCAGCCACTTGTTAAAATTTCACTTATCATTGAGGCCTCAGAGAGTAACTAGCTTTTATTTTATTTTTATTACTTTTTTTTTTATAAATTGTAAAAAAATATCGATAAAAATATAATTTAGGCAAATTCATAGTCCTTAGTAAATTTTAAATATATTTAAAATAAATATCTTTTAACTCTCAAAAATAATAAAGATTGACATTTATCAAATGGGCGTGAACTTACGCAAATTCAGCGATGTATCTCACTTCTGACTTGTAGGAAATCTCCAATAAAAACCACCATATACACGTAACTTAGCTTTTATTTACACTGATCACTGATCACAATCTTCTCACGCACTATACTCCGCCTTCACATGTTCACAGCTCGTAATAGAATCCCCTACCAACCACGTGCCCATGCTTTTATACAACCCCCGAGTTTTACAAACTTGGCACGTGGCGCTAGTGTCTTTTCCAATTAAATTATCTATTTAATATTAGCATAGCAATATTCATCGTAAGTATATATTAATAATTATTTCTTGAATATTTAATAATTTAACACATTAATAGAACTCATACTTATAAATACTATCCATAAAACGATTTACCAAATACCGGAAATAAGTTGTCATGACTTCTAATAATTACGTGAATATGCTTATGTTTTCTACATAGGTATATATTCCAATATAGATCATTTGTATATGCAGAAATTGTAATTTATTAATTGATTCTACTTAAAAATAGAAACGGAAACGGAACCTCTTGTTTTGAAAGTAGCTCGATATTACAAATGATTAAACGGTAATAATTGTTAATAATTTATCAAAATCTTGTAATGAATTTCCAGAATGTATAATAAAATGTAAAATAATTTTGCAACCAGTATTTTATTAACTTATTGTATTGAAAAATAGCAACGGAATGGAACCCCTTTTTAAGAGTAACTCAATCGATAGACTTAATTATTACAATCAGTTTATTTTTATAGTAATAATTGTCAATAATTTGTCAAAACCTTACACATTTATTACGCCCGTAATCTTGTAAGGGATAGGCAGAGTCAAAGGAGCAGCCAGTTCCCCCAACATCACTCAAACAAAAAATAAAACTGTTCTGATAAGACGGAAAATTGTGAAAAAAGTTGTTACAAGTGGTTAACTTGTCGTCTACAATCACACACCCCAAACCCGATAAACCATTAGTCAACAAGCCTAACAACTATGTAGTTGTTAGACAAGAAATACATTTGGCACATTCTTTAATTCCCAGACCAATATGGGACTTACATTTTATTCCATTTTTGTAGATAAAAATTTCATTCCAAATTAATATCAATCGGTATGCTACATTTTGCCAAAAGCTTTTAGCTTTTAGTGGATTAAAATATTGCCATACAAATATACAATGTCCGTCATGCAATATCACGTTTACAATATTGAAAAGATTAGTTTTATCACAAATGTATGGGTATATCGGTAGTAATGTTTTTTTTTTCTGTTCATATTGACGTCTTTTTTGAAGCCTATATAAATAAAGAGAATTTGTATTTGAATGGGTACAGATTTAATAATTACATATTTTTTTTAAATAGTTATGAAATAGATTGGTACTAACAATTTTGTATTATTGCATATAATAAGCTTGCTTTACCATGCATTACCCAGAATTTAAAAAGATAAATTTGAATTTCGAATAAAATATTCATAATTGGGCGAACCTACGACGTAACATACATTCAAATAAAGCAATAATTTTAATTATCATTACTAAATATTACAAAATATGAAACTAAAGTTTGTTGTTCAAAATAATGTACGAGATAATTTATCTTTGCTTTAATTTAAAATATAAATATACATTTCAACCGGGAGCTGTGTGCAATTTAATTTGACGGAAAAATTGTAAGGGCGTGTATACATTCACGCAGATATTATTTCTTTGTGACTCAATTTGTTTTAGGCACTCTGTATCCTCAAGTAGATTCAATGGAATAAAATATTTTTATTTGATTTTATTTTACTACAGCAATATGCATTTACTGACCATTAATACTGTATGGTAAATAAAATTACATGAAATATTTCTAATAACTTGTTTTTATGTGCCAACTATAATAACACTTGTAAATACATACATAACATCACGCCCATAATCCCCTAAGGGGTAGGCAGAGTTAAAGGGATACCATGCCCCTTCAACCACATTCAGCCAAAAATAAAACCGGGCTGGGTTAGATAGAAAATTGTGAAAAAGCAGTGACAAACACGCTGTCACTACTTTTATACAATTTTCCATCTAACCCTCAAGTTTTATTATTGGCTAGAAGTACCTAATAACCACCTCTTTACCTACCCCTTCGAAGGTTACCGGTGTGATGATATATATGTATGTAAAATAACTAAAATCAAATAGGTACACTTTACTTCTGGTTATTACACAAAATTGCTATAATATCTACAAATGATTTTATATATTAGATACTAAAAGTATTGAATTAACCCTAACAAAATATACCCACAAGAAAATCTAACAAAAATAAACATACAATTAAAAAATGTCATACTTTATTATGAAAAACAAACGACAACAAAATTAAGTCATTTACTCACTGTGCGCCAGTCTGAAAATATGAAAATTCGCATTACCATAACAATTATACCGGCGGCAGAAAAATTAATACAAATATGTGAAAGCGTTGTAAAGCGCTTACCGCTCGCATGTGCCCGCATCTTAACCGAGTGCTTTACGTCACGCGACCGCGGTCCTGTGATAGCGAATGTTTAGTGCTCTTAGATAACAACACACGGGACCAGTTCTAGGACGTCTACGCACCGTACCTATTTAGTAAAAAACTGTAAAAAACTTTCTAAAAAATTTATTATGTAATACTAAGTTCTGAAACTGTTTTTTCGTGCAATATATGATATCTATATATCTGTCTATAACATACCTATTTATATGCGTAAGCGTTGTAAAGTGCATACCGCTCGAATGTGCCCGCATCTTAGCCGAGTTCTTTACGCGCGACCGTGGTCCTGTGATAGCGAATGTTTCGTGCTCTCAGAAAAATACACGGGACGTATATTAGAACGTCTCTGAAGTATTTTGAATAATAAAGTAGAACAATAAAATATCTAATCTACCAATATTGGGAAGTATTGTTAGGCAGTATTTAGAAAAACACCTACAACGCCCGAAGTGGTAGGCAAAGCCATACGTATCTCTGATTTAAGAAATTGAAGAACAACCAAAAAAAAAATTTATGTTAATTTTTGTGTGTATTGAGTGGCTGTGGTTTCATTAAGAAAAGTTATCAGACTGCAGGCGACTGAATATCGCACCGTGTGTTTCCATTCTTACTCTACTTTTTACTCCTAAAAAAATAAAAACCATATCCCGAACACGGTTTTCAGACACCCCAGCGCAAGTTGACATCCCCCGGCCCCTTCAAAGTTGACGTTTGAGAAGAAAAACGGGGACCAGTTCCCGATATCAGGGGTCTAACCAATATGGTTATTTTGGAGTTTAACAAGTGTGTTACCGTTTATGACAGGAGTACAGCCGTTTGGCTCACGATACGGAGCTCCGAACTTTTTATAATAGTTTCATGGCTTGATTTAGAAGGCTTTTGTTGTTTTTATTGCTTTTACTGTTGTTAGATAATGTTTTACTGTGAAATAATGCCTTAGGCAGTTCGGCGAAACATCTTCGCTTGTTAGCTTCGCATGTCAGTCAACTTCGTGTGACTTTTAATAAATTTAAGACCGTAAGTGCAAACTTTTGTCTTTATTATTATAATAATAAAATTTGGTAGATTTGATAATATTTTCGGCACTGTTATAGCTAATTGACGGCGTACCTATTCTTCACGTTTGACCTCGTAACGCATTAAATTATGATAACATTTGTTTATCCTCTTTTGTGGCTAATTAAGCGATTCATGCATCTATTAATGTTTACTCACCTACACAAGCAGACAGAAGCAATATTAGAAGTTTGACGTGTAGATATGTGTGACTGTCTGTGGAATTAATTTCCCAAGCGGATGGACTTATTTGGATGCGATATTTTTCTTTAATGGTTACGTAGTTGGGGTGATTTTCAGCTACGATTCATAAACATCTATTGAGCCGTCTGAGGCTCATCAGCTCTTTTTCCTAGGTAATGAAGGGATCTTTGCTTCTTCCACTGGTCCAATCGATTAGAAATTTGGTTTATTGTAATTTCCAACAATAGTCCCGCACTCTTCATAAGATCTTCGATGAGTTTACTCTTCAAACTCTACTACTCCAATCAAAAATCGGATATTGTATTAATATTTGTTGTAAATAATTAATGTGAAGATTTAAAAAAGGTAATCTTGCTTTACTAGGCGCTATGGCGACAGTACTCAGACTTTGTTAACTCAGATAAGTTGGTTTTAATGCGCTGCTGTCGAGTAAAACTTCTTTGAGTAAGTCTTAATCAAAGTTCTATGCAAAGTGAGTCGGGTAGTTGTAACATTTAACTTAACTGTACTCAATTAGGTATCGCTAACAAGTTATTTGAATATGATGTTATTTAAAACTAAAACCTAAATAAATCTAGTTGAATGTGTAAGTACCATTACATCGGTCACAAATTCGTGGCAAGAGATGAATGGATGTGAAACACAGGCGGCTCCGCAGCGGAAATAATTTCTTTGATACAAATACAATCTTCTGTAACTTTTACTTTATATGGCTAAACATATACTGTAATATGTCAGTAAGTATATTGTTGCTCGAAGGATTACTTACATACAAAACATACCAAAAAAGTTATGTTCGTTGTTCGTTCAAATTATCAATTAAACAATGACGTGCACCAGGTTTGTAATTTTATGCAAGTGTAAATACCAATGCAGTGTTCACAAACTTACCGTGTAAAGTTTATCAAGATACATAAAGTACTTAACATTTGCAAATTCGTATGTTAAGCGGACTGTAGGTACAAAGTTACTTTATATTAAAACCAAAAAGCGACGATTAAATAAATTAAGATCTTAATTATCAGATAAAGTCTACATTCCTGTTCAAATTGTCGGTTTTAAAGTTTAATTAAACTTGGGACATTGTAAAAAGTTTCAACATTTCAGTTTAAGCTCGTAGGTTTCACCAGAAGTCATCATGTGTTAAAAATCAAAATTATACGAAATTACTGCCCATTTTTTCTAAATAACCTTAATATTATGAGTACATAGGTACTTACATATTTTGGCAACACGATAAATACAAGTTACTGAGTTACGATAGTTTTCGCATTATAAGTAAAAATATATGATCAGAAGTATGTTTTCATTTCGGCTAACTAATAAATTTCAATTAACATTAAGAGTATTATGAAAAGAAATTAAACGGCTATAAATTATTTTATCCTACCTAATATCGTTTAGGGGCTTTGAAATTCCTCCCAGCGATTAAAGTTGATTAAAAAAGTTTTATAGCTTACTTTTTAAATGATGTACGCACCTCCGTGCACGGGGGAAAGCCACCTGGAGACGGGACATGCGCGTTGCGAACAGCACCTTTTACGCATGCGCGCGAACCATGGCGTGTAACAAATGACAGTTTTGACAGCAACCCCGTCAACGCGACTTTGTTTCCAAATTATTTTCACTAAAACTAATTTATTTTGATATAACTTGAACTATTTCTAACTAGTTGTTGCATTATCATTTAGCTTCACGTCTGTGTTTTGGTTAATTTTTCTGTGAATTCTTATGAAGTTGATGTTATGGTGTAATATTCCTTATAGGTTAGCTTCCTTCACTTGTGTTTACGTTTATTTCCTTGTAAATAATAATTGAATTAGACCGTGTTTGCTGGAAACGTAATGAAAGGTGTTTAGTGGCGATTGTTTTTATAGGAGATTGCTAATGTAAAATGTGATTTGGTGAAGTGATTTTGAAGATAAGGAGTTTTTGGAAAGGTAAGTCAAATTGTGGATAAGTGCCCTGATTTCTTACTCGCGTGATTCAAGAATAATGTTTTGACTATTTTTTTAAATTAAAAACGCATATTTTTTTATTTAATCTTGAGTGAACTACTTTGTAATAAAATAGGTAAGATAATATGATTGAAATTATATGACATTTTAGAAGTAAAACATATTAAATAATAACGAAATAACTATTTACAGTAGTTACCTACATACGTATATTGAGGTAAATATGTATATAAAAAAAAAACAAATAGCAATAACGCTACCCTCTGACTCAAATTGCTTAAATATATAATACTGACGGAACTAAACGCGATTTAATATACATAGGTATTATTATATTATGTCGCGTTTTTGTCCCGTCAGTATTATTTCTAGTGATAATGAAAGGCGAAAGTTTAAAATCAAATTCAATCTATATGGCATTTTTTTAATACACAAATTTAAATAAGTTTTTGATGACGCACACAGAACAAACACAAGTAGGTATTTATTACAAGATTTTTTGTCCTAGGTGGGGATCGAACCCATAGCTCTTGCACATTTGCATAAATGCTTTATCAAGCCAGTCGATAAAAAAAATCATCTTTCTTAGATAACTACTTAGGTACCTATTTCAATAAATAATTTATCCAGACTGACACACCAATTCTTTAGAAGTTCGTGTTAGATAAACGGATAGACATACTTAAATAAATACGTTTATAAACGTCAAGCTTTTGGGTATGTGTCTGAGTAGGCGACGAGCTAGCCACTTGTCACTCCTTTTTTCACAGCCTTCCATCCAACCCAGCCCACTGTCCCATGTTGGTCTGGGACTTAAAAATAATATGCCAACTGTGGTTCTTGCCTAACATGTCGTAAAAGGCGACTAATGGTATATCGGGTTTTGGGTGTGTGATTTTGTAGGCGACAGGTTAGCCGCTTGTCACTGCTTTTTTACAATTTTTCATATAACCCAGCCCGACTTTATTTTTGGCTAAAAGTGGTTGAAGGGGCATGCTGCCCCTTTGACTCTGCCTACTCCTTCGGGGATTATGGGCGTGATGTTATGTTATAAACGTCAATGACTCAAGTACAAATGTTTTAGTGAGTTCGTCACATGAATCGCTTGCCCCTAGCGGGATTCGAACTCGCGACCCTTGGTGTCGTGGCCAGGATCTCTGACCACTCGGCTCACGGGCCTGTCGAAACTATTGTACAATCTACCCTTCGATAAAACTAATAAGAGACAAACAGACATTCGTTTTTAGAGTTCCGTACCCAAAGGGTAAAACGGGACCCTATTACTAAGACTCCGCTGTTCGTCTGTCCGTCTGTCACCAGGCTGTATTTCATGAACTGTGATAGTCGTTGCCTTCGTGTACGAGTCCGACTCGCACTTGGCCAGTATTTTTTATAATACTTGTTCATAATTATTATTATTCATAATACCAATTTATTATTTGGTTCGCATTGCGTAGCCCAATAGTGCTCACATTCACTTATCTTTACATATAAATTTTAAATAAAATAAAAGTGTCCCTTTGTAAAAATAAAATCACACTACTAAACACTGTATAAAAGTGAATACGGTACTTACATACATAACATCACGCCCATAATTCCCGGAGGGGTAGACAAAGCCAAAGGGGCAGCAGGCCCCTTTAACCATATTCAGCTATTCAATCATACGGTACTTACACCTGAAAAAAACAATCTTGAAAGGTTTTGTCAATATATTCGTCCATTTGTTCCAGCTTAACTATCTCCGAAACAGCAGCACCATTTATAAATAACAGGCTTTTATTTATGAAACTAAACTAACAAATTAACTTCAGGCCACTTCCTTAGCGGGGTAGGCAGAGAGAACCGGGAAAGTAAACTATTCTGTTTTAATCAATTCAGATGTGGTTTCAAAGAAATATAAAAAACTTAGAGAACGAAAAATCCGACAACGATGCGCTACGAAGTTCGCCAGGCCGAGTTTTTGATAGATTATATGCGGACAAAGTCACGGGCATCGGCTAGTCCTCAACATGAATGGTACTTAATAAGTTGGCTGTACAAGCCATGGGGCCCGCATGGTCGTGAACGTGTAATGGCGCGCATTAATTAACGGCCGTAGTCGTTTGTGACCGCGGAACAAATACGCGCGATACGACCGCGCGGAACACAATAATCCCATATTAATTAATATTGTGCATCATCATTATGGGTTATCGTATTTGGCGCCCTTGATGGGTACTTAGGTTTATTTAATAAGCTGTTCTTTATATATTACTTAATTGAAAAAAAAATACACATAAGTATATCCAAAATGACTATAATGACGTTATTCATATTATAAGCAATGCTAAGAGAGAATCTTTGTGAAGGAACGCACGTTTACGGCTCAAAAATGAGACTAACTGCACATATTTAATTTTATGTCAAACATTAACCATTTCAGTTGTAATTGGGTATAGGTACTAAATCTAATTAAATTATACAATTAGTTAATGGGTATTTACGTCTTTTTAATGCAGCGGTATTGTGAATTTTATAGAATACGAATGAACTGGTTTTTACGTCAAATGTATTTTGCTTTAACTTTCCGTCAAGCCAAATCAAGTCAGAAGACTTTAAGGCTGTTTAATAAGGAAATGGTTTCAAATGAAGTAAGATTTTTATTATATTTCATAACAGACTCTCAACACGTTTCATCATAATTGACACATTTAATACTGAATATTTTATCGTGCACACGCCAGCTAACGTATTCGTGTAGGCCTAGTTTGATTTAACGAAATATCGCGATCTCAGTATGAAGCCACAAAACCCTACGGATATGAATATTTAATGAAGCGTGATAATTAAGACCCACGCGTTTAGGGATACGCACACGATTTTGGTTAATGAAATTTTATCTTATAAGATCTTCTCTTGCGTAGGTTTTGAAGTACCTACTTGAAATTTACTGAGAATAGCCATCATATTGTACACTGATAACATATGAGAAGTTTTTACTGGCTGCTCATTTGCACAGCTAAATATCATGTGTATTTTCGTGCGGCAAAATGCCAATAAGGCTATCTTTTCGTGACAAGTTTGAAATTTGTATTCACCATCGTTCATCTTAGATTATTTATAACACTGGCTTGTAAACGAGCTGAGTAACAAAATATTTTAAGTAAGCCTTACATTAAGAAACCTAAATCTAAAACCGTATTTAGGTCACCTAGAGCTAATTACATCATGTGTTTTTTAATGGAACTATTTTGTAAGATTGGATTTTACAACCTGTAGAATAATCACAATCAGTTAAAAGGAATTTAAGTGAATAAAAAGAATTTGCAGTTGCAAAGTATTTTGCGTCACTGGAGCCGCAGTATGCATATCGACAAGTAATGGAACGCATTAATTAACGCCCACAGACTCGTTTGCGATTCCGGAACAAATACGAGAGCCAGGAACAAAACGATCCCATAATTACGTGTTTTTAGTGAAGAATTCAGAAGCATTTTTTGAAAAATATTCTCGTTTGTGAATTTTTTCAATACTTACTTACATCGTTTACTGTTTGAATTGATACAGAACTTAAAGTATGAAAAAAGTAGGGGAAACCATTTAATAAATAAAATATCAACTACGGATCACTATACAATATGAAATTGTACCTATAAATATTAAAATATTTTATTTTAATTAAAGAAGATGCTTTGATCTTAAGTCAAGGTTATCGTTGACTGCGAATCCTCTTTCAGTCTGGGTTGTTGCTGCATTGTCACATTTACAGTAAACGAATACTTAGTTAAAATTAATGTAATTACCAACATATGCCTAAGACTCAACGAATTTGTTTGACGAAGTTATTTTATATAAACGCCGATGTCATATAGTATCAAACGATACTTGCAGCATGCATACGTATCAGTTGCAATAGAGCGTATTAATTAACGCTCACACATTCGTTCGCGGTTGCGGAACAAATACGAGCGAGGAACAAAACGATCCCATATACACATACGTACGGCGTACCTGCTGGCTATTACCCTAGATTCGACCAAACTAAAAGGTTTTTACTGATGGTAAAATATGAACGAACGAATAAACGTCATACGCTTTATGAATAAGGGCTGGGACTTGTAGTGGTAAGTACCTACACACTTATGAGTTTGTTTAGAGTATTATCAAGAACGATTGTATAATTATAACAAAATAAATAAGCTCTTATTTGTAAAAAGTGCTTTTGCTTTTTACTTTAGAGTCATTATTGATTTTGGTCAGGATATTCAGTTTTATCTATGGTCATATAAGTATTTACCGTTATAGTATAGAGTGACCAATTTGTAAATGTCATTTGGTTTTTTACTTTGGAAACATTTAAGCATATTTTTTAATCATTTGCAAGTACTGTTAACTGGTAAGTATAGTAAACTTTTATTTTACCGTTGAAAAATCAGCCTTAAGTAGTATGTAATGAACAGGAAACTACAATCACATTTTTAAAGTAATCGAGCGTACACTTATTAAAAAAACGTTCCAGAAATGGAACAAATTTGATTGTATTATTAAATTCATTTACTTAGTATACTTAGATCGATACATATTAGGTAATCAATCATGTATTAACTCTACTGCATCCATTGCATTCGCGGAACAAATGTGAGTCCGTAGGATAAACGATGTCAATGTTAAATCGAAGTGGAAAACGGTTACCCATGTGTTTGAATAAATGCACCCTATTGCCTGAACAAAACAAATTAGGAAACCGCTTCTATTAACGTGTTATGTTTATACATTGCGAATTAGCAAATTCGCGTCCTATTAGAAATTAGGTAGGTATATATCTGTACAAAACTTACTTTACGCGCCGTAGGGCGCCGCGTGAGCGGACCTGCTTTTCGTTGCTCCGTGCAAAATAATTCTAAACAGTAGTTAAAAGTGTTTAACATGTTCCTATTTTTAACCTATTTACTTTCATAGCTTTACTTACTTTTGTTTTTATTTTTGTCTCACGGTGACAATGTTTACAAGCCTACCCGTGTTTTTAGAATAACCGAAACATGGAAAATTACTAAGGAGAATATTTTTATGTCCTGTTGATTTACTGGTAGCAAGATTAATATTTTATGATAGGGATCATCTTTGTTCGGTAAGTCAAAGGTATCTATGTATACCAAAAATTACTAATAATCTAGTAGTGACCAGACAGCTTACTACTTATTTATTCTATCGAATGTAGTAAAATAAATGGTTATTTTTATGAACAATATAATGGTTTCAATATTTGTAAGGAGCACAACTATATGTTCCTTAAATATATATCTGATTACTACATACGTAGATAGAGTATCAAACAATAAAATATACATTTTCTGTCGCTAAATGACAATATACTTTTCATATTAAAAACAACCACAACGGCAACAGAAAAATATTTTTTTTGGCTTATGGCCATTGTCATGTATAATAAACAATAATTAACTGATGTCGGTGTATTTGTGCAATTAATTAGGTTATTACTAACACAAACACGCATCGGGAATACGTACCAACTGACGCCCGAGGGTTAAAATACTGACATCGTTCGATAATTGTCGTAATACATATGTTGGTTGATTGATACATAGGCAAATTGTAAGACATTTCTCAGACAGACCTTCTTGTTAAAGTAAACTTTTTAAAAGATATCGTTTAATTTATATGTAAGTAAGTATATACATAGAAAAAATAACAGTACTCAAAAATCTTAATTGATTCTATATAAGTACCGCGTTAGATTACGATATCATTTATTTTGCGTTACGGCGAGAAATTATTATCACTTATCAAAGTTGTTTAAGGATATTTGGTAGGTACTTGCTCGGGCATGCCGGCGACTAGTGCTGAGATTATCCCCGAAATTGAGCTCCAAAACACACAACCCAGCCGTTTTAATTAACGGGCCCCGGCTAAATTGTATCGTTGTAAGAAACCGCCAACAAATACTGAAAATTTGCCGACAAGGCCCCGTTGCCAAGTCTCAACATTCTGCTTCTTGCCGGGACGCAATAAATAATATTGCGGGACCTTCTTCAAAAGGCTTTTTGCATGAAGGCCGCTACGTGTTCCGAGGCTATGTTTTGGGCGTCATTAATTACGAATTATGAATTCCGCTCGCAGCACCGTGGACGTAAAACCCCGGAATCCTATATAGGCGTTTACGTGGGGCGCCGTAAAAAGTTGCCAAAACATCCCTCTAGTTTCGGCATAATGGCCGTCAAATTATTGCTATTTTCACGTCCCGCACCTACATCTCAGCGGGGTTTCGAAAACATACCTCCTAGGGGCTTCTCTGTTTTTGTACTAAAACTCGCATTTTTCGTGGTACACGGATGTGCGTTTACTAGATGATGCGGGTGAGTTCAAATAAATATCGTTACTGTATTTACTATGGCTCTATGTAAAATTAAAATATATTTTTTCAATTTAATTCTAAGTAAGTATATATGTTCAGTGTATATGCATAAGTACTTAATACATTTTTATTTTCTGGTTTTATAATGATACTTGCTTAAGTACCTAATAAAAATGTTTCAGGGGACAAGCTTACGGTCTGCCTAGTAATAAGCGGTTGCTGCTTATGAGCGCCCTTAATTCAAGGGGTACTACCATTCGCTGGAGAAAAAAGATGTAGGTACGTAATAAGTCCCTAAAAAAGCATAGTATGAAGTTAATTCCGCAAAACATTTCCGAGTTTAGATTTTCTCATCCAGTTAGTTTCTTCGTCCTTGTTGCCTTATATTCGAATGTGAGGTAAAGCGGCATTATTTATAGCGCATATGGAAATGCGTCGTGTGAAATGGGATCGTAATGTTTGATCGTTTCCCTGATAAAGCCTCCTCGCGTTGCGCGTGATGGTCGTCTCTCGTTATTTGCTTTCCATTTGCATGGCTGATGAATAAGTTGTGGACTGGCCGTGCGGTGTTTTTTTGTGTGTACCTAGGTAGGTTAACCAAAAATCGTCATACAAGTAGGTTACTTATACATGACAAATTTTGGTTAACCTCTAGTATAATTATACATATGTCTTCCGCAATCACTGAAGATGAAATTTTAGACAAGCTCCAAGATGCAATAAAGCTTCATGAACCGCACAAAATAAAGTTGAGATTCTAACTAGAAAATTGTGAAAAACTAGTGACAAGTAGCTCACACGTTGCTTACATAATTACAAAACCAAAACTAAATATGTATTAGACACATTTATTTGCAAGAAAAACTGTTGGTACATTCTATTTTGACTTTGAGTCCCAGACAAACGTTGGTCTCAATGATAGTCTTTGTCAAACTTACCCCTTGCGATATTACAGATGCGAAATTGACTGTCTATTTGTCCCTTTTAACACCTAACTGATGGCGATAAAATTTGGTACTCAATGTTTAAACTTTCATTAGCTCAGGCGGAACCAAGCGGCCAAAACAATTTGAGTTGTCGCTGCAAATAAAACAATTCGGACATATATCTTAATATAGAAGTATTTGTAACAAATAGAAGTATTATCAAAGTGAATGACAATTAGTCCAGTCATAGTCAAAATTAGGTGAGAATCTCGGAAATCGACATACCTAGTTATAATAAACTCGTATACACTTTGATTTTGACATCCCAAAACTTGTCTCAAAATTCACACATGAGATGGCTGCAACTAAAACTAAAACTAAAACTAAAAAGTTATAGTGTTTAAGTGACAATAAATACTAATAGCATAAGACATACATACTTATAGGAAACGAGATATTTGCAAAAAATCAATTTTTGGGCCCAGTTTTAGGATGGCAAAAAAAAGATTATACATATAAGTAAGTTTATAGCTATCTCAAATTACATAGTGAAACTCCTAAGATGACTGGACTAAATGAACTTATTCCACGTAACATTAAGCCGAAAGTTAATTTGTTTAGCCCGTGGACCGAAAAATAACAAATGTGGTTCACATATTTTTTTCTGCGAAAAAAATAAAAATATACCTTCAGTCCCCGGTAAAGGTGATACTAAGACGAACTTATTCATACATTTTATGGTAATATTGTGTAGGTAATAAATCCAAGGATTTGTCAAGGCTGAAACTAATAAAGATGAGATCAGGCATGTTTGTATATTTGATTTAATTAACGATCGAGTACCGAGACCTGTTTATTATATTAATATTAAAAAATATGTATTAGATGGCCACCTCTCGAAAATTTGGTTAGTAATGTCGCATTATAAGGTCAACCTGGTTTATGATTAGTGGTTTCCTTGAAGTCTCTGACTCTATGTCAGGGATATTTTGTGGTTTAGTCAGGTTTTACGTAATTTTTATTTTTATTTCATCATGTTTATGAATCAAATGTCTTTCATGTCGTAAGAGGCGATTAATGGTAGGTATATGGTTTTGGGTATGTGATTGTGTAGACGACAAGCTAGCCACTTGATACTACTTTTTCACAATTTTCCATTTAATCCAGCCCAGTTTTATTTTTGACTGAATGTGGTCAATGGGATCTGCTGTCCCTTTAACTTAGCCTACTCTTTCGGGGATTATGGGCGTGATGTTATGTATGTATGTACCTATGTATGAATCAAAACTGAGTTAACTTTGGCATGAGATATACTATTTTTAGATTCTTATTAGCGTCCGGTGGCTACGAAATGTATGCTCAATCAACAAAATAAAAATGTGCCCTTAGGGCACAAAATATACTTTATCTCTTTATTATGCATAAAGAGATAAAGTATATTTTGTTTACATTAATAGTAAAAAGTCGTCCGGAAATTAAATTTTAATACCTACATAGTATTAACGTCTTTAGACCCTTACATTTATAAAAAATACCTAAAGGTCTGGCAAAAAACCATAAAAAAAAGGTTGCAGAATATGTGCAGAAACTTCATAGCAAATATTGCTCATTGCCCGATTATTATAAAGTTAAAGCAATAATCCTTGTTACGACATGCTACATCAAGACAAAATTTTCCCCTTCACCGTAAGATTTCTTGAGCTTTTTCCATGAACCTATATTAATCATTAACAGCCACTCAAATACCAAGTATCAATTTGTACCAGAAAGGGCTATCATTGCTGTCGTAAGATTTTGATACTTAAACAGTTCCATTTAAAGTTCATTGTTGGTCTCTCGGTGCGGCGAACTCGCCCCCACATAGGCTCTCAAGCGTAATGATTCACGACCGTTCTTCGGCTGAATAAATAATGTTGGTAATCAAATCTTTTGCGAATCCATGCTGTGTTGATGTTGCTCATAATAAGCACATTTGTTTTATTGTAATTTGTACGTGATGATAACTACTGATGCGTAGAAGTAATAAGTTAGATTAAGTATTTTGTGTAGAATTAGAAAAAAAAATATTATTAATATTAAAGATGGCTACACTGTTTTGTGTCAATAAGTAAGTGATTATTATAACATAACTTTATGGTGAAAAACATGAAGCGAGACCTTACGGAACATTTACCAATTTTCAAGCAGAAAGGTAATATAAAATGTGTCAGTCATTGACATGACATCGATTCCTAGATGATAAAACTTAAACTAGTAGTTTTAAACTTAGTGACATGGACTCATACTAGCTACATTGATTTCTCTATCAAGTTGTCGAGCGGCCTTCCATGTCTTTCCCTCCAATATGATCACTTCTCTGCTATAAAACATATTTCCTTCTACTATTGAAAATTATAACATATTATTATAACCTATCTACTTACTTAGTTTAAAATACAAGCGACAAATATCAAATAAAATAAATACTTATGTACGGAATTTTTGGATAAGAGCACAAGTACGTATACGAACATCAATTTAACAAAAGGCGTATTTAATACATTTTTTTGAATTCAAGGAAGAGAACTGAGAAGGGAGGTTTTAATTCAATTGTGTATTTTACTCAGGACAAATATAAAACAAGCCACCCCCTTTCGCAGCCATAATTTTCTTGAACCGCATATTCTTAAAAGGAAACTAAATAAATGCACTCGCAAACAGCCCCTCCCCCCGTAGTACTTGCATAAAAATTTCTTAAATTAGTTACGACGAGAGTCCGTCCCAATGAATAAATTTACAATTCTCAACTTGTCTCGATTTATTAGTTCAGCAGACGATAAACAAAAGAGAGCGGGGCACCAAAGCGAAATTTCGTCTGGTATATTAAATTTTCGTTGGAATTGCTCTAGGAGCGCGATGCTGGTAAACAAACCAAATGGATAAAGTTGCTAAGAGATTTAATGCAATCATAGCGTCGCGTTGCCGCCTTGTCGCGAATTTGAGTGGCCAACTTGTAAATAACTAGCAGCTTCAACGTAAACAGTCGGCGTCTGTAAATAAGATCTTCTTTGATAGAGATCGGCTTTAGCAAAATAATGTGTTAAGTGAATATGTGGTGACGTACCCTGACAATGTGAAAGAAGAGGGAGATGATTTAATTTTACCCATATCTAAGAAATAACACATTCTTAATTCAATAACCATCTCCGTTACGCCATACTTACACTAACGGCCTATAATTAAAGGCTACAATAAAGCATACAGCCAGTCTGAGAGTTCGCGATCTCTTTATGAAAATCGAATGTTACAACATTAAATTTTCATAAAGAGATCGCGAACCCCTGTACTTCATCCAGGCGATGCGGATTATTAGTTTTACTCGACTAATTAGCAAAGATACAAGTATTTAAATAATGTAAAAATTACAAGTTTTTATTAATAAAAGCATCTATTTAATTTAAATTAAATATAACTAAAATTTAACTGCGTTCATAATACGTTAATGAAGCTTAAGTCCGTAACTCAAGAAAAGTTAATAAGATGATTAAGAAGACCTCTTTAAAGATGAGTAAGTAAATAACTCCGAATGCGGCATTCGTTGTACATCTGCCCCAGACATCAATAATGCAATAATGACTTGTTTCCTACAATGGAAACTTGGTGCCCTTGTACCGACAGAGGAGGAAAATAAAAAAGGTTTGTAGTAACTTCAAAATTATCAATGAATATTACGTAAGTACCTATTGTTTGGAAGCTAGGATGCATGGTGCATTCTATTAATGTTATTTCATATATCATGAACTGCGGCCTGTGTGTATTATACGAATATAGACTTCTGATGACTGGCGAAGTTCATTTCAAAAGTAAAATTTAGATTTGAAGAGACAATCCGACTGATGTTTTTATTATATAAGTTTTTTGCCCCAGTGATTTTACGTCTAAGCTACTTTTATTTGCCTGGCTCCAATCGTTTTTATTGCAAGCAACTCTACTAAACAACAACGTCGTAATTTTGAGAGAAGAACAAAACGTGAAATCTACAGTCGTTTTGACATAAAAACATTGAATACACACAAAGTTTCCCAAACAATCAACAGCCCAAAACATCCAAATTGGCGTAATATATTTGGCCGGATGCATCACTTCACCCAATTGGTACGTCCAATATGAATTTAAATTGAAATTAAGTCCGTTGAAAAGAGTGATTAAAAATTTAAAATGTACGCCCGAAGCCAAAATATTCGCCGGCCGGCTTGGTAATGACGTTTCGGGCCGCAGTCGCATTGAAATGTTTATTTTCATTTCGTGCATCGGCTTTTAAACAGAGTTGTGATCGGAGAAGAGAAAAACAACGCGGACGTGTTGAATGAGTTGTCTGTGATTGGTTAACATGTTTGTTTTAATAATGGTGGCAAGTAAAAGGCCTCCGGCGTGTTTTTGTTTTTGTTACAGTTTAAAAAAAAACAAATGATGTTATGCGCGAATCCAAATTGTGTGCATAAAAGAAAGAGGAGGAATATTTTGTCTGTGTAAAGAATTGGGTATGTGATAGTGTAGGCGATGGAATAGTCACTTGTCATGATGTTTTCACAATTTTGTTTCTAATCCGAGTCTAGTTCATTGCATTAACTGTATTTGTCGCAGTTTAAGTTTCTTGAGATCTTTTTGATGATGATGAGATGGGTTTTTATTAACCCTCTCACTGTAATATCAAAACATATAAGTAAAAATATTTTTTTTATATAAGTAAAAAAAATACTTGAATATCGGTCGAAATATCGAATCAACTCGTGCAACTTGGTCAATTTAAATATATTTAATAGCTATGACACCTCGGTCTGTATTCTTCTGTCTGACTATTTTAGCCTGACGTAGCCATGCCAGTTTTAAATGTCAATTTGCGCTACATTTCCATCTTTGGAGCACGATTTGCCATTCAAATGAGCCGCCGCTGAAATGTTTCAATTATTGATAAAATGCAATTGTTGTTTTTAGCCCGGACATTGATAGCCGTGACGTTAAACGACACGAGAGCGTCGGACAATAATAATGTTAATTTGAAATCATTATTACGAGGACTGTTATTTGAGGACGTAGGTACATTTCCGAGTATTTATTTGCGGCAATAACCCCTGTTCGTGAATTAATTGTGTCGCTAAGATTGTTATTATAATTAGGTACTTCATTTGTAATGACTTCTAATTTTTTATTATTTATGAGATAGTTCTTGATATTTCAGGTAATGATGAGAGTGTACCTAATTAATGTCACTATACATATCAATACTAATAGTCCATGATCCCTAGGCTGTTACTTATTTTATGAAAAATTAAATGTGTGACACTTATATGATAGTATCACTACTTACTATAAACGTACAGGTACTAGCTAGTTTGGGTAGTGGACCATTTTTCAGGTAGGTATCAGAAATATCTTATCCTAACTTTAGCACCGGATTCCTGCAAATCGGTCCACTACTACCTACGCTACCTACCTACACTAGCAACTACTTGTACATTTATAGTAGGTATAAATACTACCCTTTACCAATCATTTCATCCATTCGGCCCTGGGATCTCGCTCTATAATTAAAGGCTTTTGGATGCGGTATATTGTCCCCAAAAGTTACTTAATTCATGTGCTGAGATTTACTCTTTAGTCGCCCGATTTGTATAGTCAAAGTCCATCAGCTGTTGTAAAAGATATACCTACTCTAACAACTGCTCATAAACTGAGATGCATTGTGGCGTTCCTGTTTATTTAAAACTTAAGTAATATTATTTCCTTATACAGTCTATTACATAAACATGTTCATCGATGATTTTTTAAGTATTCTTAATTCATCACAAGTAGCTGCAATACTCGTATTAGTAATTTAACTAAGTAAGTATTATGAAATAACTCCGCAAATAAATTATATACAGTTATTGCATACGCATTACCAAGCAAGCAATTACAGTAAATTGGTTTGTACTGTTTGTCATGAGGGTATTAGTGTATTGACTAAACAGTAACATCATTTACCGACTAGTAAATAATGTTCGGCAGTTAATTTAAAGGGTACAGTAATTCGAGATGATTGTCTGATGGGAAGGCAGTAAATTGCGGTAAAATGAACGTTGTTTATGGTGCGAAGAAGTTAATATACCTGGTAGCTATCTATAGTAAAATATAAAAAAAAGTCTAATTAACTAAGTATTTGCTTGAATGAAAAATGAAATTTTTTAGCAGCATTAGTATGTGTAAATTATAAGATCCAACAAAAAATTACAAAGCCTGTATGAAAATATCTAAATGAATCCGTTTCATGTAAATATCCAAATATAGAATATGAAATGAAAAAAATAAAACGAAAATTGGACTGAAATTTATAGTAATATTGATAAGAATCTGTCTAAATACTACGCCAACACCTTTTTTTTTACTGCCTTTACGCACCGTCCAGGTAGACCTGAGTAAAAACCTACAAGGGTGTGTCGGGCTCGGAACTCGGCTGGCAACACCAGTTCCCCTACCGACTAAAAAGTCTACGCAGCGCGCGCTGCTGCCTTGCGGCCCATCTCAAGAGAGTGGAATTCTCCCTCAGAACACCTAGTGTGGTGTGTACGACAACACAGACAGCTGTGAGACCCGTATCGGACCGTATCTAACGGACAGAGTAAGTTGTCGTCCTCTCTGGGGACGATTGAGTCTCACGACCCCAAAGGCCCTTTTAGTTGCCTCATAGAGTTTTAGTTGCCTCAGAGATACCTCAGGAGTATTCGGATCCACCTCTGCAGATGCCTAACACCTAACCTACTACTGATGTGGTGTATTTACTATGAACGAGAGGCAACAATTTAATTTAATAGAAATTACAACCTATAGGCAGTTAGTTAGAGTTAAAAATGTTTTGATACTTAGAAGTTACTCGGAAACAGACACATAGTTCAACAATGAGGGGTTAAAGTGTAAAATCATTATTATTTTAGTGCTAACTGTAAAGATAATATTTCAAACCGCTATTATTTACTGAAATATTGACGAGGTAGGTAAAGACTTTTACTCCAAACTTTCAGTAACGTCCAGAAACAAAATATTTAAATACGGTACGGAACAAATGGTTCAGCAACCAGTAAACAATGTTTTTCCCACGAAACAAATTCTGAATTTTGCGCATAGTTTACTAACGAGACTGTCATTAACTAAACTGAACGAGACCAACATTGACGTAATTTATCATTCAGCTTTGAATCAAAGAATGATCCGCAAATTACCCGGCACATTAAAATTTATCGGCCGATCCGCAAACATTTTTCACGGAGCAGATCAATTCTGACGGGCTTGCAAAACACGGGCGTCGTGGAATCAGATAAAACTGGCCGGCTTAATGAATGGCGCGGTGTCTACTCCCTTGATATAATGGAATCTTTTTAGACGCTTTAAGACAGCACTTTGGCTTAATGAAGTGCTATAATTCATTTTGGCGCTCGCGGCGTCGGAACGCCGTCGGACGGCTCTAGACTGAAGGGTAATTAGATCTGGGAGCATTATCGATTTCCACGTGAGATAATGGCTTTGATGTTGGTATGTGTGAATATGTTGGGTAGTTTTTAGAGTGGAGGAAGCTGAGTTCGTTTACGTTATGTAGTATTGGAGAAGCACTTTGCGACATCGTCGCTCCATCGGGACGTTATAACATCACTTCCCGATGGTGTTATAAAGGACATGTCCAAATATGTATGGACCAAAAACCCAGAATCGACAGGAATGAAATGTATACCAGTGGATTGACATTGAAATATAATATAATGTTACCAAGGGGGCAACCCTGAAATCGTTATAGTATAGCAGCTAGGAGCAAAATAAAATAAGAAAAAAAATTCGTTTAAAACAATAATAAAATAAGTTTACGTCATGTTGTGGCTTAATATGACGTTGTTTTAATGTTCTATCACTTGTGATAATTATCATCAACACATTTCACAAGCAACAGCAACGTAATAACAACATCATATTAAATCACAACATAACAAACACTCTGTTTTTTGTATATTTTTTTTTCTTTTGGCCCATAGATACTACAATCGTTACAGTACTGTGTGTATTATTGGGAATTCTGTGGCTAAAGATTGCAAATATAAAAATAATTGGTATAGTATAGGAGCTAAGTCCCGGTGTGACTCCAGAAACTCGAGGGACAAAACATGATGCCGCCTTTGTAGAACAGATCGGGGAAAAGTCACACAACGGTTACGTTCATCCATTTTAAACAATATCCAGTCGCAAAGAAAATCGAAGTCCGGTTTAACGCGCCACAGTTTCGAATCAACGAAAAAGCACACAGATCACAACGAAAACAAACGAAGGACTGCGACGAGATATGGTCGTCACCCCGTCCGCCGTGCCACGCCCGCGCATAATAGCCAGTAGCAACTGTGTAGGGTTGTAATAAGATGATTTTTGCCCACCGTAAAAAAAAAAAAAGTAGCAACTGTGTATTTTTTTTATTTGCTATCCTTAGCTACAGAATTACCAATAATACACACAGTACTATAACGATTGTAGAATCTATGGGCCAAATAAAAATAAAAAAACATAAAAAAAAAGAATTTTTTACTTATTTTATTTTGCTCTTAGCTCCTACACTACAACGATTTCAGGGTTGCCGCTTTGGCAACATTATATTATATTTAAATGCCAATCCATTGGTACACAGTTCATTTCTGTCGATTCTGGGTCATTTTTTGGACATCATCTTTGTATCGTCAATTTGTAAACTTTTCCATGAAAATTTGACTTATTTTTTTAATGTTTTTTAGTGACTCCTGTATTAGGAACACATAAGTACCTACTTAATATTATGCTGCAGGCATCGATACTTTTAATGTTTTTGATTGTCAAATATTCTACCTGTGTATGTGAAAATTTTGCAGTTTTCTCATGCAGTATAACATGATTACTAAACACTATCACCTGCGGCGCAGAAAGTAAGTAGAAATTACTTACGTGCAGTAAGCGTTTCAGAGTAGGTAATATAAGTCTCCATAGTGATAATAACTTAACAAAGTTTTGGTTTTTCATCACAATTTAAGCTACAATGTAGTTTGCTTAATCTGTGTAGTATTTTACCTTAGTTTATTTAAGTTGTATTTCCATAATAATTCCTGACCTATTTCCTACTTACGAAATTGGGCATTGGTCATTTAGTATTCATAAAGCGATGAAATCCCTATTATAGTCCAATCTAATTGAACTGTGCTATGTCTGGCTTTTCCATTAATTATGAGCGGATCTTTTAAAACAATTGTTATTCGGCCCAGTTTGCAAATGAACTCTAACCTCTTTTAAGCAATTGGCCCAATTACGAGCCTGTAGAACCCTTCGCGAGTATCTTCCGCTAAGACCAACACACCTGCGTGTGCTGGCCGGTTCACTGAGTCGCACTTAATTGTGTTACAAGATAAAATATCTATCCTTTGACAACAATGTGTGCGCGTCTCGTTGTTAGGCCGATTATACACTGGTTGTTTTGTGGGCGTTTTCGTTTAGAATTTCACTTTCTTTACTTTCTTTTATTTTAACTTTACTTTCAGCTATATTTTCAGCGCGCACATATAAGTCCCTATTAAAAATTATTTATCAGATTTTTTTGTTTCTTTTCATTAAACATTTGTGCATAGTTATATTTTTCTGAATAAAACAAATAGGCACAACTCCAATTGGTGGAAATTGATAGGTACCTACTTATTTAAAAGCCTTATAAGTATTTCCCACCTTCTTTAGTGTTTTGTGACATTTTATCACTATGTATTATAGTCGTTCAATTCAAATGAGTTAGTGGAGTAATACTAATAATATATAATTTCAAAATAACAAATAAAGTATTTCTATTTTATGTTTAAATAAAACTTTAAAGCCTTAAGTAGTGCTATTTTTTCTCTTTCATGTTTTCCTAATTGAAATATCCTTACAGAAAAATTTAATCATTTCATTTATTGCATAGTCCCATGTTGGTCTGGGACTTGGCCCATGTTGATATGGGACAAAAAAACAGAATGTGCCAACTGTGGTTCTTGCCTAGCATGTCGTAAAAGGTTTACTAATGGTTTACGGGCTTTTGGGTGTGTGTCTGAGTAGGCGACGAGCTAGCCACTTGTCACTCCTTTTTCACAGCTTTCCATCCAACCCAGCCCACTGTCCCGTGTTGGCCTGGGACTTAAAAAGAATATGCCAACTGTGGTTCTTGCCTAGCATGTCGTAAAAGGCAACTAATGGTATATCGGGTTTTGGGTGTGTGTGATTTTGTAGGCGACAGGTTAGCTGGAAATTTGTGAAAAAGTAGTGACAAGTGGCTAGCTCATCACCTACACAATCCACTACCATTTAGTCACCTTCTACGACATGGTAGAAAAGACCCAAAGTTGGCACATTCATTTTAAGTCCCAGTCCAACATGAGACAATGGGCTGGGTTAGATAGAAAATTGTGAAAACTTAGTGACAAGTGGCTAGCTCGTTGCCTACACAATCACATACCCAAAACCCCATATACCGTTATTCGCCTTATATGACATGCTAGGCAAGAAACACAGTTGGCACATCTTTTTAAGTTCTAGACCAACATGGGACATGTCATGTGTAAATCGCGTAGTTAAAAAAATACTGGGAGAATGCTAGAATCTGTTTAAAATACTACGTGATTACTAAATCGTAAGTCAATTGACCTGCATGCATGAATTGGGATGAATATGTACAGGTTAATGATAATTTCAAAATATCGTGATTTACTTCATAAAACTCTTTCAATGAAAACTGTTCAAATGAAAACGAGTGGCTCGTTTGTGATTAGCTGCAATTAACTCTTTGTCGAATTTGATAAATCGTTTCATCTATTATGAATTATTAGAATTTAGTCCCACCGATGCAGTATTATCATTACTTTAGAGATATAAATAATTGAAAATATGTCGTCTAGGTAACACAAACACGAGGAGCAGCTTTTATTGCATATTGTTTAAATGTGCATTTGATTTCCCTGTTCTCCAATCATCCATCATGCTCGGCTTTACTTGCATGAGACGTTTCTTTTATTAACATATTATTATATAAACTCGTTTTACTTTACCCTTAAGTACCTATATTCTGATATTTTTAAAGTATATACTGAAAGTTTTAAATTTCGCATTCAAAACATTTTGGAGCTCGTTGTTTTAATATTAAAGTACTTAACGCAAACTCTAAGTTGGTTCGCCAATTAACATTATTGTACGAACTTAGCAGTCTTCTGAATAAGATAGCTTACGTCATAAGTCCATAACAAGACATCGTTAGTGCTTAGGCATTCTAGGGGCGCAGTTCAACTAGACTCAAGGTATCAAACCTGACAAATCTCAAGGCTATTTCCGACTACGCCAGCAAGATGGTATGTTTCCAGCAGATGGTAACAGGAACTGTTACATAATTCAGGTATTAGTCGCAACATGGAGTTTCGGTTAGTCTAACGCGACCAGTATTGATTCGATGGTCGTTGTGCATGAATTTATTATCATTCCGTCTGCCAGACACCGTAAGCGGCTTATTTGTCAAAATTTCCGATGTTATTCGTAGTCGTGTAATTTCTAAACGAAAACAAGTTTTTGTTAGATAATATACTTACAATACTAATACCTAGTGTTGTTTTGAAATGATCGATGTGTGTGGTATTTTATTACGTTTCTATGCATAAAGTTGGGTTTCACTGAAAATACTTGAGGCAAGGCAATTTGACGTCATTATAAAAATACGTTTTTGTTATTTTAAACATTCCACAATACAAATCAGGAAGTTACATAAATACTAACCACTGTAGGTACTCCACTGGTTTTTACTTAGCTTCATCATCATTTTCCTTGTATAAATGAAAGTTAATGACTTTGTCTTAATTGTATTTCTGTGATATGATTAAGTTTTTAATAGTATGATGTTTATTATTGTAAAGCTAAGTCGATGTTATTATGTTCAGCAATTAAAATTTTGTCAAACATATTGCTCAAATAAAATTTTAGGCGTTATGTTAAACCGGTGTAAAATTTTAATTGTCCCAAAAGAGAAATAATATTGATATAAATAAAATGCACAATTAAATAATTTGACAGCCCCATTAGTTTACTATACGAAACATGAATAATTAATTGTACCTTCTTCTCCGTCAGCGTCATGCATAGGAAAAGTTTGTCAAATGGAATTTGAATTTCCTCTTTAATGCAATCAGGCAATACGTTCCCCAAAAGCAGTAACTACATTTTGTCGCATAAACTTCTTTTAAGGTACAGAAACGTGAGTCGTTTTTCGTTTAAGAGGCAGTAAAACACTTTTAGAAAGCATTTACATGATAGATAAGAGGTTCTGATAATGCCCGGCTTTTAGCTCATAAAACACCTATTTCAATTCATTATCTGTATTGAGATCTTTTTTTATTTTTTGGGGTCCCTGGTAATTGCTTCCATGTTTTGGGGGCTCGGATTTAAATGTTGGTGTCTTTTTAGAACTGAAATGTCAATTTGTTACATAGTTAATTTAAACATATGAGCATCTAAAACTCACTTTAAATAATCATTAGATATTTATTCAAATATAGACTTAAAATAAGCATTATATATCCAAAAGAAAAGAAAGTACCCCACACAAATAGGGGGTAATTTTTTTTGAGATTAGACCGTAGGTACTTGTCAGTGGCAGATCTTATGTTTATGTTTTTTACGTAGGATATTAATTACGGAGGGCTGCTTAGTTACTTTAAGTGATGATAGGTAGGTACTACGAAAAGAAGAAACTTTAATTTGAGAGGCAGAGGATCGATATTTCACCTACTTTTGGGACAAGACAGCAAAATGTACACTAGACATTTTGTGTCGAATTTTGAAACAAAGATATTAAAGGTATTTCATTAAGACTGTAATAGATGATTTATGTATATACCAATATAGCTGAGTACTTTAGATTCTATCAATCATTGATGTAGAGATACTCTTCAAACATCAAAGCACGCGACCGCGGTCAAACGACTCCCGATATAGACCCATAGATAAATAATTCAATCAATCGCTAAACCGAACGTTAATGCTGTAAGACAGTGTTGTTCAAACTGTAATTTTTCCACAACAGGGTCGCCAGAACGTACATTTCGGATTTGTATTTTTATTCATTAAACCTATGGATACATACATACATAACATCACGCCCATAATCCCCGAAGGGGTAGGCAGAGTCAAAGGGGCAGCATGCTCCTTCAACCACATTCAGCCAAAAATAAAGTCGGGCTGGGTTAGATGGAAAATTGTAAAAAAGCAGTGACAAGCGGCTAACCTGTCGCCTACACAATCACACACCCAAAATCCGATATACCATTGGTCGCCTTTTTCGACATGCTAGGCAAGAACCACAGTTGGCATACCTATATTTTTAAGTTCCAAACCAACATGGGACAGTGGGCTGGTTGGATGGAAAGCTGTGAAAAAGGAGTGACAAGTGGCTAGCTCGTCGCCTACTCAATCACATACCCAAAAGCCCGTAACCCATTAGTCGCCTTTTACGACATGCTAGGCAAGAACCACAGTTGGCACATTCTTTTTTTTTTGGCCTAGATCAACATGGGCCAAGTCCCAGACCAACATGGGACTAATACCTATGGATACAATGTTTAATAACGCCGTGAAGTACCTAATTAGGGAAAAACTATGGTTTCATCATTTAATGGCAATATTTGGCAAACAGATTAATATAAACTAACTTTACCTGCGGATTTGAAACCATCATATAAAATTTTACATGCATTTAATTATTTACAAAATGGATTTGAAAGAATGACCTGTCCAATGAAATGGCTGATATTCTTGCCCTACTACGGAAAGTCCCTTCTATTTTAGGGTATTTATGAAAGCTATCGATAGATCAAGATTACATACATACATGGTACATACATACATAACATCACGCCCATAATCCGCGAAGGGGTAGGCAGGGTCAAAGGGGCAGCGAGCCCCCTTAACCACATTCGGCCAAAAATAAAGCCCGGTTTTATTTTCAGATGGAAATTGTAAAAAAGTAGTGACAACTGGCTAGCTGGTCGCCTACAATCACATACCCAAAACACCATATACCATTAGTCGCCTTTTACGATATGTTAGACAAGAAACACAGTTGGCACATTCTTTTTTTTTAAGTTTCAGACCAACATGGGACATCTAGGTTACATTTCGTGAAAAATTTTAAAGCTTTTTTGGAAATTGGTCGTGTTTTACACTTTCTATACCAGTGTTGTTTCGTTAAAGTTTGAAAGACACTGGGAGCAATTAGGGTATGATTGGTGTTGGCTGGCTGAACGGCCGTCGGAATATGTAATGAGGAATCTACGCAGCTATCCTTTTGTTCGGACGTGACTTGGTGGCTTAGTGGTTACAGGAATTGTACCCAGGGTAGTAATGCCTGTTCATTGAATGTATTTTTGCCTGGGGTAACATTTAATTACTGCTTTTGTTCTTCTACTGTATCTATGGATCTGGTGACAACTGTTCAAGTTTCAGAAATATTATACATATGTATTTCTAGAAATTGATATTTTTATTTACCTTGTAATAAAAATAATATGTTCGCACGTAAATGATGAAATTATATATTTTAAACCGCTTATTTCCGCCATAATTATAATTTGTTTGTATGCTATATGTACATATTAAGAGAAAATATATTTTCAGCAAAAAGGTTTTTCTGTAACTTATTCTTATACCTTTACACAAAAATATACTTTTTCACACAGCTTTACTTTTCAGCTATTTGGATATATATATATTAAGAATATACTCTGGGCTTGATGTTTTTATGGCTTACTTCTTAGAGAGACTAAAATTTAATACGTTATTTTAATACATATATAAACACATTTATATACTATATATATACGGGAGAGCATTGGAACATCAGTTTGTCAGCATATCTAATCATATTAAATATCTACTGCATTACATATTTTACTCAAATAACTATAATTTGTGTGTGGAGCAATAGTATAGTGTAATTAATTTATAATTTAGTATATTATAATTAATTTATCTACATTATTAGCATTGTCTTAAAAGAAGACTGTATGCTGAAAAGATAGTGTATGAAATTTTTAAGATAATATGTACTATAATTGAGGGCTTAATAAAACGTAAATAATACTAGTATAGAAGTAAGTATCATCCAATATGACATTTATGTCATTGATAAAATGAAGTGCACCACTTAATTTTATCAATGTGATTTATCAAATCAAATGAAGTCAACCGCACTCAATGCATTTTTATTTTTCTTACTTACAGCATTAATATGACCGCTTCGTAATAATTTTCCACCGAATTCTATGTTTCGATTCGATTACTTTTTCGCGTGACTATCCATGCGAAATAGAGAATGAATTTTTTTAGGGGCCCTTATTCGATAAAATTACCTTTATAGTTTTATTACGTTTCTACTTTGTTACAGCTCAGCTTATTACATTTTTAAATGGTTGGTACCTCCAATGGTAGACAAAAAAAAAACTGTTTTCTTACTTTCAAGCGAAATTTGTCTTCTGAGTTATTATTTCTTCAGTTCTTCACCCTATCACGGTAATAATAGATAGTATTACCGAGCCCCTATGTGATTTTTATGAATACATCACTATAATTAGGTACTTTGGCTCCTCGACTACATCAGAAAAATAGCTCATAGATATACTGCATACCTGTTACTGCACACAGTAATTAATTAATTTGGACATAAAATTCGCCTAAATAAATGTTATATAATCATTTAGCTTCTATAACATTTAACATTTAATTTAATGTTTTATTATATAGAACGTTTCTTATATATTTGGAAGATTTTGATAAATAAATCGAGTCGCAAATTAAACAGGAAATTCAAAATTGACGTTTGAAATAGATAGTTATTTATTTTTACATGTAACAAAACATCATCCTTTGCGTGTAGCTTTTTCAGTAAATATAATGACTACGGGGCCAACACTATTTAAGTAATTGGCCGTTTCTTGTGTTGCGTATTTTAACATTTTTACTGGGCATCCATTTGTGGTGACCTTCGTTTCAAAGCTTTTACGACCGCCATTCTGCTAATTAGGTACTAGAGTTGGTGCAGACCTCCTTTTATTGTGTGCCAAATTTTAATCTCGTTAATGTGGTAGCATAGACAATGAAACTAATGGGTCGAGAAAAATCAATATCAATTGAACTAACCATTTGAGGAACGAATGATTGAATTGTGATTTACACTGTCCAATTTGAGTGGAAATTAAAATAGGCATCAAAGGATTTTTAAGAAATTATGGACAACAATTACGTGAAATATTACAAATATTTGATGAATGTCTTCAAAGCATTGGATCAATGCAGCTAAACTATCTCCAGTTTGAATGTTCTGAGCGGGAATCCAGACATCCTCATTTAGTATTCATAGGACAAGGTAATGCCCTAGTTTGGGATCACAAGGACTGGTGTGCTACGTATAACGTTATTGCAAAACATCATAATGTAATATCAAATTCTACGTTAGAGAGCTGGAACAAAGCAATAATAATTTAGTTGGTTCCGGAACTACCCAACGGGAATGCGATGCGAGCAGGAACAGACTACAATTCCCAATACCAACTTTGCCAGGTAATGCCTTAGATTTCAAATAATATCGGATCCAATCTGCCTCAGCCGAGCTATCAGCTACCCACTTGCTACCAAACTCTCCATTTCGTATATCGTAGTTCGAATGTAACGAACTAGGGGCTTTGGCACACTAGTTGATTTTGTAGGTTAATCTGCAATTGTTTTGTTGTGCATGCCCGATTCATGTGTGGAATTATCGTAAAAGGCAAACATTGGACTGTTCAATTCATCGGTTTTCTGCTTTGGTTTTGTAGGGTAAACATCCTTTTTATGGTAGATTTTGCATTAAATTTGGTCCACTCGACTGTAAAAGTACTGTGAAGCAGCATATAACTCTAGTCTGCTGTTTTAGGTGTAATACTGATATTCAAAAGATGTTTGTAATATCTTATAGGTATTAATTATGCCAGCACAGCTGCTTATTCATTAAATAAATAAGTTAGTACTTCTAATCAGCTTAGAAAATCGTATGTATTTTTGGATTATTTCCAAGCATTGTTGCAGTTGAATATTTCTGTTGGAGCCGTCACTTTATACACAAGCCCAGCCATAAGCCGGACACGCAGGCAATGTGTGTACATTTGTGAAGTCTTCTTCTTTCTTCTTTGTATATATCAAACGCGGCTTACCTCGCAATCTTGATACGGATTTTAAGTTAGAAGCAACGTTATTCACGATAGCGGATAAGGCGGCGAGTCTGTTGGAGCCCTTATGTAATCCGCCGTACATGAGAGTGAGCCCGTTGTTTCTTGCAGTTCGGTCTCAGTTTAGTTGTAATTAATGGACTCGTAAACATTGTTGTCTCCATTTTGGAAGTTACAGCGGCTATTCACTATCTAAATGAATTCTCTCCTGGTTTCGTGGCCTCATAAATATGTATAAACCGGGATTATATAGTGAGAATTACGTTGTGGGACAAGTTTGTTTGTCAAATTAATTTGGCACGGATGTTTGTGGGACGGATAAGGAATCTTCCCAATTTTCATATTTTCCTTTTAAACTAAATCTTGATGTGTTTCAAGTTGGTCAAGGTTTAATTGTGGACACAAACTGAATAACAAGCCGCTTAAACATTGTTTACTTTGCTCTTTAACCAAACATGTTGAATCTTAGACAACAAAATTATTATTACATATACAAACTGCAGTAGTTAGAGAGAATTTATCTGTAGATAGCTCTATAATTCTGGTTCTAATTATTTTTTGTGTAAGTAATAAATAAATAAATATATGCTATAAATAAAATACGATTGTATTTTTTTTTATTAAAAGTAAACAAAAAGCTCTTTGTTAAGTCACCAAGACTAACTGATACGAGTAAACTCAAATGTACTTTCGACCAACATCTGGTAAGCCAATTCCGACTTTGTATGAAGTCATAAGTCAGCCAAATGTACCGCGTTAGTCTCAAACTATCCTTCCAACGCATTCCAATTTGTCAGCCGTTCTCATTTAGTGCATTACACGTGAACTTAACAAAGTGCATACCGACTCTGCAGTTTGCGAGCTTAGGGAGGAGACTTATCAGTACATTGACAATTTTCCTATATCCTTTTACGTAGGAAATTCTTTTATTTTAGAGACTTTTAGCGGAATTGAAAAAGAATTAGTGTTTATAGTATTTTGGAACGAACGATTCTTCTTTCCTTTATTATCTCTGCCATTGAATATGATTAACAGCCTTATAATCGATGTTAAAAACTTCAAAACCACAGCATGGAATTTGATAAAAAAAATAGAACTAACCTTACTGCCAGTCACTTTACCTTGTAGTAACTGACAGTCTGCCGCCAGTTACTAAGGTAGTTTCTGAGGATTTTGTATAAGTACATCATGTACGTTATATTTTGAAATCGCCCGTTAAATAAGTACTTTCTGGATGATAAACCCTTTTTACAGATAGTTTTTTCTTCCAACGCGCATTACACGTTTTTGTAGGCTTCTACTACTTTATTTACAGGTCACACCGTTGTTTACTAAGTTAGGCTAGCCCTAAAGTTGAGTGAACAACAGTATTCGACTACAATAGCAGTGGAACCCAGCAGTTATGTGCCTAAAGTTACCCGCCCGAACGATCGTTTGGCGGCCGGCGAACTCCACATGTAGACTGCATTCAGCCAAATTCCTTTACCGTATTTTGTTCGATTCGATATTTAAAGTGCCGCTCCTTACTTTTTATTTAAACTCTCGGACTAGCAACGGATTCGATACAACTTTCGTGTAATTCTGTGGGGTGTAATTGACGATCCGAAATGTTATCTGGCTTGTGGCCATTACGTTAAAAGGTTTTTATTTGGTTAGGTTAGTTAGGTTAGTGCTTAGTAAGCACATTTGTTGATAGATCTAATATACCTAAACATAAACATTGCACTTAGGTTACAAAAAAAGCTGTAACGTTAACTTGATTAGTGTTGTTTATCAGTTTTATTTGAAATTGTTTTAACTAGGTACGTATTATTAATCAATGAGAGTACATAGTACACCCGTAATATATATTAATTAGGTTCACTTGTTTAATTTAAGCAAACATAAATATTTAATGTACATAACGCCTGCAGTTTTATTTTTAACCGACTTCCAAAAAGGAGGAGGTTCTCAATTCGTCTGTATGTATAATATTTTTGTCCAAAAAATCAAATATTTTTCAGTGCAATATCTTTTCACTTGGTTTTCAAATGTTTAATCATACTTTTTAGTTTAAAAAAAAATAATGATGATACTTAGAACAAAACAAAAACTGATGATTTTTTACGTTATTATTACCAACTATTTAAATTCTGAAACCTAATCCAGTTACTTCGACGAAAATGTCTTTAATATAACGCAAAGAGAACCAAAAGCCGACGTTTAATAAAAAAAGTAAATGATTGTCTTAACTTCGTCGTAATCTTATGAAAGTTCCAGCGAACTTTTATGAGAAACTATAATTCATCCGATGTCGTCTGGCAAAAATGTTTCACTATTCCTGCGACTTCTGAACTGCAGACAGGGGACCTTTCGCAGGTATTGCATACATTTATAACCGAATGTTTAAAATTGGACACACTTATAAAGGATTTAGAAAATATATCTCAATGTTTTTTTAGAAAGATTATTGATTTGCCGTTCTTAAGTCACGCCAGCAATAAGATCTTTAACATAATCATATCTACAAAAATGTTTACTCCAAAGCTTTAATATTCATTCGAATGAGAAATGAAATCGCGAGCTTGCAAAAAATGTAAACAATACAAGTTCATCGTTACTTAGAAAGTTAAGTTGAGAACAAGATAAATGTAATATCCAGTCGGCCTCGGCCTCGGCTGCAAAATACTGGACATCCCATAATTACCCATGTGGAGAAAGGATCATCATTTATTCAAACTGCAATGAGCTGTAATTGCGCCATGTCAGACAGTCCTTACGTCAACATAATGTGACGGCTGACATGATGCCTATAGCCTTGACGGCTTGTCGTGAGAATGTTATGATTCACAAAATTAATACTAACTCGTGGTACACATTATATTAAACAATGAGTATACGCAACAAAAGTTGTAGTGATCAGTATAGATCCAGATAGAAAAAAATGGTTTGAGCTATGTGGAATGCATGAGATTGTGACATGGATAATATTGGCTTAATAAAAGTTGCCTGAATGATGGTTTGGAAGTTATGATCCTATCAGCACATTGACTAGATCAATAAGCTGGTATGATCATAGAATCATCAGATAAATCAATTATTGATTACACTATAATAATATGAATATACCAAGAGATAAATTTTTATAGAGGTTTGTTAAATAATAATCTACATCATATATTTTGGAGCATCAAGTAACTTGATTTCAACATATAAGTAAAGTTATCTACAGACTCGGTAACAAATCATTTCATGTATATAAATCATTTCTTTTCCATATATTTCTAACTAAGTAAATAATCTTCACACCACTTCCCTAGCGGGGTAGGCATATTTCTTATACTACATATATTGAAACGTGTATATAAAATATATATTCAGCACACGAATGTTTGACCTGGGTGGGGATCGAACCCACAACTCTTGGCGCATGGGGCAGGGTCACTACCGAATGCGCCATCGAGCCAGTCAAAAATGTCGAATGCTGATAAATCAAACTGTTCCTTATTAACTTCGGGTTGAGAATAGATTTTTATATCAATTGCGAACTCAACGGAAACTTTTTGTTTCTTTTTATTGGAAGAGTTAATGTCTATTCTAAATGTATTTATATGTATGTATATTAAAATATAAACCAAAATGTATTTATTATATGTCATAGCAATTTAACACGTGGCTCTGTTATATCTTTGTTATATATTACAATAACATATTTGTTATTTTAGTTGAAGTATTCAGCTTGCAGTGTTACAGATTAAGCTCGCTGCATTCATAAACTTTTCAACTTGAACTTGAGTGTGAAAGTACGAAACTACAGAATCAAGTACATAAACGTCTCAGTCAAAGAAAGTTGCGCAGCTCTAACAAAGCAAGTAACAGTGATCACCGTATAAATTATAAATGACCAAAACTTTCGACAATGCACAGAAATGTTAATAGAGAAGAACCAAATAAATTGCTGTTATTATTCGATACCCATCAAACACACATCAAGGTGTAATTTGTGGTGGGTAACAAAGTAAAAACTATGTTCACTTCGGGTGTAATTGAAAAAAAACTCGGTAGTTTGTTAATGATTGTGAAATTTAATCGGATCCGATGTGGTGCTTTGAGGAGGGGTTTTAATTAATTCGCGGATTGTAGCGCATTTTAGGAATACGGACATATTAGCAAAATGCGATATGATTGGTTTGTATATTTAGTTTTACATACTTGAAACCATAGCAATTTGAAACGTATGATAAAATTATTTTGTTTGAAATTGAATTCTTTTGTTTACTTAGTTATAAATCAAGCACTATTTTTTCAAAATAAAGCTATAAAGGTTAATAATTGGTATTGAGCTTCCGTGTTTATCCAGTTGGACACATAAAATAACGTTGATTTATTTTTATACCTCTATTAAGTAATATAGTGATCAAAAGAAATGTATTTTTTTCTCTCACAAATGTATATTAATATAGTCAGAAAATAATGAAGAGTGACGTAATATGTTTGTTACTTTTTCCATTGTCAAATATGTTATTCCCACGGGAATGGGATGTTTAAAAGTAGCTCTTGTCTAGTACTATTATTGTAGCCTTTTCTAAACCCTGAACCTTAGTCTAGGCGTATGAAAAGTTTCAAGATGATCAGTTGAGTAGTTTATTAGACGTGAAAGCGTAACAAATAAACTCACTTTCGCATTTATTATATCAGATATGATTGTCATTCTCGCTGTAGGTAGCTACACTGCAAGATCTTACTATGATACTCTCATTATGTATTCATATTTAATACTGTTGTGAATCGTTGATGCCTATTAGCTTTTTTCAGGTCCACATTAGACATTTAAATTGGATATTTTAAGCATTCTTAGCTCTTAGATCGGTCTAGGTATATTGGATTCTTTATTTGAATCTATGAAATGAGACGTGCACAAATTATTTAATGTCAATCTTCTGGAGTTAAGCTTGTTTTCTTTGGAATCATAAGTTTATTATTTATTTTAAGTAAGTAGTGAGTTTCTTAAATTTTTATTTATTGGAAAAAATAAAATATCTTTAAAGACATTTTATCTTTACTTTCATAGACAGATATTTTTCTAAACATTTACTAAGAAGCCATTGAAATTATTGTTTCTATATTAAGGCAGGTACTTTATACATTTCTCATTTGCAGTCTATTAGTATAAGTGTCAACTTAGCGTCAGAGTTTTCTAAGCCGTCACTCAGATTGCGGATTTAAGATAATTGCAATCTTGCAAAGATATTTTGTTTTTTTTTTAATCTTGATTACCCATCCATTTTTTGCCAGTTCTTTAACTCTCGAATTGAAGAATCTAAAATTTGTAGCAATTGCACAAACCATAGGCACTAATACAACCTCTCACCTCCCACCTCTCAAGTAAAAATACTCTTTCATCAGGGAACTATACCAAATAAGAGTTCTGAGCAAAGTCGTGTTATTATCCGCTGAATTAATTATTACTCTCACTGAATCACGAATCTAACAAGAGTGATTATCTGGTGAGGTCATCTTCGCCAATCTCTAACGTCTTTGGACTGTGACCAGATACAGTTAACGAAATTAGAGAATAGACGGTAACGAATGTTGTTGAATTAATTGCTTCGAATTCATGTTTGTATTTGTGAGTTATGAATAATGGTAACTAAACCTTAGGATTTTCCAGACAAGTCATCTCAGAAGTTCAATATTTGATATACATATGGAATAATGTTGTTTGTATTAAACTAATCATGCATAACTGGCTGTATAACTATAATTGGGTTTACATTTGGCATGCAGGCCGACTTGTCAATATCAAGGTCGAGATTAGTCGCGGTTGTCACTTTAAAAAAAGTCTGAGGTTTTAGGGTATTTGAAGGGAGTAAGGGATGGACTTAAATGGGATGGGCGCTGTATAAACAAGGAAATAGTTGTCATCTTTAGGAAATTAAAAGAAAAAAAGCTACAAAAATCATTTTTCATTTATAAAATAAGTTTGGTGAAATTTAATTGCGTCGCTCAAAGCTGAAATAATTGAACACTTAAAATAACACATAAATCAGTTAAGGTCACGCATATAAAGAATATGTAGAATATATGGAGTGCAGACATATCAAACAAGCGTGTATAATAAATTAAATTAATGTTGAAATTAAATAATGGGGCATTTCATTTAAATGGCGCATATATCGAATTGTTTTTTACTTATTAATAGTAGTATACATTTAATGTACATGAGTTATTATACAAGTATGAGCATATTTTGGTAGTACTCCAAAATCATACGGATAAATGATGTAAAACGTGGATCCTTTCCAAAATATTTGATAACGCCTTTTATTTTATTTCAAAAGTTACCTTTATTCTGACTTCATTTAGAAACTTTGACGATTTATAAGTGTTTCTTTGAAACCTATATAAATAAAGAATATTTTGACTTTGACTTTGACTTTGAAATACTTTAATTTAAATAAAACAATGTTTAATTGTGAGTTCTGCTTAAAATACTCGTTCTTATTCCACACGAAGGTATAAGGCGACTATTCTTAAACGTTCAAAACTTTATTACAAAGTATTTAAGGACTGCCGTGGGAAAGGCTCAAAATATCTAAGCATATACAATCGATAGAAGTTCCCGTGTACAAACGATCTTAAGTTAGCGAACTACTTTAGTGGAGGTATATCCGATGTTGGGAATATTTCTAAGGTATCGATACGGTTGCATCGGTAAATAAGAAGAGCCTTATCGTGAACGTAGGTATGAACTAATATAATAAACAAATACATAGGATAACTTGTGCCTAAGACCTTTTTGATATATCTCAATATTCGAAATCAAGGCACATAATATGTCATAGAAAAACTAACTTTTAATAGATTTAAATTTTAAAAAAGCACGATCTTTACAATATATCATCAATGATGACTACTTAATCCAAATTGATGAAATTCTTTGAGAGAAATCGCCCGAACATTTTTAACTTATTTATTTAATTGCTCAGTTAAGATTTGGCATTAGTCATTTATACTAGTAATGACTAAAACTAAATGTTATAATGTAATTTTACATATTCACTCATTGAACTATTATGGAATCTGCAGTTCAAGGTACCTAAATACGAAGTCTTCAGTTTCAGTCGGGTGTTTTTTTTTTCTTAAAGCTGAGCAAGTGGTATAGATATGTAGGCTAATATTTTAATCTTAATTACTTAAAGTAGGTGCTTGACTTCCGTGCAAGACTCCCGTCCTTGTTCACTTGGGTACAGTTCTATGTACATCTTTTTACATTAACTCAGCAACGTTAAATTGAAATGAAATGAAATAATATTTATTATAGGTCAAAAACTTCAGTACTACAATTCTTACAAATATAATTAAAAATACATGAGAAATTATGATGTTGAAAAATGAAGTGTTATATATCACATACAATTATGAGATTATTGCATAAGTCAGCTTTGTTGCCGTGTAGATTAGAGTAAGAAGCTGGGCACAATGACTCCATTAATCGGCTCGGTTTCTCACGAGGCTGCGAACCGATTTGACCTGTTTAAAGCGTTTGCGTTTTTAATTATATTTCGCTTATTAGTGTAGCTAGAAACAATGCTTGGTAATGTTCGTTGAGGTTTTTAAATGTAGTGTTCTCTGGCTTTGCAGATAAAAATAGCATTATTACAAGCTCGACGGCGCATTCGGCTGTGGCCCTGCCCCTTGCGCCAAGAGTTGTGGATTCGATCCCCACCCAGGACAAATATTCGTATGATGAATACTTGTATTAAAATATATATTTGTAAAACCACTGTTGTTTCTGATATACGTAACACAAGTAAGTGTTTAAGATACTTACCTCGGAGTCAGACCAATGTATGTGATGTAGTCTAAATTAATTAAAAAAGAAAAAATATATATTATTTTATTATTAGCTACCAATATGCCACTGCAGGCAAAATTAACAATTACTTATTTTCCGCTGGTAACGATTTAGGCTTTAATTTCATGTTTGCCATATCATTATATGGCACGTGGTCAGATTTAGAGAAATAAAAAGTAGAATTTTAATATTTTTGCTTTTTGTGGTAAGAAAAGATTAAGCGTTCCTTTTTTCGAGTAGAATCAGTTGACAATAGACGTAAGCAGCCAATCACAAGATGTGTATCTACTTGCAATTTTTATGGACTTATATATAGGTTTTTGGCACATTTTTCCCTTTTGTGTTATTGTATTGTGAAAATTTCCAAAGTAGAAAAACTATTTACATATCCTAGGCCAGGGATTAAAAATATGCCGTTTACCGTGCTAATTTTTTCTATTCCATTAAGAAATTAGGCTTTTATAAAGTACAATAGAGATTTTGCCATCATTCACGATTTCTTCTTTCTTCATTCTTGCCTAGTTCCTAGTCATATGTATTTATTTACTTCCAAATTATTTTCTAATTTATAGTGCACGATTTCCGAATAAGGCAATCACAATTCGGTGCGATCGTTTCATAATTTAAGTAATAAATTGAGGTCGCCACGATATGTTTGACGTATGAAAACGACAAATGACTCCGTTCCAATTGTAACTTTGAACTTGGTCATGTTAACCCTATTCACAAGTGTCGAGTAATATCGAACTTGACCTCTGCAACGATTCATTAACACAAATTGCGTGAATTGTTACCTTTTACAACCGATTTCATTTTCTATTTCTGTGCATGGTTTTTTTTACTGACACAATATCACATACACATTTTACGGTTGATTGTAGTAGCTTTCAAGGACATTGTAAATTGATAAAATAGATAAAAGACTAGGTGGCCACCATCAAAGTTAATTGAAGTGTTTATAAGAGCGATTCAATGCTTTCTAACAAATTACAAATAGCATCGTACAAATAGCTTGCCTTTATGAGCGGGGGTGTGCAAGCCATTTTTATTTGCGTTTCTAAAATTAGACTTACCTTCACCGCCTGTGCTATTAAATACCAAGTTGTTTCCGCTTTTGGTTCCGTTCACATATTTTCCTTATGTCACACCCTAATTTAGTTGATGAATGGCGACGAATGAAAACATAATTTGAATTGTTTCCTTCAAGGACTGTATACGTTTGAATGTCAGCATAACAATGTTTATTTCTTTGTAGATTACAAATTCCATCAATTAATCCATCAATCGAAATATGTTAGTAACGCCAATCTTATGTTGTAAAATCTATTGATTTTATGACACTAATTATATTTACTAGTACATAACATTTACATTTATCATATTATTGTTACGAATTGTACAAACCGTGACGTTGTTTATATAGCTTCGTGGTCCCGGACAAACGACGAGCTCTGTAAACGAGGCAACAAAATCACAAAGTGATCGCCATCAACAATTCGGGGTCGTCATTTCAAATGTCAGCACCTAGAATCAATAATTATAACAATAGAGGCTCAAATTGTCGCCATAGAAAATTACGCTCATTACCGACGAAGCCCTCATTGGCACACCCAACACTGTCCCTAATTACCCCCCTTCCCCCCATTGGAAGGTAGATCGTAAAGCCCGACGTCCACAGAGAGAAGATGCGCAAAGAGGAGAAAGAGGAAAAATGCGAAAAACACTTTTAATGCTTCGCAGCAGAATTTGTTACAGTAACTGCTCATTCGTCGATCGCTGCGTTTACTAAAAATAACATTTTTGTGGTAAGTTATTTCATTAATATTTCACATAAGTGAGTGTGGTGGAAACAAGTATTTCCATAAAGTAAAAACACAACAGGATTGGCGCCTACACAATCACATACCCAAAACCCGATATACCATTAGTCGCCTTTTACGACATGCTAGGCAAGAAACACAGTTGGCAAATTATTTAAGTCCCAGACCAACACGGGACAAACTCTCTCGGAAGATTTTGACTTGATCTGTTTTATAAGAAAAAGTTAACATTTCCTTTGATGGGTTCAAAGTCTAGAGACAGCTAAATAATTTTAAATGTTGTCTCTCAATCCAATAAAATAACGTTTAAAAATATTTAGCTTTATATACTCTGGTCTTAAACCTTGCCTTCTGTTTAATATAACAAGGGTGAATATGGTGGAGTTGAAAATATGATGGTCTTTTGGGTTGGACAACAAGTTATTTGTTAAAAAGGGCTTTTATTTAAGACGTCAATGGCGCTTGATAACTTAGAGGCGTGTTCAGATTTAACTTTTAACGTAAAGTTATTTCCCAATTTCCTTGGGGTATTGGTCATATTAGTTAATAAGAAAATTAAAGTCAGCCGTTATTCATGCGTCTAGCGTGGCTTATACTTATAACGAAGGAACTTTTAGGATGCCTTCAAACTGTCAAAGGACTACTAATTATCTCAGAAATGCATGGGACGAGATTAGGGTTCTTTGCAACGCACGTTGATTTATAAATTGAAACCAGCTTCGGATGCGCTGTAACTATGAGAGAGAGACAAAAAAATCCACGGCGGCGGAAGCGAGCACCGGTAGCCGAGTTAATCTGGTAGATTATACCGACTTCGGTTAGATTAGCCTCTTTATTCCCAGGACTAGTGAACTATTGACTATGCTTTTAAATGCATAGACATGTAGTGTCGCATTTTTATACTTTTACAATGTAGAACTGTGGTGTTATTGCAGATTTGCTATATTGACTTCTAGGATGGTTCTTAATTCGTCAGTATTAAACAATCACTTGATTTATTTTATTATTAAAAATGAAAAACCATGAAAGCCGTACGAATGGCTGTAAATTAAAATCTCGCTATCAATATCATAAAAGCTCTTAAAACGGGACATATAAATCATCAGTTAATATTTTACAAATAGTTATGAATGTGATGCAATAATAATCTATTTTGATAAAGTATTGACAACCAAATGTAAATGTTAAGTTAGGGTTATGTAGTGAAAACTGATTTGTTGATATTTGGCTAATAAGATAACAAGTGCATGGAATAAAACGCATTCAGAAATATCAAGATTTTGTGTGTGTTTATATCGAAATAGGTGTACCTGGTCTTAGACCAAAAAATATACAAGTAGTAAAAATTTTATAATAAAAATTGCTGACATTTTTCAAACAATGATATGAGTTTTTCTGCTATTCCCATTGAAAATGTTCTAGCTGGCACCACTACAAACTGTTTTTTCACTCTACTACAAATATCATTCTATTCGTCGAGTAAACGACGAGCCTAACGCCACAGGTCGATCGTCTAAAAGGGCCCAAATGACGATCGGCGTATCAGACAATCGGCCCTTGATTTAGAGGGTGCCTTCAATGATCAGCCGGGACAATAAGATCCTACTTTAGAGCTGGGCGGCAGTTATGGGGACTCGATGACTTCCTAATGATAATGTAGTTAGTGGATGACGTGATGATATGGTAAATCACAGATCTACCTTGTATAACTCAGTTTTCTCTACTAACTATCTACTAAGGTATTAGTAGAATAGTCAGTCAGCAAAGAAGTGAATGCTGAAATAAATCTTAACATCTGCTGAGCTTCTTTCTTCTTTCTTAAGTCTGAGTATGTTTCAATATGTTAACAATGAAGTATTTATTTAATACTTCTCCTTCTTAATATTCTCAAAAACGTTTTTGTTAATATTGAGTTGTCTTTAGAACCCAATTAATAATAATAATTAATGACGATGATAGTTTATAGGTATGTATTAGGTGTAAACAAACCGGAAATGTATAGAGATTGTTATGTCTGCAGGCTGAACTAAACTGAGTACTACGTCAGGATTCTCTTTTTGGGTTACAAGCTCCTCACAGACCCGTGATTTCCTAATGGAAGAGTACATATGATTGGCATTACAAATACTGACTTCATGTAATACCAATAAAGTTTACAAGATTTCTCACGAATGTATGATTGGGCGGTTTTAATCATTTAGTATGGAGTGACTACACAAATAATAATGTGCACAATCAAATCCAGTGCAAATTGATATCTGATTTTGCTATCGGGATTCTAATAGAGAACAAATGTATTTGCAAAATATTTCTGTTTCGCCGAAATCTGGTTTAATTCATTAAAAACCTATTGGATTTTATTGAACTATTATTTACCGTAATATGACGGACCACGTTTGAATAATATATTTTATCGGGCTACTGTTCGTTTAGTTAAAATAATCTAACCATTTTCACGAAAAATAAAAAATTAAGTAAGTATTTTTTATATTTCCAAGCAGTTGTTACTTGAAAACATTCATAAAAAGCACATGGGGTAAGCTTTTAGAGAATACTGTGACCACGGACAAACTGGTTGGTTTTTATTGCGTAAGGTTATGTATGATAATTAAAGCTATCATACGTTAATAATATTATTTTATTATCATATAAGCCGTGTACTCTATACAGGTAATTAGAAAGAAAGAAAGAAAGAAAGAAAACTTATTTATTTGGTGCATAAAACTTAACCTAAAACAAATATTAACGATACAACAAACATTATGGACAAAATCGTTTAGGTATAACAAAATATTGTAACAAAAAGTTTATGATATGCAGCCAAAATGGTAGCCACTCAGCATTTGTCATGACGTTGTGGCGACATGACGCTGATTTTCAGTGGTACGATCTATGATAAATATTTTCTGGAAATCAACCGTGTTAGAGTATATTTTATGCTAGAATAATAATGTCTTATATAAGGAGCGGTGGTAGCTCAATGGTTAGGACACGCTCCTCTTAACCGAGGAGTGCGGGTTCAAACCCGGGCACGTACCTCTGGATTTTTCAAATCTATGTACGTATTTATACCACTAGCTCGACGGTGAAGGGAAACATCGTGATGAAACCTGCAAATTCAAACAACTTTGGATTTGTAACCATGATCCAAAAATTGTCTGGTTCCCCTATCGTAGGGTTACGAAGGTCAGATCGGCAGTCGCTTCAATGTAATTACCAGACTCACTAAATCCCGGATCATGGTCTAAGCGGACCCCGCCTGAGCACGGGACATAACGCCAGGAAGATGAATAATAATGTCTTATAATATAACAGTAATCATACCTAATAATACGTAGATTTTGCGACAAAGCAGAGTGAGTTACGACTTTGGGGTGCCATACATTTGACCCGCACTCCGTGGTTGTCGAGTTCTTTGATTGGGATTCATTGCTTTATAAATAATTGTTCTCGGAATCATACATTTTATCAGTACAGTTTTGCCTACCCCTTCGGAGATTGCGGGCGTGAAGGTAATTATGAATGTAACAACGCCTTAAGGAAAATTATTATTTCTTGATAATATATTATATATATTATTTATTCTAAAGGAAATCTATCTCTCAGTTATATCTTCACACTAAATTTACTTCACCGATCGCGATGGAATTTGGCATTGCTTAAGTTGGACAAAGAGTAGCCTATGCTTTGGGGGGCTGGCTACTACATCGTGACTCGGGACCGAGTCTTGCGCCTTGCAGCCTTCTGCTGCACTGCGTGCGTGGAGCAGAAACGCGATACAGGTAGTACTCGGCGGTGCGTCAGACGCTGAAGGAACTGGCCGAGTTCCGTCCGGTGGGGTGTTGAAGGACGGTGGTGGTTTAGTCCGTGCAAGTTAGAAATATCCTGCTTTGCTCATCCCGAGGCAGACAGGAATCCGGAGGGTTTCCCCCATGGAAAAAAAGAGTAGCCTATGCCCTGGAATATGAAATAGGCTACTTTTTGTCAAAAATGGCCGCTAGACTCTGCCTACGCCTTGCCGGATTGCGCCTTTGCTATGTATTATGTATATTTCAAAAGCACATCATACTGACTTGCAATAAAAGCTATTAGCGTAACCTGAAAGTGATCCGATAAGCCACGGCACTGAATATTTCCTATTCATTTTATTCACTTTATGTGTTGAATATTCAATACGGTGAAATATTTATGCTTTCATGGAAAAAAAAATCATATTTGCCCGTCGGTTCTTATGCAATCGTAAAATGATTTAAAGTAAGATTACCTATTTTAATCAGTATTTATTGTCAACTTTCTAGTGAACACTTCCAATTTCTTATAACAATACTTTAAATTGGAATATTAAGTTGAACATTTTTTGTGAATAAAGAATTTCCAACTAATCCTACGAAGAAGAATCAATCCATATACATTTCCAATAAAACCAAACAAAGGCTTTAAATCTATCATTCCCTTTTTTGCTTCGAGGCTTAATAAACTATTACAGTTTTATGATCGATGGACGTATCAAACCTTTAGAAAGGCACTGAAACATTTCACGACGTAAAAGAAAATGGTGATATCAAAAGCGATTTCCAATCATAACGAACAAAACGAATCCGCTTATTCGAGGCGCGAGAGGCGCCTGAAAAAATAAACGCGACCAATTTTCTAAACAGAGAAAAATAACAGTCCGATATCAATCCAATAAAAAGCCAGGAAGGAAACAGCCTTCGAGTAAGCAATCACGCGTCCGACAGAGACGAGAGATATGAATGAACAATGCAGAGTGAGAAGAGGGAACAATTGAGAGGAATTTCCAAAGAGGAACGAGTGTAAACAATAAAAGTTTTGGAAGTTGCCGCTTACGCTTACGCGGCAAAAGGGTTCTACGGTAATGAATAATACAGATAAATTATTCGCATTGCGATCGCGCTGTGCAGGGTGGCTGCGAACTCCTTACAACGGGTTATAAAGGAACTAATTTACGAAGACAACTAAAGGGGCGGGAAATTTATTGTTGTAACAGTTTTTCAATTTTGATTCGGAAACATATTAAAATGTAAATTTACAAATTTCTGTTCCTTAATTGTAGGCCCTTATTTGATTTGGTTTGTGGATAAATGAGTCACATGTATTATAATCTGAAATGCATATGCCTGTTTCTTTGACCATGTTTAAGGTGAGTAATAGACAGCCGAAACCACTAACTGCCTCGTTGGTCTAGTGGCAGCACGCGCTGCCTAAGGACCAAGAGGTTCCGGATTCAAATCCCGTGTTGGGCCAAAAATATGTGGCTGGTTATTATAATATTGAAAGTTACTCAATACCAGTCCGGAGTCAGGAAGTTGGCGTTATAATCACCCCCGTGCCTCGGAAAGCACGTTAAGCCATTTCGAATTGCCGTCTCACCGGACTAAGAGAGTGAAGGAATAGAGAGTGCACTTGTGTTTGCGCATAAACTTGTGCACTATAATATTAAATCCTGCGCAGATGGCTAATCCTCGTTGAGATTGACCGCCGTGACCAATATCGGTTAGGAGGACATTATTGTTAGACAGCTGAAAAATTTGTTTGTAATCTTCTTAATTTTTTACGCTTGCACAAAACAAAATATCTTTTGTAACTATAACAATACAAAACGGTCGAACTGTCAATATACAAAATATTAATTGTGATATATCCATCGCCTGCGTAACGCTCGTTAATTAAAAAAACAGCAGTTTTCAACTTCTACTAAACTTTGTTACTCGTATAAAAAATAATAACTTCGGACCATTTTCATGACTAATTACCGGTTTCGTGTGGGTGGCGGTACAAGTTTACGTTGGGAACTACAGGAGTTTGTAGTTCGACTTGGTCCTCGGGTTGTGTTTCAGTACTTAATTAAACGTAGTCGGATCAGCACGCCCGTCCGAATGGATTGAATGCGGTGTAAAAAAAAAAAAAAAATGAAATAAACGATAATGATTAATTTCTAGTACGAGTTCTAGGCAGTTTTTTCTGGACGATAAAATAAACGGGCGTGATACATATTATGAAAGGTAGAAAATTAAATTAAATTAAATTTGGAATATACGTACAGATAGATGCTTTTAGCTAATTTTGATAAAGTTTGGTTTGGAACAGATGGTCTTGGAAAATAAATAACAAAATCATAAGTATCAGAATTAGGTGATTAATCTATATTAATGTCTTATAGAGTAAATATTTGATTGTTTGTTTGTTTGTTTGTTTGTATCGAATAGGCACCAAAACTATTAAACCGATTGAATAATTTATTTACCTAATGGAAAGCTACTTTATTAGCAAGTAACATAGGCTATATTTTTCCCTGTATTCCCACGGGAACGGGAACTACGCGGGTGAAACCCAGGGGCACTGCTAGTTTACTATGACTATGTTATTATACATAGAGTATGCGAATATACAAGACTTATTAAAAAAAAATAGATAAAACAAAATAGTCATTTTGTTTTAGTTTTCGTTCCTGCATACAATAAATATATACAATTAATACGGAAATTTATCAGGATGAGTTCTGGCCTTGCGGATGATGTTTCAATGAATTCTTCTTTCAATCAACTCTCACTTCGAGAAAAATATTATCTTAAGATAATATAGGTAATAACGTGGCTGAACTTGAAATACAAAGATGAGTTTAAGTGAGGACATTTATATAGTTATGACAATAAATTATCTTTGACAACAATCTTCTGAAGTAATACTGCTTTACATTAATCACTATCTTAGTACTTTATTTAAGATGCTTCCCTGATCGTGACTTCCACATAATATACATTTATTTATACTTTAACAAATGAATCTCATGTACGTTTTATCCAAGCCAACTTAATTTATATGTTGGTGATCTCACTGGCTCTTGACACGGATGTGCCGACTGGTAAAGATGTAAAGTAGGAAACGGAATATAATATGTTGTGCTGATTAAATTGAATTAACCCACCTTATGTTGAATGTTATATTCATCATTTATATTTAATTATTTAAAATTAAAATGAATAAAAATTACCATTAAAAACAAAAATATTAACATTATTTTTTTTTTTTTCTGTGGTGGCTTTTGTTCAGTAGGTACTAATTTTAATAAGATGAAATAAATATTCTTATTAATTTCATTTCGTATAACATTTTACTTACTTATGTCTTTATAAAACTTATATATATTAGGACTAGCCCGTTGGTCGTGTGGTCAGAGACCCTGGGCAGGAAACCAAGAATGAACATGAATGTTTGTACTAGAGTCATCATGCATGTTTATAAACCTATTTAAGTATGTCTATCCGTTCACCTAGTATCCATAGCACAAGCTTATAAGTAGGTTTTGAAAATAAATCATAAAGAATTTTTGTTTTTTCATAGATTTAGGTATTAATGTTTTTTATAATTCCATATTCTTTTCCTAGAGTATTTATTCAAAATGTCAATATTTGGACTATGTACTTATTTACCATAAGTATTCAAAAGAAACAATTCTGAAATTTTATTAGCTGTATAAAATATAATATAAAGACTATCTTATCAAATGAAGATGGTACGTGTGAAGCCAAGACTCTTAATTTTTTTTATGTTAGCTCTAGCATCCTCGAGTTTTTAATAATAACAATCCAGCGTACTTAAACATAAAACAAAAATATTGCACTAAAAGTTACCCCATGAAATGTTTTGTTTTAATCAGCGCGTTCGTAAATAAGAAACAAGTTTTGCTCACCTGCTCTTGGTTATTTGTTGCTCGCAAAAACTGAGGCGTGATTTTATTAATTAACCGAGCATAGTTTGTGGGCAATGCCAGCAATACCCCGCGTAGGGTTGCCATGACATCGACCATAGTTCAAAGCTTAGGAAAACTTTACCTTACAATAAATATTAAGTTCACATAAGTAGCACTTAATTGTTCTTTAATTTCTTATTTGTAAGGCGAGTAATCATATTTTGGTATCGAGTTAGTGATTTTGTAGGCCTCGAGCTAACTATTTACCCATATTTTATTCAATTTTCCGCCTAGCCCAACCAAAAAAGTGACAAAAGGATTCTTATTGCTCTTTAGAGTCTGCCTAACTCCTTCCGTGATCGCGAGCGTGAGTGTAACTGTATCTCCTTATTTGTGAAAGTTAGGTTTTATAAATATTAGCATTGATGATATGTGATACGCTAGCAGAAAAAAAAAGTCTCGGTAATGAAGCCACAAAAAGCCACAAACTCTTACAAAAACAGGCTAGATTCCAAAAGGCTCAAGAGGCAGGCAGGTAAGGAAAACGTGTTTAGCTCCGGGGAGGTTTTATTTGCTGCCGGGGAAATTAATTTAAAAAGTTATTCGACCGTCTCTGGGCTACTTAAATAAGGGAATAGTCCTGGGAAAAGCGGATGAATGTTAACCCTATTTGCAAGTAGCGCAAAGTTTACAAACTTGAAAGTTTGTTGGCGTTTAAGTTTGTTGGAATACCGGCATTAAAAGAAACCTCATCAACAAGTCTAGGTGTGAATTCCAAAATATACTTCGTCTACTTCAAGTTTTAGTCGACTTACTTTGGAAAATAATAATTAATAATAAAAACACAATTTTCCATATATCTAAGCCCAGTTTTATTTTTGGCTGAATGTGGTTAAAGGGGCCTGCTGTACCTTTGACTCTGCCTGCCCTTCGGGGATTATGGGCGTGATGTTATGTATGTATGTAATAATAAAAAAACAATAAGTATTGGTTGATATAATGTTAGTGCCTAATAATGTATAAAGGTAAGTACAGAACGTTAAATGCGATTTCTTAATCATAAAATATTTAACGTTCAACATTAAGACGTGACAAACTAAACAGACCTTTTTTAGACAACAAACCAGACGAATTGTTATAGTCCTCTAATAGCTATTATTGTTGTCAAAGCTTCACCGAGGAAGCGTTAAATATTAATAAATATTGGAGTAGATGTTTGTTAGTCAATTTATTTACTTCGAACCATTTTTTATGTAAGTAGTAAGTATAACACATTTTCTGTACCTAATAATGATGCGTTTATAATTTAAAAAGAAACAAGGGAGGAAATAAATCTAAACTAAGTATGTAAAAAATAACAATAATTATGTACAAAAAACATCCTATTATGATACTTTAAGTATCATAATAAGGCTAGTTAATATAAGAATGAAATTGTTTAGTTCAGTATTTGTTATTATTATAATGACCTCTTGGACATTAGATTTCTGAAGTATAAAAAGCACACTCGACGCTTTAACTTTTATAGTTTTTACTGTAAAATCGTGTTAAATATGCACAAAAAGCAATCACAAAGGCGAGACTTGACAGGTCCATTGTATTATTAAATCAGATGAAAGATCCCAAACAATAGGAGCAAAAAACGAAATTGTCCGGTTACTGACCTGAGTCAACGATCGGGAGCTTGAGTGGTAAATAAAAGATTGAAATGAAGCCGCCACTTCGGATGATAATGTGTTATCATTTCACACAGCTGTACTTTTTGTGAATACATTGAGTGTAACATAAGATACAGTACGTGTCTTATTATGAATGTGAAAGTTTTTGAGAATGCATGAATGGATATTGTTGCTTTTTTACTTAGGTACTCAAATAATATTGGGTCTATAGTTTCTTATTCCGGACAAATGGGAAGATCCCAAAGAACGTGTGGTTAACCTTTTTGTTTTATTTATTTTGAAGTGATCCGTTGATGTGGAATGTATATCGAAGAACTTTTCAATGGCAACCAGTGAAATTTTCGAGTTTGGTCTTATTAATTTGTATTTTTGTATGTTACTTGCCTCGCGGATTAAACGAGACCTGATTTTTTAAAACTATTATTTCAATTGGGTTTAATCTTTAATTATTATCTTAGAAATAAAAAAAATATACTTGACGACGCAAAGTTTCACACATCTCGTCACAAAAATGTATGCGTATAGCTTTTGGCAAGGAAAAAGACGCAAAGAGCAATTACCTCTTTATTTATTAGCTCCGGTACAGTTCCTGTAGGACAAGTACTCATATCTACTTATAATTTGAATGCAAGTGAAGCTACAGCTAATAGCTATTTGAAATCCAATCTGGGTCAGTACAAGCTTTAATTTACTAAACAGTTAAGTGTGTTAATCACTCTATGAATAGCAATTGGCGAATGCGCCACTTGAACGAACCCCTTCCGATTGCTGCGCCGATCACGAGGCAGATACGTTATCGGCCGTACAGAGTTCATTACCATCTTCTATTTGCCCACGTTGATGCAGGTCAGTTTGTAAGCGACGAGTTTGTGGAAATGTTTTCTGTGGAACACGAACGTTCATGTTCATGAATTAGTCGTGAAAGGGTAGGAGCACACTTCCAAATATTGGCGTTGAGTGGGACGAGTGTCGCGGTCAATGTTTTTAAAGTCATGTGCTAGTCGCTGTGATGCATGCTAAGGTAATTTGCTAAACAGTCTAGAAACAAGATAAGTAGCTTCGACAAAAAGAATAACGTGTAACATGGTCAAGTATGTTTGGTTATAAATAAACATTTAAACGACGATGATGGTCTATGCCGCATTACCTATGTAATTATTATATGTACATGCAATAAATTACATACAACGACTGATGTTAAATATCCTAGCTAGAATGCGCAATTCCCGGAGATAAGTGGAATAACACAAACAATGTGAATCAGAAAAGGACTAAGATAAATAGATCTTATATAGATCAAGAAACCCTTTTAATTGATTCTACTTGGTGAAAATTGGAGGGCAACATTATATGCAATTACCTTCCGACCTCTCAGGTTCAGAAACAACTTGTATCCAGAAATGATGGAGATGTTTACTAGTCATATTGAGCCAATGTTGACTCGTGTAGCGAGGGACACTGTTATCACTTCAATGTTTTCATATACTTATGTATTAAAATCTGACGATATGAACGACTTCATATTGAGTTTAAAAATATGTTCAAGTGAAGTGTAAAATTAAAAATAAATAAACCTAACACACACCGTCACTATGTGTTAATATTCAATTATTTTAATTTCATTTAATTTATTTAATATTTACTCGGTACCTAGAGCACTTTGGTAAGAATGCGCATATTTTCCCCCATTCATGTTTTTATTTATAAAACCTACAATGTTTTCTCTGTAAAGGCGTTTTATTTGTACGCGGCTTTTACACTTCAAACATAATACCTACCTCTGTCAATACTATTTTATGTTGTGTAAATAAAAAGTCGAATGGCCAGTACCTGTTTTATTTGAATATTTGATAGATGTTTAAATGTTGTTCTTATTTAGAGGATTTTCAACAATCGTTGTACTAATATTGGAGTTATCATGCCTAGTGCAATTAATAGACTTTGAATTTACGATAATATTTGCCAAACAATTTTTTTATGTATTGTCATTGTCAGTTAACTATTAATGGACATGTCTATTGTGACGCCAAGAATCAAATTTGTTGAAGAAAACCGTTCCTTTTTATTATTACCAGCAACCAAACGCGAGAGTGGTTTAAATGTTCTTTAAACCAATTGGTTTTAGTAGTTAAGGAGGAAAAATGGAAAGACAAAAGACTTAATAAATGTACCGGGTTGACATCATTTGAGACAATCTCGACCAATAATTACGTAAAGGAGAAATGTACGATACGAAATTGAATTGTCAATGTACCGCACACACGGGTACGCCCATCGCACCCACCGTCCTTGTTTTAAATGGAACACAACATATGGATGCAGTTGATTGATAAGGGAAGTGCCCACGTGATAACGCACGCTAGCGTGTTTGTTATCGCTTTCAACTTTCAACTTACATTGTATTCTATCTGGAGTAGCTACTTGCTTGGTACAGAAATCAGTTCATTCAAAGAGAGATGCAGAATAAATATGCTCTAAAAAGACATAAAATGTTGTGCCCACAAAACATTATAATGGCATAAGTACTTAATATTTTTGGTAAAATAACATTGTTGGATATTTTTGTTCAAATACATACATACATACATACATACATACATACATAACGTCACGTCTTTTTCCTATGGGAGTAGGCAGAGATCACATCCTTTAATTTGCTACGATCCTGACAAACACCTTTGGCTTCCTTCTTCATTCATAAGTCATTTTATACACCCTTGTCGGTGAAATAACAATATTATTTTTATTGCTTGCCCAAGTAGGTAGAAGTGGCCCTGTGCAGAGAGGAGTGGCGGTCACAAGAGGAGCGGTGGCATTTAAATGGCTAAATAATAAAAAAATAACAATATTAATTAATGTATACTACTTACAATACTATTTATTTGTAGAAACGTTTAATGTTATCTTAATAAAGGCTTTTCAAAAATATATACATATTACCTATTTACTGTTATTTTACCTTATTTACCGAAACTTTTGATATCATTTATAGAAACAACAGGTCTTATTATGGGGATTATGATTTATTACATAAATACATGTAATTATAATTTTAATAAGTACCAACCTATCAATATTATCTTTTACAAGATTATTCTTATTTGGGAATTGCACTATTTATAAAAATGTTATACCATATAATTAACGTTATACTGGTACCACATCTAATATTTTTTTAAAATAGGTGCGTTGGTTATTAACGTTCTAAGATATTTCATCAATGTTAAAAATTATGAATGCCATACTTCCATTATCTTTTTAATACAATACCTATCTGAGATGATAACCTAACAAACATAAAGGATTTGCAATCGTCACTAATCAGAACAAATAACCCACTTGAAATTTCACTAACCACGAACGGCTAACGAAAAGGGCCATCGTACCTACCGATTTATCAGTGGTTTGCATTAATCAAGAGATAAGGCTCGCGTCTGGTCGTTACGGCACGCGGCATTAAAAAATGCTGGCCGCGTCGAATATTTTACGCTTTTCCGCCGCAAATTTTATCAAACGCGTCGAACGGAAGCTAGGCGATGCGCACATCTCGCCGCATCCCGTTTCACTCCTCAACCAATCGCCTCCGACCTCCGACCAAATGGACCTCCGTACGCTCGGCTCCCTCAGTCTCAATTCGGCTGTCGGCCCGGTCGCACGTGTCGTCGGTTCGCGTTCGCGCAACTCGCGAGCTTTCGAATTTTACCTGTGGATTGTCAGTGACATGTGATTTTTGATTAACCCTCTGTGTGTGTTTGTCTGGATTAGCCCTGATACTATTAAACTCATCTGCTACAACAGGACACAGGACCCCATTCAAGGTTGGTGTGTTATATGCATTGCGAATAATAATGCGATTGGATGCATTCGGAATGTCACTTGGCCGGTCTTCATGTTAGAGTAATGTAAAGATGGTATAAGTTAAGGAATTTTAAAATTGTACTCTCGGAAAGTTCATCGACTCGGAGGCCTTGGTTGATTATTTTTTTCTTGTTTGACCGGTACGTAGCGTAAGACGTGTATCTGCGCTCAATCATTCTCGCTTCAAGCACTAAATTAATGTACTTCCAATATTCTTTGAATTTTACCTATATAGTTCCAGTCAGTAGGTACATACCTGAAATGAAAATCTTTATTTATTTATTTTTAATTAAAACAACCTTTAAGGAAATCTTATCACAATTTGAGACGATCTCAACATAAGATTCTTATTCCGGTTGATGGTTATCCGTATATGATTTAGGTTTCATTGTACTTTTATAAAACCTTTCAACGTAAGTACGAAAAAACAATACCAAATACAGTATACAGGAATAGTTAAGTACCTATAAAACCGCAATCAAAAATACAATTAAATAACTTAAGGCCATAAATAAAATTAAAAAAATGAACAAAGGCTAAATCATTTCACCACAATTAATTAAGTTCACATATGTGTTCGTGGTGGTATAGTACACACAGATATCTACTTATTTAAATCTACATGGCTCCACCAACGTCATAAACACGATGATTTCCATGTGTCATTACACTCGAAGCAACTTACCTATTTGCATATAACAGTTTCGACAAACGGCCAATTCATATCTGGGTTTTGATTCTTTAAGTAAAAATTCTAGTAGAAAGCGGTTAAATATATATTTGGCTAAATTATTGGTTAACATCGAATACCTATTTGTTTTGAATCGGCTTAAGATTAACAACCGTTACTAAAATTTAATAAAATAAAAACAATTCAAAACATATCTGACTATTAATTTTGTAATGACAGATTTGGAGTGCCTATCTATCTAAGGTAAGTTCATTAGCAATGATGAATTATTGCATATAAAATATGTATATCATTGACCGTATGTTGAATATTGGTGTAAAGAAATGAAAGTTATGAAAGTAGATAATGAGGCTGTATGAAATTATTCTCTTTTACTTTCTATTACTCTGTAAAAAGATAGTATAAATAAATAAAAACAGTTATTGTTAAGTAATCAAAACTATGTTTTACTCCTTTAACACCCATACAGATCAGCAAGTGAGCAAAACTCGCAGTTATACTTAAATACTTACATATTATAAAACAATTGATTTGCACAATAAGACTATTCTTAGGAAGTTTCGAAAGATCGAAGCGTTGAAGTCTATAAGCTTATTAGATTTTTAGTGACAATGAAATTGTTATTGGCATTACTGCCTGTAAATTTAGGTATATTTTTTGTTTATATTATTCTGGTAGGACAGTATCCGACTATCTAATCACAGCTCGACAGGATACAGTAATAACTACGCAAGCCAGTCTATTGTTGTTCATCCTTCATAAGCCTAATCTGACTACAATTACATATGTGGCTTGTTAACAATTACATGGTTTTTGTTGATGTTAATATTTTTATGTTTCCGAGGTTTCATCTGTGTCAAGGAGACTATGATAAGTACTACGTGTCCATTGTAATATCTGTGAATCTTACATTGTTTAGTACCTGTCCACTATAATCACAACCGAGGTTCAATACATCAATATGCAGGACGCTATTTTATTATCACCTGCTTCCATACTTGTCTTCGGTTGAATGATTCAAGAAAACTCTTAACGTATCTTGAAACATAAAAAAGCAAAATTTTTAAAAGGAAACGTTATGTGGTTATATCTATCGAATTAACAGTGTTGTAGCAATAATAATGTGACTCCTAACAATAAGGATAAATTATCGCTAATATGTTACTTCATAATGATAAAGAAGTGCTCGACAATGCGATAATCGAGATCCATCGGAATGAATAGAAGGAAACAATATAAGTTACCTAAAATTTTTTGAATGATTATTGTATAGTAACATTGAGTCATCGTTGAATTGTTAGCTGTCGTAAATTCCTCCGAATTATGACCATGTATCTTTTCGACGACGCTGTGTGATTCATGAATGAGTATAATAATAGCATCTGTAATATAAATTTATTTACAAACATTAAATGATGTAAGTACATCGTCGATAAAAGTATATTTTTAGCACCATTAATTGATTGCGCGCAAATCGATACACATTTAAACCGCTTATTAATTGGAACTTGTATTTATAAAGAGTGTAACGAACTTCACAAGAAAGGAAGCATAATATTGTATAATTATAATATATAAGTAGTATAGAATATAATAAATCAATATAAACTAACTTCTAATAGGGAGCGGTGGTAGCTCAATGGTAAGGACACGCGCCTCTTAACCGAGGAGTGCGGGTTCAAACCCCGGCATGTACCTCTAGATTTTAAAAAATCTATGTACATATTTATACCACTAGCTCGACGGTGAGGGAAAACATCGTGATGAAACCTACAAATTCAAACAACTTTGAATTTGTAACCATGATCCAAAAATTGTCTGGTTCCCCTATCTTAGGGTTACGAAGGTCAGATCGGCAGTCGCTTCAATGTAATTACCAGACTCGCTAAATCCTGGATCATGGTCTAAGCGGACCCTGTCTAAGCACGGGACATAACGCTAGGAAGATGATGATGATGAAACTAACTTCTAATAAGATATAGTATTGTAAGTTGTAACTATAAGGTATTGTAATGCTTATCCATTTTTATAGTAGGTATGTAGTAAATTTTTACAGAAACCATTATCAAATAGTACATGTTTATATGATTTAGAACCCAGGGCCGCCAGACGTCACTTATTTTCTGATAAATGAAATGTGTGGTAAAGGGTAGTATATATACGTACTCTATATGTACGGTGTACTAGCTAGTTTGGGTAGTGGGCCAATTTGCAGGAATCCGTTGCGAAAGTTAAGAAAAGACATTTCTCAAATAAATTAAATTCAATCAGAATTTAATTTACCTACCTAATTGAAGAATTTAATTTATGTTACGGGCTGATTTTTACACACTATTATACATTAATATTTAATAAAGCCAAACAATATCTGTTAGTAGATAGTAAATTCTACCAGACACATTAAAGATCTCGAAAAAATAACGGAAATTCAATAATATCTCGAATTTTATGGCATGGGCCTAACAACTCCTAGACAGCATAAAAATGTTCTGTGAGTATCAGCTCGAAAAGTAACGTGAAATAGCTTTATTGAAATTTTACCCATCGAAATAGTTTTGATAAGAAGTTTGTCCCTTAATTTTTATTATTTACATTAACAGAAAGTAAATCGGCGTAATTGAAATTATAAGCATTTTTTTCCGGGCGCTCTAAAGTATCACTGGCGGAAGTTATTACTGACAAAAAAAAATTGGGAATGTTGAATATTGATGTACAATTGTATTCTACACAACATACATGAATACAGCAATTAGAATTTAAGTTAAGTGAGAAATAGCTTATCCTTACTTTCGCACCTGATACGGACCTGAAAAATGGCCCACTACACATAAAATATCTAGTACCCCTACGTTTATAGTTAGTAGCGATACTATCCTACACCACACCACACATTTCATTTATGAGAAATTAAGTAATGTCTGGCGGCCCTGGGATTTTGGAATAATAGTGTTGTAGTAATAAGTTATATGTGTCTATGACACAATAAAATTGTTTAAATATCAAAAGAAAGGATTTTTTATCCATACGGAATAAACACTTTGTAATTTGGTTACATTCAAACTCAATTCAAATCATTAGGCCGTCCTTGACCGACCATAAATCAAATGCCATTAATGTAGCCAAATGTAAATTCCCGAAAACATTAGAATAATAAACAATACAATGTACTGTGTTGTTATGGATCACTCGTATACAGCTTTGATAAATCTGCTGAAATCTCAGTTCTTCCGTAATTTTTATATTAATCAACTACTCTCTGCTACCCCGCTAGGGAAGTAGCGTGAAGTTAGGTTAGTTAGTTAGTTTCAAGTACAAAATCTTTAGTTATCTTTTGTTTTAATTTCTTCCTTGATTTCGAAAATACTCCGTTATGGCTCGTGATTTGATGAATAGCAACGCTATCCTGTTTATGTCTTGAATATAAATTCAGCTTTTGCTAACACTCTTTGGCTTCCACTATAGTCTCTAAAACAATGCTCTGTTTAATTCCTGGGCGCTTTGTTTAAGAAGCAATCAAAATTATGCATGGTGGCTTCCATATTTCTGAGGCGTCAACAGCTCTTGGGAGTTTCGCGCCCCCCTATTCAGCACCAACTGGCACGGCAATCTTAGCTCCAAGATCCGAATGCGTGCGTTAAACAATAGTCGTAAATTTCATCCAGCCGCCATCTAGGTGTTTAAGCCACGTGTTCCTTGAAAATTGTATAGCTACAGTTGGAGATATATTTCTGCAATTCAAACTCTTGGTTTGGATGAGAGTTTGTATATATTCATAAATTACAACCAAGATCATTAATGGTAATGTTGATGAACGTGATTTTTTTTAATGTTTTCATTATTTAGATAGCATTTAAAGTTGAACATGACATGTGTATTTAGATATTACTTAATAACGTTTAGAAAAACTGACTAAAAGCTAGAATTTCATAGTTATTTGTATCTTTAATTGGACAATTTCTGTATATCATCACAGTAAGATGTGATATCTTCTTCAAAGTTATTTTATATCAGATTAAATTAAAAAAGAATGCATATTTTAATTTAAACTTTCTAAGGCGAGTGTATCCCCTGAGGCGGCTATATCGGCATACAGGGCGTCACATTGCGGAATATTGTTACCCTAATGAATACGACGGTTTAATTATACCGAGAGTACGAATAACGTCTTACGTGCCTCCCATGTTCGTAGAGAGACGATTATACAGTAGGGATGCCATAAGTGTCGTGATACCAATCCGGAGGTTTAAAGTGCAATTTTGATTGTTGTGACAACGGAAAATGAATTGGTACAACATGATACTGAACTGAACTGGCAAAGATTCTGCTTCGAATGGTGTTTGTTTTTCGTTTTAAATTCTATTTAAAGAAGAAACAACGACTGTATTTGTAAGGTAATTTGATAAATCTATCCTTGTACGCTAAACCAAAATCAATTGTTAATTTTTTTTTTAATAATGGTTTAGTAGTTCAAACCGAAGTTATAGCATTAATAACACTGGATAATTATAAAAGCAATGTGATGTCATTGTTCACAATCTCAATACAATTAATATCACCATAACTGCATGATGCATGACCGGATAATGACTGCATAAAAAAACTATAATTCTATTTAGTCCGTCAGTTAAATTTTACAAAAATACTAGACACATATTTTTCGCTTTATCAAACATAACAAAACAAATAAGAAGCATCAAAGTTATAGAGTGGGAGATTGCGACGTCACTATTTAGTAAAAATTGTACGAAAGTGTGACGTCACGCGCGATTTGAATAAATAAAATACCCTTTAGTCTACATTTGACAGATTCTACTTTTGACATCATAGTCTACTTATGACAGATTCTACATATGACAGATTCTACATTTGACAGATTCTACATTTGACAGATTCTACATTTGACAGATTCTACATATGACAGATTCTACATATGACAGATTCTACATAAGACAGATTTTGAAAAAAGTAAGACAAGTAAAGGACATTGTGGAATCAAAAAAAGACGTACATAGACATACATATATATTTTTTTTTATCTAACTGACGGAATATACACATTTTTTTAGTCACCTTACCTATTGTCATGTTCAAAAAGTGTTGTTGGCGTTTAAGAATACCTGTCTAACCTTTTAAGCACAGAAACTGATTTAGGATGGCTAAATCAAAAAGCGTAAATCAAAGTTCGTATGGTCGAACACCTGTGCAAATGCAAAGCAGCCCTGTCATAAGCCGAAGGTGTGTTACACGATACTCAGTCTAATTGGGTAAGTGACGCAACGGAGAGTTTTCTCGCGATGTGTGACTTGTGAGCAATTATTCCAAGCTTCCGCAGCCAGAACGGCGCCGTGGGAACATCTGGGAGATTCGATTGTCTTTTTTTGTACACTTTTTATTAATGTTCCGTGTTACATTTTTGGACTTAGATTTCATGGGCTTAATATGGTTGCAAGTTATAGTTAAGTTATTTGCCAAAACGATGAACGAGAAAATAAACGGTAATTTTATTTCACAATGTTAATTCAAACTTCTGGGTTTAATACAGTTTTAGTTGTATTCATATAAAAGGAATTAATTTTATTGGCCTATTTATTATGGAAATTAAATATATTTCTCGTAGTATTATTGTTGTTTTTCTTTTTAGTAATATTGGACAGTCTCGAAAGACTCGAACACAATGTATCGTCTTTTTGACATTTTCTATCTGTATTATGTTTTTCTTGAATATGTGCTTTAGATATTGGTTTTAACGAGTTGGTATATATTAACTATGAAATACGAAGTGGGTGAATTCACCTAGCACTTGCCCAGTGTTTTTTTGTTTAGATTCTTCGATGCAGGCGGCGTATCGACATGCTCCCACTTTAACTTGCGGTTACGCTTTGATGTTGCTCTCGTGGCGTTTAGATTAGATTTTTCTCTGGTTTGTTTGTTGCACTTAAACAATGTTTGGTTTTCTTGTCAGTCAATATTAGATTCATGGTGCTCATGATAAATTAACTCAGAAATTAGATCTTTGGTACTTTTAAGGCTTTTTTATATATTTTCTCTAATTTTATTTCTATTTTTGTAACAATACTTTAATTAAACTCTTCTCCCTTAGCTTCGGATTGTCAGTGGAGAGATTGAAGACAATGAGAATAATGGCTCTACACTTGATGTTGAATTTTGCTATGTATTTGGAAGATATATTAAATGTCTTGTAGGTATTACAAACACTCTAGAGATAACAATTTCCAAAGAGAATTTATTATGTAAAAATATTTATCATTTAAAAGTATCCATTAAAGCAATAAATACTAATAGTCAAATTAACCTACTTAGATCTGCTAAATACCTCTGGTTGATTGATTACTTCTCGTATTGTAATGTAACAGCAAAAACGTGGATGTTATGCATCGTGGCAATGTTGTTTTGCTTAGCGTTCACGTAATATGGAATTGGATGCTATTTCTTATGATTAGTGTGTTAGTACAAGAGCTGATAAAATTTATTGATTGGACCAGTATAGAAAGTGCTTGAGAATGAAATTATCTCATTTTCTAATTGTACTTACTTACGAACTTGTCTGTATGGCTAGGAGGATAAAAAAATATCAAAATTGAATTGGTAAAAGTGGCGTTTATGCCACATTAACTAATTTAATAGGCCAAATATTTTGACCGTTACCGAAAACATAGAACTTTGATATGTTCATAGTTCCAAGGGACTGCAGTGCCGAGTATTTTAATTTCAATTTGATATCTTGACGCGTTTGTAGGAAAGGGTAGTAGGGTCTTGACAACCAGGTGGATAGTAGAGTGATCATATTTAGGTTCGTTTTCCTTTTGAAGAGCTCTAAAAACTGCGTTTATAAAAGTTCTTCACATTTAGTCTTAAGTATGGTTTTATTGACGAAGATAGCGATGCCAAAAAACAAATTATAATTACATACTTATTGCGAATCATCATTTTAATTTTATTTTCTTGTGACAAAAATAGATTTGTCTCATGTACCTAACTAGAATCTTCAGATAAATTGTTTTTGCAGTTATGATTCAGCTACTTATTTAATTTGTCTCTAAAATTATTATTAAATATTCTCATAACTAAGGTTTAATTCAATTTTGTTTTCCGTCTCTATCACATAGTTGGCAATATTTGGTATTCTTTTGGTAACAATGTTTTTGTAACATAAAATTTACCGTCTAATTCAACCTCGATTTTCTAAACAATCACGTAACACCATGTTTATGTTATTTGACTATATTTTTAATCAATGCATTAGGCGTTTTTCTTACCTCTCGTACTAAACTTATTGAGTTATTGCGGATTGTCGACAGCCTTCTCACTTATTACGTCGTTGATGACTAATTTATTGTCAGCGATTGCAAAATGCACCGGTGCACCGCTGTTATTCTAGTTATTGAGATGCAAATGTTATTATGTGGGCTGTGTATCAAGTTGGTGTTTGCATAAAAATTTGCGATTAGTCGTTCGTAAGGTTTTACCTTGCACTAATTGACGTGAACGTAGTGACCTCTATTCTGAACCTAATTAGGTACCTATATAATATCCCATAAATGTACATCCCTTTATTTACACATTTGAGTTGGCAGCTTGGGAGTCAATTTTGACGTCTTGGGAGCTTTTTTATTTGCCTAAAGAGTTCTGGTTCTAATTTTGATCTTATGACGATGAAAAAAATATTGATAACTATGTTACTTTTTAGGTAATATTTCAAGGTACATGTAAAAAGGTTTTACTAAGGATTATGTTAGTTTAACTGTACACACACACAATAAGTAATTAATTTTAATGTAAAAAAAATCAACTAAGCACATTTTACTACTGAGTAGTAATTCCGTTATTAGTGAGTAGATTCGAAAGCGATAATTATGTCGACTTTAATCTCTTCCATTAGTGATTAATTAAAACTTTGTTAATTCATTAATCCGCTCGAGCTATAGCGTTGAATCAATTAGCCGTGGCTGCGGCCGGCTAAGGCAAATAGAACTGGCGGACAAATTGAACTCTTAAATAGTAATTTGCCGTTTTCCCGTTCAGTGCGAATGGTAATAATTGTGACGAATCGTCTCGTTGACAGCATTGTGCGTTTCGGTATGACGAGGTTAAAGAAGATATTAAACGACAATTTAATCGTTTCAGGCACATTTTTAAATTGAATCCGTTATAGATAAAGGTTTAATAGCACTAATTATTTGTTTATACATTTTCTAATTCTAAAAAAGCTGTATAAGTTAGCGCGAATTTTTGTTATCGTATTGCTACTTGACAGTTTTGAATACCATATTAATTGCTCGTTTTAATTTAGATTTGTATTTAATAGGTTATAAGCTAATTGATTTGGGTTTTATTAGTCCCTTGTGCCTTATACTGCAACAATCTCTAGATAGATAATATAATCTTAACATCTTCTCTTTTGTTCCGTTTTATTACTCCACTCACATTTTCTAAGAACGCAGTTTATAAAATTGTTTGTAAGCTAAATATGCGAAGTATTTTTATCATTCTAGCAGGTAAATTGACAAAAACAGGAAAACAAAACATTACTATTCATATTCGCTAGACAGCATTTTTCCATTTAGACATTATCTACTATTGCAACACGTTAATATTTGGCTTTATCGAACTCGCTATCTTAATAATTACACGGTGCGATAAAGCGAATATTTTTAGTCAAAAAACGTGAGGCTATCTAAAGTATTATGTGTGACGTATTGCGACATATGAAAACTAGGTTATGTAGTATGAAATACTACATTAATATAACTATTAAATAAACAAAACAAAAAAAAAAAACATAACATCACGCCAACTATTAACAAATAAAAATAGTAAAAGGATAGTGACATCGCGATTTCTTCTATACATAGGGTTTACTCCTAATACTCAAACACTCACCCTTCGTCTACACATGAACAAAATAATATTTACCACGCAGCTTTTGTAAGAATATACGCAAACAGGTGTAATAATTCCTTGATACCTTTTAAGAAAGTACGCAAATAGCAGCACTTTTCACTTGTCACCGGCGAAACCGTTTATCGCGTTTTGGCACTTTGCCTTTTGTTTTCCCGCAAAATGGGTAATCTTTCTGCCAAATATCACAATAACGTTGCTCCCTAACTTTAAGACGCTGTAAACTGTACCACAGTGATGTAAGAGCCGGCGAGATAAGTTTCCCAGATGTAATCGTCACTTCTTATGTCCATACTAGCTTCTGTCCGCGGCTTTGCTCGCGTGGTACGTCGATGTAAAATAGCCTCTATATTATTCGGGTGTATAAGCTACATTATTCTAAAGTTTCATTAAAATCCAATCAGTAGTTTTTGCGTGAAAGAATAACAAACATCCACACATTCAAACAAACTTTTGCATTTATAATTTTAGTAGGATTAGTAGGATGTGTTTACTGCGCCCGTACATATACGGCCATAATTAAGTAGATACATGAGCCACATGGGGGTAAAACATCCTAGTCATTCATAGCCCAATCGCCGTTGTAGAAATTGGCAAGGATGATGATAATGATGATAATCTCTTTTATTATGTTCCGTTCTAAACCGTGCTCTGATATGAATATCACTAAGTTAATAGCGAAGTAGGCATTGAAAACAGTATCAAAGATTTTGCGAATCCGGTTTTTTAATTTAAAACGCTGACAGTGACTTCTGATCTTCGTAACATTTAGATAGAGAAAATAAATATAACTTTATAATCTTCGGAATCTATCTGAACTAAGATGTAATATGAAACTAAGTTTAACATCAAGCACTAAACGATATTCATTCGGGTGCAAATCATTTAAATTCTAGACCGTCACAAGTGTTGAGTCTCAAGTATCTGATATCTGAAACTTGATGTAATATAATAATTATTATGTATCTTGGTATATGTTTATGTTGAATAACATGTTTAGGAAATTGTAACGTCACGTACCACTGGTCTTCACTATAATGAACTGATTGTCGAGAAACATAATTATATGCGGTACTTTTATATATTGTGCTTAAAAGGAATGTACAGAAATAAAACTTACGCTATTAATTTAATAAGTTTATTGGCTTTTCAACCATACACAACAATGCAAGATTTTGCCATATTTTGAAAATAGGGGCAGATACGAGTAGGATGCTCGATATCATTATTAATAATATCAATGCTGTCAACAATTTGTGCTAATTATATGTTGTTCTTTTATTTACTTCACTGTTATAAAATATTAACTGTGATTGTACTTAGGTTTATCAGTGTTAAGATCTGCGAATTTGTTGCCAAGTGAGAAGGAAATTGGGAGCGATGTTAAAATATAAATACCAAAACAGAAACAAAGTTATTTTAAAATATGTTATACTTAGCATTGTAACTGTTAATTGAAGCATATAGTATTGATGAAACATAATTTTCTGACTTAATAATACTATTTGAATCATCTGGAGTCTGGAGATCTTTTTACACTCTGCCCTTCTTCCTTTTGCTCAGTAACATTTGCATTCATCACTTTATTCGTTGCTACGTATCCTGCCTCCGTCTCCATCGTCGCGTACCAAGACAAACGGTTTTCTTTCATCTTTTCTGTCACTTTTGCCATGTCGTTCTTCCCCTTACACATTCCAGTCTTATCTTGTCCATTTGCATCACTTCACACATCTATCTTAATCTTTATTTCAGCAGTATACAATCGTCTTCTTCACGTTTGTTTTTCTATATTTTCTAAAAGTGATGGTTGGATATGACTCGGGAGTTAAAAGGAAAAAAAATTGTGAGTTGAAGAGAATAGTTACATAGATAGATGGATAGCATACTTATGACTTTATTTTCCACGTTCCATTTATTTTTATACAGCGGTGGTAGCTCAATGGTAAGGACACGCGCCTCTTAACCGAGGAGTGCGGGTTCAAACCCGGGCATGTACCTCTAGATTTAAAAAAATCTATGTACATATTTATACCACTAGCTCGACGGTGAGGGAAAACATCGTGATGAAACCTGCAAAATTCAAACAACTTTGAATTTGTAACCATGATCCAAAAATTGTCTGGTTCCCCTATCTTAGGGTTACGAAGGTCAGATCGGCAGTCGCTTCAATGTAATTACCAGACTCGCTAAATCCTGAATCATGGTCTAAGCGGACCCCGTCTAAGCACGGGACATAACGCTAGGAAGATGATGTTCCATTTATTTTTATATACTTAATAAATATCGATACTTATTACATTTAAACTATGGTTATTATAATCGTGTTTTATAAATTGACTAACCAGGTCGCTATCATTAATAGGGCGACAAACTTCATAAAGGCAGCAAGGGCGCTTGTACAGTTAATCATAAAACTAGTACGCAATGCACTCGAGTAACATGAACCCAGAACAGCTGATATGCAGTTTAATAATACTACTTGCATTTAGATAAAATTTTTGCATGTGTTGCACTAGCTTGGCCCCTTGGCTCGTTTCTGATCAAGCATGTGATTGATTTGTTTATCGTGTATTGTGACTATCTGCGGTCAGGTCGACGGCTTCTTTACGATGAAATCATTGAGGAAGTGGGAATCGGTGTATTGTTGTTTTAATGTGCGCCGGCGCATCAACTTGTCGGCCGATGTCGGACAGTGAATTGTAGTGTAGGTTACGCTTTAATGTACTAACTTTTCTTTTAACACAATCTATATATATCTGAATAGAGCAGATATTTATAGAATATCGTAACGCATTACTATCTTATTTGACAGACAAAAAAAGCGACCAAACAAGAAAACTTTTTTGATACCTTTAAGTAAATATTTATTTACCCAAATCTGGCTATAGTATAAATTATGTAAAAAATACTGTGTCCATTTTAAAATGTATTTTTGACAGTTCAGTGACAGGTGAGTTAGTGATGTCTGAATGATTTCAATGTGTTAAAAATCCGATTCTACTATTATCGTTAATCAAATTAGATACGTCAGTACATATATCGATATTGCGTAAGTTATAATCGATATTGTAGACAAATATACATTTAGATTTTATTTATTTATTCATAACAGTAAATTTTTTACACTGAAAAAATTTACTGTTATGAGGAATAAATAAAAATCCGTGTGTGTTTATTGTTTAATATGAAAACCAATAGCCTAGATAGGTATTCTCGTAGTTATCGGTATAAGAAAAACTTTGAGTAGGTAATGTTAATATTTTAATGGATTGATTTCAACTTCATAATACTGTTGTCTTTCATTCCAAATAATGTAATAAAATTAAACCTTATTAAATATGAGATGCTTTTCTTAATCAGATTTACCATAGCATTTATAACCGTTTGTTAATCGATGCACTATTTTCATTCGAATAAAACGATCCTATCACCAGTCGCCATAGAACGTAACTGTATTTTATACGATTAATAATTATCTTGTAAAAACTATTCCTTTTACGGTCATTTAATATCTTTTCGACTTAATCAAAACTAATTGAATAAGATTATGAAGTGAATATATTTCATAATTACTAAGTATATTGAAGTAAATTTATTTGTAATCTGTAACAGCTACGTTCTATGTGAACTATCAAAAACAAATTCTTAAGTAGACTTAAGTAAACAGTTTTTGTTTACTTATTTCGCAGAATCCCAACTTTTTATTATGACTGTGCGAATCCTCCTCAAATGAAGACCTTCTGAATATATAGACATAAACGGAAACACGGACGTTTTCATAACAAAAAATGAAAAACCTGTAAAGCAAGTGAAAACTACATGTATCGAGCGAACACATGAGGGCGATTTCCCTTTCGCAACACCCCAGCGTTTAATCTACATCGGAAATGTTCGCGGCGATTACATCCGAGCGGCGACAATGGTGGGACAACAATTGCACCGTTTACCCCACTTTATTAGTCGCGTTTTACTATACGGGCAATGGTATAAATAAAAATAGATGAAGCTGCAATTCTTACCCTCTTTTTAGGTTATAGGGAGTGAGTTGGCTGTGTCCGTTTTGTGCTAGCAGTTCCGTTTATCAGAGCCGTCGTGGAGAGTCGGTGTCTTTTTAAATTTATACGTAAGGCAGTTAATAAACTTGATCATATGCAGGCATTTTTAAACTGTTTGCTCGTTATCGATCTTTGCAATATTAAAAAGGAGCCTTACTAAAAAGGTTGTTACGATAAGTGTTACCTACTATAATCGAGAAGTTAATAACATGCGTTAGTAAGTGTGAATAGACACTATTTTGGCATGAATTCAAAATTATTCAATTGCTTCCAATTTATCTATCGTAGAACATTTTATACCAGTGTCTAACAATGACCATGTGTCCATGTGATGTGACCATGCATGTCAAAATAGTACCTTACTTTGATAGAGTGGATATCCGCGTCACGAAATATCATGCGACATGTTGTCAAGTTAATAAAGTTAAGAAATAAACTGTAAAAGGATAAAGCTAATTTGATATTTCTGTTTTCATCGTCAAGGTAATCACTATTATTTTCTGTTGTATACAAACCCCACGAGTATGACACCATACAATTAAATCATTATTTATTTCCCATTAAATTTATTTTAAAGCCTCTTCTACGTATAAATCAAACCCTTCGTGCCTAGATAAAGCCTTGATAATTATGCAAAATGAATGTTAAACATTCTACCTCGATGCGTGGTACATAATAATGACGAGGTGTGCCATGCTTTCCGGAATAAAGTGAACTGTGTTTGTTATAGGATTAAATTAAAAACTTGCTATTAATAACCGTCAAAACAAAAGATTTTCAACATTTTCCTAGCGTTATGTCCCGTACTTAGACGAGGTGCGCTTAGACCATGATCCAGGATTTAGCGTTTCTGATAATTACATTGAAGCGACTGCTGATCTGACCTTCGTAACCCTAAGATAGGGAAACCAGACAATTTTTGGGTCATGGTTACAAATTCAAAGTAACAACTTTGAGTTTGCAGGTTTCATCACGATGTTTTCCCTCACCGTCGAGCTAGTTGTATAAATACGTACATCGATTTGAAAAATCTAGAGGTACAGGCCCGGGTTTGAACCCGCACTCCTTGATTGAGCTACCACTGCTAAAAAAAAACAAAAATTTAAGTATTGTAAATTGATTGTAATCGTAATATGGTCGATTAATTTACAATTATTCAAATATGTACTTGACTTTTAATACGTTATTAACGGTATTGTCGCATAAACGGGACAAACATTAAGTGGAAGTGCCAAGTAGGCATGGCAGTGAAGCCACAATACTGCGTTGTAACGCAAGACTACGCGTAGACTGCTTATGTCTAAATGTACTCCTTATTGCTGCCAGTGTAAGAAGGGTTATAATTGTTCCAATAAAAATACGACGCTATCTATTGGCGACAAGAAAAAAATTCTCAACATTTGAACTTGGGTTACGAAAAAAGGTCTTAACAACTTTTTAGAGGTATAGTATATTACTTAATCCGTTTTTCAGTAGTTTGAGGGTATAATTTTTTTATTTGTACTAATTTTGTGACATAAGGGGCATGTCACAAAATTAGTATAGTAGTTTTTTCTGTTCAGTGGTCGCATAGACAATTTATAAATCCGATGGCTGATTCTGAACCTGTTTAACATACCTCCGTGGAATCGACATAATAATTTTAGCACGTGTTTTATTAATACAATTAATCAATGTAATACTTTCTGTTGGCAAAAATAGACGTACAAAAGAAGGTCAAAGAGGTAAGTTGCTACCGAACAAAAGAGGAAATACGAGTTAACATTTATTCCTAACATTTTAATAAGTAGTCTGAGACACACATGTATTTATCTTGTTACCTATGGGTATACCTCGGTTGAGATAGAAATAGTATTATATTTTGTGATATGTATATACTTAATATGTTGTATAATAAAGCAATACCTACCTACTTTGATGTAAAAATAAATACAGATGTATTTTATTATAATAGTTACCAAATAAGACGACAGAAATACTCAAGTTTCAACTTATTAGAAAAAGGATCTTGGTTCTTTTTGGGATCCAGACTCTTGCTAAGTTACGTCGCTCTTATCTTATTTGTTTATACTTAAGATGGTCGCTGTCTAATCGGCAGACAGTTTAAGATGTTTTGAAACATAACTTCAAAAAGGAAATCTACGTGTCTTATCAAAGAGCGGTTTAATGTATAGTGTAGACTTAAAATATTTGGTTTTGTTTAGTGACGGTCGGCAGTTGCGAGAAACGAACATAATGACGTCATAAAACTAGCCGTAAAGCAACTCAGTAATGTTTGTATGCCATTAACATGCATTCCCGGTGCATAGATATTTTGTAAGCCCCGGCACTACTTTACGGAGGCAATGCAGTTAAAATTAAATTTTAGTGTACAGACAACCGCAGTGTGAAATATATTTACGCTCTTTCATAAAAAATGCCAGTTTCATATCGTGCATGATTTACTAAGAGCCTTTCAAGGTAAAGAGTTTAACAACACAACGTTTAACTAACTTGCCTTACCAGTTAGGGCAGTTAATGTTGTTATGATGCGTTTTAACTTGACGAGTGGAACTAGCGTACTGGTCTGGTTGGAATTATGAAAAAAAGGAATATTCGAAACTGGCTTCAATTGTTCTAGAATAAATATTCGTTTACCATTTACATAAAGAGGAATGTAGTCTGAGACCGGATTATTGTGTGGTGAAGCGTTCAATAATTTTTATAAGTAATTATTATGTAATCAGCTGACAATTGAATGCTTCTTCTTTTAAAAAATGCGCATTACATAATACTTATTCATTTATGTGCATTGGCTTAAGAAAGGTAATTGTTATTTCAACTAATGTTTTGTAAATGGCTTTTTGTTATGTTAAAGCAAATAACAAAAAATAATGATGTCATGCTATATGGTTAGAACAGATGACTAAGTTACATGAATTATTTGGTATTAAAAAACGAGTTCGTTTCCAATTTCTTATTGCCACCAAGTATAGAGATAATCGATAAGATAATAATAAGTTACTAAAGGCACATGAGTCACTTGTTTTTTTTGTAAGGGGAACTCCCATAAGTTTTCATCCTGGTACGTAAAAAGCGGTGGTCACAAGGTTATACCTACGTTGTTATCGGAACCACATATCACCTAAGTATATTACACTACAGCAGTTTAAATATTTTGACGTTAAACTGCAGTAAAAGTTATTTTTCTCTTATATTTAAAAAAAAAAAAACGTTTAGTTAGTTATTTTTCCTTGTTAGTTATACGCCTTTACAAATGATATGTGTAGGTTAGGTTACCTACTCACGTTTCTTCTAACAATACTTGAGGAATTAAAATTCAGTCGAACTGAGAACCTCCTCCTTTTTTTGAAGTCGGTTAAAAATAAAATATAAAATTAACTGGCTCGATGGCTCATTCGGTAGTGACCCTGCCCCATGTGCCAAGAGTTGTGGGTTCGATTCCCACCCCGGACAAACATTCGTCTTATGAATACTTGTGTTTGTTTTGTGGGTGTTAATATTGAATATTTAAGTACCTATATATTTGTGATACCACTGTTGATTCTGATATCTGTAACACAAGTGCTTAAGCTACTTACCTCGAAGTCAGATCAATATATGTAATGTAGTCTGATATTTATTTATTACATTTTTGTGGATTTTACATTTGTCGCGTTAGGAGCAAAAAGTGGTTAAGCCGGCTTAACTCCATAAAGAACTTCATTAGCACAGTTTTGAAAGAGTCGGTATTCCGACTACCGGGACTTCTGATAGCCGTTCATTATATATAAGGAAGCTCACCAGATTTAATAGCAAAAATCCGCATTTCAGTACTTGGTAATCGCTATCCAGCATTTTTCCTTTATCACGTTTCGTGGCGTTTACCTATATTATTTCAATACTTTTTATCTTATGCGTTACCAAAACACAAATAGATCATTCTGAATCCCGCTCACTTGAGCCAACGACTAAATGCTTGTTCATATACAACTGGCCAGTGCGTGCTGCGATATACATTGACTAGTTTCCGTTTAGACGCCACTGTCGCTAACATTGGAAGTAGTAAATGTACAGTACATGCGTGGCCTGCGCCTGCGCTAGTTATATATGGACAAGCACTTAGGTCGTCGATCCGCTACCCAGGGGGTCCTCAACCTGTCATGTGTTGCATTGCCCGATTGCGCGGGAAAGCAACTCGCGATCCCACTTTAAACACCGGCTGTGAACTTGACGCCGTTCAATTAGAGTTTAGACAATAAGTCGGAACAACGTTATTGGGCGTCTACATTCCCACGGCCATCGAGACCGTTACCCATCACCTCGGATGCGTTTTATCACCAGCTGATCGTTAGTTAGCTGTGCGGCTAACAGGTACCTAATGCTTGACCGAGAATGGCCTCGGGTGACACCGCGTATACGAGTACGTCATTGGTAGGGTTGTAGCGGTGCAGCGCTAATTTGAATCTTAATAATTCCATAGCGATCCGCCTTAATATCGATTTGTAATACATAAGGTGTGTTGGGCTCCTCTTTGAGCTTACGAAGAGGAGTCTCTATGTATGATGCGCCTGAGTTAAGCGCGTAGACTACCCAGAGTGTATAAATAGACTTTACAAATAGCCGATTATTATAATGTATTAATATGCAGATGTAAATGATGTTTTATACCTGTGACTGTTAGGCAAACATACTTAGTAGGATTTTAACACAACATTTATTCGATCAACAAAAAAAAAACAGTTCGTAAATCAATACTATTTTTATCAACATGGTGTTTTAAATAACATAGTTAGCTTAATTAAAGTATTTAGCTTCTAATGAGGTTTTTTATACCAAATATGATTATCGGATTGTAATGAATAGTGTAATAAAAAAAAAAAAAAAAAATCAGTCGAATTGAGAACCTCCTCCTTTTTTTTGAAGTCGGTTAATAAACATATATATCTGGTCAATATTCTGTATATGTTTAAAGGGCACGAGGAAAAAAGCGTCATAAAGGATAATGTACTTTGTAAATTCCATTTCCATATACGGCATATAATAATGTAACAAACGTTATAATGACATTTACCAGTGAAATACACATCATAAAATAGCTGGATATGGTAAACTCATTTTATTTAGAAATAAGTAATATTTATCGAATAAATTATATATATAGTCAAAAACGTACCACTTTTGTTCATTACTTGATTTTTTGGACTTACCACATGACAACTTGCTCCGGACCAGATGGTGTGTTCGAAACCTGTTCTACGCGAATCAGAATCCATGGCTATTAATCTTTCCGTAAACTAGGAGAACTTGAATTGAAATGTTAAAATGATGTAACAAATCGCGCAATAGAAATCAATCTCGCTAAAACAGTTTTGGTTGCTAAAAGTGAGATTTCTTTACTTGTTTTCTAAGTCTGCTCAAGAAGTTACAGCCCTAGACGTATGTATAAACACCCTCTACCACGTTACACGAATCGATTTGCAGTCGTACACCATCGTACGGGGTATCGAGAGAGCGTCCATCGATATGGTCACTCACCCGTCTCGTGGTGAGGGCAGAAGAAACCAGTTCAGTGCGAGTTGGCGAACTAACCATTTCTTACACGGCGCAATGTTTCGATTATAATCTTTGCATCGTAATGAATGGCCGAGCATCGCCCTTGCAGGGAAACGATGTTGAGACGGGTACAGAATTCTTTTATATCAACATGGGATATTTATACTTAAACACTTATACATAGAGTACTGGGCCGCGCGAGTATGGCCTTGTAGGTCGATGACCTTGTGGATATAGATGGTTGGTAATAACTGGATGAAAACTAAAACAGGCGTTTTTTGAACAAGGCCTGTCTACGATTTTGTAATACTATTTTTATTTGTCTGTATTTTTAATAAAAATATAATATAAAATACCAAATGAAGCGAACATTTTGGAGTCTATCTTACAACGTAGCTAAAGTGGTTTATTGAGCTTTTTGATACTTGAACTATGCCTACTCCTGTTGTTCCATTACAAAATGTCTTAACTTAGTACGTCCTATGGCATTTAATAATCATAATAAAATTACTGTGAATTAATTACGTAGGTAAACCGAGTTTGCGAATGAAATAAAAAACTTTACTGTGTATCGGAAACATAAAAATGTTTTTAAATGTTAAAAAATTCTAAAGTTAGGATATTGCTCATATTGATTGGATATCCCTTATCGGAAATTTCATTTTATAGCTTGCAACATTTGATCGTATAGAAAATTGATAGGCGTGTAATAAAAATTGCAATTTATCGATAGGTGCTATGCAATTTGCTTTTAAATACTAAAAATTATAACTAAGACTGAGCTACATTTTTGATTACTATTGTCGTTTTTGTTTTCTAATTTTGATTATGGATGAAAAAAAGAAGATAATAATTGAAACGTTGTGTATTCAAAAAGATTTTCATAGTCAGCTGTCGGGACTAAGCTGGCCCAAAATTTATTTCGTCTTTTTCAAGTTGGTCTAAAAAAAACAAAAACCTTAAATCGAAACTCCCGTTATATTCGTTTCTTTCGTTCGTTATGTCCCGTTTCATGTTGGTATATGACTTTGGTTGTGGTTGTTACACTGTAACTCTGGATTATTCCAGAGTTGCCTTTCGACCTTCGTGTATGCAGGTCGACATATAACAAACATATATGAATCTAGACGTACATAGCTTACCGTGTATGCAGGTATAAATAAATAATTATTACTTCGATTTTAATGTTAGTATTTTATTTCATCTTTTAAATAAACATTTTGAATTTTTAAATTCTAACATCATGTGAAAAGGATTGTACAATCGACTTATAAAGTTCTTGTCGAAAATTATGACCAGACTAAACAATATGTTCAAGCTTTCTCGTTAAATGGGGCTTAAATCTCATTCAACAGTAAAGTACACTGTTTCACGTAGTTATTCCCGAAAGTCGATCAATACAAAATATGCGAACAAAAACTTCTAATCTGAGCATGTAACTATGTTAACGGCGGGATCCTTTATGGCACAACGAAAAGGAAAGGAAAATGCTGACACAAAAGCTCCTAGCAAGTTATTGGGTCAAAGTGCATCGTGAGCTATGCCATTAAAGAGATAAGCTAATATCGTAGGTACTCTTCGAACATAAGGTTTATATTAGTTTAACACTTACTTGACATGACAGCATAATGTAGAATACCTATAAAATATTTTACTTTTATGTTAACTCTGATGACGCCGTTTTGAGTATCAATGTCAGTTTTGTGCAGTTTATGTACGTTTTATACTTGTTGAAAATAAATGGTGTTATAATGTTTAAATATCTTAAATGAAATGATATTTTAATTAAATAACTTGGTTTTTAATTAACACTTTTTTATTTATTAGTTAGGACATTCTAATTAAGGATAAATTAAATATAAGTTTTTAAATTAGTACATGCATGACGGATATTATTGGAATACACTTACTTATTAATAACTTCTTTTCTAACTTTAGGCAAAGGCCTACCCCGCTAGGGAAGCGACGTGAAGTTTAGTTAGTAAATTAGGTATGTTAAAACGTATTTGTGATTACGTTGGTATTTTAAATGTCTGTGAGTTGTCTTGTTTAAATACCTAATTATCGTTACTTGGCCATCAAGCTCTAAGCTGCCTTAAAAATAAAACAAAAGATCCGTTGATAAGCACTTCACCCTTTTAGTATAACTGAATGTCAAGTTGCGATTGCTGATTGTGATGACACTAGTGAAGTTAAATGTCATATGTTTATAATATCGATACATACTTACTATTGTTGAGAATCAGCGAGGTCTAATCCTAACACCATATCATCACCCCTAGGGGTGATTTAATAACCCCTATGGCCCCTCCATAAATCAATCTCATAAAGATGACAGTATTTTTCATAATATGTGTAATGTACTATAGGTTTTAAATGAAAACTGTCATTTTTAAAAGGATATGTCCTATTTATCTTGTACTAGATTCGATTCTCTCCCAACGTCGTACTCTAACATGGTTGTTCTATTCTTCTTCTTCACATGCGAAGAACCTCTTCATTGATAAAGGTTGGCCGCTAGTTTCACCTTTCTCTCACCCTTGCGACATAGAAAAGTTGTTCGACGTTGTTGTTCCATTGGGGATGATATTACTGATGAATCGTTCAAGTAGACCATACACAAAGACTACATGCAAAAAACAGATTCAAGGTCGTAAATCGGGTCCATCCAGTTTAATCACGTGGTGTGTTCCAATTAAAATTCAGCGCGTGACCAGCCGGACTACAATTGCAATACCAGACAATTGTTCCTACCATAACATCATTTAGTTAAACTCGGTGCTTATGAACTCGTTCTCAGTTTTATTATTATCTATGTTCGTTGAAAGATGTGCCTGACCGAAACAAATTGAATGTTAAAAATAGCCGAATGAAAGATATTTTTATAAAAATGTTTTTGCTTGAATATTAGTATTTAGAACGTGTGTTATATTATTAAGGCTTACTTACACAGCTTTAAAGTTATGACGCAACCTAACAAACACATTAAAATCCCTTTTTTTTTTATGTGCCAATAGTAAAGTTACCTCTAGTGTTTAATAAGTAAATTACCAGAGCTTATTCCGTATAATAATATGGAACCTTCATACATTTCCAAACATTCTCTACATAAGTCAACCGTTCATATTGACAGAAATTTGTAAACCTCGTGGGCCATCCACCAAGTACTAAGTACATGAAACTTTCTAAACATCTGTTTTTTTTATTAATAACTATGCAGTTATGCACGCTTTACGAGTAGCAATTACCGCACTGTATACTTTATGGCGACCATAAACACGTGGGACGTTGCATAAGTAGTAAAGAAAATAAAATATTTAAAGCGTGTAATTTTAAATTTGCCATATTTCAAAACATGTTGTAAAACAGGCCGTTTATCCGCCGGGCGGTTATCGTTCCACCAATGCGTTTGGTACAACAATAATGTTCTTATCAACACTCGACCATTTCTAAAAACAATATTCAAGCTATTATAGTTCTTATAACTTACTGTGTAAGGTGTGTTCGGTGTGCGTTTGGTTATTGCAATTGTATTACCTACTTTTTCGATTACAACGCCTCTCGTAATGCAACGATGCAGCGTTGGTAGGAACGCATTATGTACAACCACGAATTATATTGACTCTGCTTTCGACCAATTTTGTGGACGTGACTATATGATACCCATTCTCTCGACTTTCCAGTCATTAACTAGATCTCCGAGAAGTGTTGATAAGTATAATTTGCGTCTATAATGTTTTTTGACGAGTGGCATTTTTTATTCTACTTGTCAGTGTAATATACATTTTAACAATTAACATATCTACCTACTTTAACTTGCAAAGAGTACCTATATCATTACACCTTCTTGATTGATTTACTCTCGTGTATTTTCAAAACGCTTCCATTCATTTAATATGGTAAAATTAATCAATGACGTCATATTTTATTGTCACCTAACTCACAAAATGGTTGCAAGCAATTGGAAATATATTGTTTACAGGGTCAATTTTGAATGATTATTATTAATGACACAACTAAAAATAATAGATTATGCATTTAAGATCAACCAGACAAGAGCCCGAGTCAAACAGGTCCAGTACAAGTTGGTAGAGAAGGACAAGTAAAGCAAATGAGAGTGACCACACAGGATGTTATTAAGCTACCCTATAGTCTATGACGATACATAACGACCACCACCATGATGGGATATTGCACATAATTGTTATTATAGACATAAAATACGTAATGGAAGAATACTAATTGTATGGAACCGTTTAATTACCGCGTACTTAGTTAAGTAATATGCACTTATGCTACGTAATGCAGAAAATTGTATACCATAAAATTATGAATATAATTAGTTTTAAAATAATTACGATTTGTTCGCAAATATAATAATATTATCCGCAATTTTGTTATTCCTGTTCATTATTTATCGTTGTTATGAGAGTCACAAGCACTGGCATAAGGATAAAAAAATATGAGACTATTTTTATATTACACAAGCGGCCCGCCCCGGCTTCGCACGGGTGGACATTTTTATTTTCTAACCTAACCTAACTTTTTCAAAATATTCTATAGCCTATGTAAATCAGGGATAATGTAGCATTCTAATGGTGAAATCATTTTTTTAATCGGTTCAGTAGTTTTTGAGTTTATTCGTTACATACATACATATAAATCTTTCCTCTTTATAATAGTGTAGATATACCTAATAACTTGCAAAATACGATTAGAAAGTTTTAATTTGTGATACTATATTACAAACTTTACTTGCAAATCGTAACCGTGTTGTTAATTTCTTCAAATGGATTTCTTAGAGCAAGTTATTTTGAGAGCGAGATGATAGCGTCATTCCCATCAATGGGTCGTTCGTAATTGTTTGTTTACAAACAAACCTTCCACGGGCGATGTTTTTGTTTTGAATTGTGTAATAATAATTTATCACAGGTTTATTAGGACAACCAAATTAGTATTTGTTTATAAACATAAATTTATAACTAAAAAAATATACATATTTAACTAGTTTCAACTAATATTTGATTTCGTAATGACTCAATCATTTAAATATTGTATAAGTGACGTCAAAAGAAATTCAACTTTTAGTCTTATGCTCATAGTAAGTAAATAGGTCATTTATGTAACTATTTATGTCGCTTCTATTATTATTAGTATATTTAAATAATGTGTTCTATCTGCTCTTTTCAGGTAAATATCTAAATCTATTTGCGGTTATTGATATGTACACATGGAACGGCAAAGGTATGTTATTTTTCATTAACCGATCATATTGATTCCATCGCATGCTTTGAATTGAAAGTACCTACCTAATTAAGCTTACAAAATTAGCTGCCACTAGATAGGCCGAAATTGTTTAGTTACGATTTTTTTTTCAAATAGGTAGGTACCTGTTTAATTTTGTACAGTGACAAAAAAAAATATGTGGAAAAGTTACAAAGTTACAAAAGACAGGCCTTTTAAAGGTAACATTTACCTATTTTCTGGGGTGACAAATTGGATCTTACAAAACCTGCAGTTGTTTCATTGAGCGAGTTCCCTCACAGGTTTACCTGATCGCTAAGATAGAGTAAATATCTAGTTTAATATATTTTTTAATCTAAAGATCTGAAACAACATTCACAACGGTAACCGCTCCAGTTTGTGGCCAAAAAAAATGTGCGTCTCATTCACACAATACGGCAAGCTCTCGATCCTTATTTTAGTTTACGCATCAGCTATATGATTATATCAGAATGAGAAAATTTATCATTAATAATTTTCCATATTTTTTAAATTTATTAGTTAAGAAATCACCAGTCCTGGAACTGGTGACCTCTTTTTTAGCCAAACGGGAGCCTCAAGGAATCGCCTCAATTTGGTATAAACGCACAATTTAAATTCGACGAAGGTCACGAGCCACCGATAGTGTCTCGGTAAATCTTTTTTATTTTACATTAATGTTGCGGATAAGATTTCAATTTGGCACTTTAGGGGGCTACTAATTTGTTATCTAGGTAGTAACGATTACAATTATCTGGTCGTTGTTATAAATTGATGTGCGTTTAATTTATCTTTTATTTAACATAAAACATACAGTTCTTCATCTTATACACACTTTTTTTTAATATTTTTTTCATCTCCAATTGTTTTCTTTTTTACGATAGGGTTTCAAAATTTGTTGTTAATAATTCCTTTTTATCTTTATCTTTGTTTGCACTATATTGATAATTATGCGCATTAAAATAGCTAAATTATAACGTATATAAAAACACATTCACGCCATGCCACAGCAAATTCCACGTCACTTTGCGCTCCTTTTAAATATGTATCATATAATATTTTGTATTAGCCACGTTCTTGTAGTGCGTGATGTATTGTAAGAAATATGTGGAAGCGAATCAACATTCTAGTTTATACTTTAATGCCTTTGTACGGTGTACCTAACATAACGAAGTCCACACCCATCAGAGAAGGGGATTACTTGAAAACTTACCGACAAGACCCATGCTCATAACCGGCAGACACCTTTGTGACCATCACCGTGTCGGTGCCAATCTTGGCTTAACTTCACATAATGGTCTTTCCACACTGGAGGTAGTTTTTGTAGAGCGCTGTTTACAGGTGCTTTACTTGCCCGCTATTTCGTAGGCGTAGAGTTTTGTTCATTGTATCTAGTGTCATGTTTGATCTAAAAATTATAATAATATTGAAAAAAGGATGTTATCGCTATAAACATTTCTTTTAATCAACTCATTCCTAATGTTAGATGCTGATAGATTACAGTTAACATATGAAAATGAAATGATAACATAACGCATATATATCTAGATAGTATTTAAGTGATAGGTCTTGTAAACTTGTAAATTGTAATGTATACTGATGTGTTGTTTTACTTTGAAAATAATTGAGTCTTTTTACCATAAAGACTAACCGTCTAAATGTTGTTACTAAATGTCTTTCAACATGTATTAGCTGCTAGAAAAGCTTTGGCATGTTTTGTTTATTTATGTTATGATAGATTTGACAAGTTGAAAAACATCGACAAGTAACAAGAAAAGTCACATAATGTCACCACATTGCATATAATCTATGATGTTGCTTCTCAAAAAGTGAATTCGGTGCGGATACACCTTTACGTTACATTGTAACTTTAGGTCCAAATCTCGGATAAATATAAACGCGGCAAGTAATTAGACATTTCAGGCCGCCTCTGTAATCCGGACTTACGGAGCGCTAAAACTTAACAATATAACTTGGTCGACAGACGTCAGTTGCGGGTAGCCCGTGTAGGGTCACCAAAAATAGTATCATAGTTGTTGATTTGTTGGTTGGTTGATTTATAATAGTTGGTCTAGAAGCTTATCCACTTTATAAATAGCGAGGGAGGATAATGCTTTGTACTGCTGACAATAGAAATACGTACATACATACAGACTTTACATCCTTTAGGCAAACCATGGTTAAGTAGAGTCAAAGGATCAGCAAGCTCATTTAACGACTGTTTGTAAAAAAATTAAGTTATTGCGATGGGTTAGAGGGATAATTGCCAATCCATCATTAATCGCATTTGCGACATGCTTGGTAAGGAATACAGTTGGTACATTATTTTTATTTTCATACCTATATTTCAATAAGATGTTTTAAACTGCATTAAAACAGATAAAGACACACAATCCCACTAGGTTGTTATTTGGTCTGTTTGTCTGGTTGACGACGTATATACAATATTTTTTAAGTCGCTATACGTAAGACTTGATTGGAAGTGCCAGTTATCAATCATTCCGTATTTTGCACATAGAAATCATTAGGTAATTCAAAAATAGTACTTTCATATATCGTCATTACTGAGGATTTGTCACTATGATAGAATATCAAAGCAACAAGCAAATAAAAGTCGCCTATAAAATACTAAACTTCTTATTATAATATTTTTTACACTAATATAATTTTGCACTAATATAAAAAAACAAATTAAAAATTACATTACTGCAAATTCTTCGACAGCCCTAATCAAAAGTCGCCTCTAGTTTACTCAGGCGGGTGTTGGGACCAATTACTGAGCACGTTACGATCCGACCACGGTCCGGGCCCTGAAATATTGACCTTAAAAGGCCATTAGTGTCCCGCCTTAGCCGTCGATAAGCCATATTTGACCGTTTAAGGATATGAAGTTGCGATTGGGGCCGCGTCGAATCACTGTTACAGATAGTTGTGCCAGGATTGGAGCCTAATTGAAAACGTTAATGGGTTGATTTATATGAATACCTATTGGAATAATAGTTATGGATTAACTTAAACTGTTGGGGTCGCTTATGGGCGCCGTATAATGTGATGTTTGATATATGAAGGTAGGCGAAACTCATAAACCAGTTTTATATGTGCGTTATATATTGAAGTTGGCATTGTTTTGTTTTTGACCTTAAATTTAAATCTTTGTTCAATAAAATAGAAGCAGTGGTGTGAAAATAGTTTAGTTTAAATATTTTATAAATAAATAATTTTTTTTCCAGACTGACATACCAATTCCCTAGTTCCAAACCAAGCTTATGCTTGTACTATGGATACTAGGTGAACGGATAGACATACTTAAATACGTTTATAAACATCCATGACTCGAGTACAAATGTCCATGTCCATACATCACACGAAACATTTGCCCTTAAAGGAATTCGAACCCGCGACCTTTGTTTTCGTAGCCTTAGGTCTTTGACCACACGACCAACGGGCCAGTCAAGCAATTCCAGACAAACAAACATATTCCAGAGCAAAAAGTACAACATATGTGTTTCAGTTACTTATTTGTAGTTTGAATCAGGGTTGAATAAGTTTTGTTAGATAATATTAATTTACATAATATGAGATCGTTACATTTTATGATGCAAATGAGATTATTTTTACTGAAATTATCCACAAAGTTGTTTAGACAGTAAAAATTATAATTTTAACTGTTTTTAGCAATATTTATGACAATATTATACTAAAAACATGTTATGACAAGTTGGGCAATTAAATACAAATTATGGAAGCCGCGGTTATGCGTTTACTTAAGCAAGGGTTTCCAAACTCTTAAATGCAAATGCCCGTCTGGTATTACAAATATTTGATGGCCAAACATGTTTATTCGAGAGCCAAGTATAACTGAGTTATACCAACAAATTATGATAACTCTTACACATACTGGGTTTTAATATTTGTTGGTATGACAGTAAGTCCTGCATAATCATATGTCAACTTTAGATAATTCTAGTAGAATGTGATAACAATAATTACTTAACACAAACATGTAATTCAACTAACGAATGCAAATTTTTTTATCATTTCCAATATTTCTTGTATAAGATGATATGCCACAAAGTATTTGTGTGAGAAAAGTGTAGACAGTGGAAAATTACTAAATCACAATCGAATTTACGGAGAGAATTCTCCTTGCAATTATCGTTAAACCATTTCAATTTTATGCTTCAAACTTGTTCTCTTTACCGCTTTGCACAGGTGCAATTTATGACGTATGTTTGGTGTGTGCGTGTGACTGTAATTAATATGGTGATTGTCAAAATGTACATGTCTACTTTTATAATATGTATTGTCTGCATTTTACAAATACATGATACACATAAGAAAAGACAAAATACTATTTATTCTATTCATTTGCTATGAATACTAACCGATTTATAAAACTCCTTAAAACCAATGAAGCCTTTGTCGTGACTTATTTAAGGACTGTATTCTGGCCAAACATTAGGAAGTTGTAGTATTTTTATTTTGGTCAACTTGTACACATAAATGAGTCTTTTCTACGGCGAGAGTTGATTGACTTTTGCAATCAAACGATGCATGAGAATGCGATGAACTATCTTAATATGTCACAGTAAGCTCATGTAATACACATTATCTCAGACCTCTGTGCGGTTGACGCATCCATTTATTTAAACATAATTATACTTTTCATGCTAGTTAGTTAGCTCATTATTGGTGAGAAATAATAATGTTTCCAGTCTTTAGAAATGCCAGAAATCTGAAAGTGTATGTAAGGAAACGAACAATGAAGACATTCTAATTTAGAATGCTCTCTACGCGGATGAAACCTAAATAGTATTCGAACGTGAAATCGTCTTCAATTAGATTCTATCACAGTCATCTACAGCCACAATCATCCATCATGCGCAATATCAGTAACAATACTTTCAAATCGCAGGCGATGGTACCACGCGGAAGTATGAAAGGTCACGACGAGCGCATCAGACGTCGCATCCGCTTCTGGACGTTGAAACAATTATTATTCATTGTTTTGACTCTGCATGTACCATCACCATTGTTCGGTAACGTGTTGTCGAATATCGTGTTTGGAAATAATGAGTCACCTCTATACAGTTGCGAAATCTCATCTGTCGTTGGAGTCTTATTAAATTCTATTACGTTAATTAGTTCTGTGTGCGATAACTTCTGTTTATTTCGCATTTTGTGATATTAAACGTAGTTTGCATATTCTTTCGTTGCTTTTTGTTATTCTCAAATGCAATGTTCAAAAAGATAGCCGACGTTCCATGGAAGAGGATGCGCTATGTAGCATTGTCATCCTTTAAAACATCCACCATCATGCTAGACGCTTTTGTAGTTGGAAACTCTTAGTTCTCTTTTGAGTTCCCGGTCTGCGTTTGCTTATTTGTATTTTTTTCTTATTTTATTTATCATGCATGCTTACCCATTTGCATTGTTTATGCATTACCCCATATTTCAGCTAAACATTATAGTTGACTGATAAATGAATAGTTTAGAGAGATTCATAAAAGCACAAATATGCTAAGCTTCTATATTTCATTATAATGTAATTTATGGCTGTTTATATTTACGTTGACTTGATAAAAATTAACATTGTAACAATTTTCAAGTAAATTCTTACTGCTAGACAGATCAACAATCTCCCAACTTCGGAGCTCCGAAGAGATTTCACGAATAGTTTACCTTTTGATCTTGTATTGAGAATTGAGCCCAAAATCACGTAGATAGTTTGTAACAAATGGATAATTTGGTTATTTTAACGGCCTCTTGAATATTGCAATGTCATTTGGTTTAATTTCGCCCATTGCTTTTGATGGTGTTTCTGCCAACTGAATGAGAACTCATGGACATTTAGAGTCTGTTTACGACTGGATCTTCATCCAGTTTTAGTGCCGACCTACAGTTAGAGTTTATTATCTACATGTTTGAATACGGTTATGTTTTATCATGTTTTGATATTAGTATGGGGGAACTCGTCGGATTCAATTATATCCCCCCCTATCTTTACTATGCGGTGGAATATTAATAGTGTTGAGCTAATTGTACAGTGTCCCACAGAAAGTCAGATGTTCGTTATTCAGTACATCGCCGTTAAATATAATTGTCTATATAACTTGTATAAACTAACAGAAATGTTATGTATTAAAGAATCAGGAATATTTACGAATTAACTTATGGTTGCAACCTCTATTTCAGTCTATTAAGTTCTTAAATTTGTTTGATACAAAATTATTTATTGTTAATGTAGGTACCAAATATTTTCTATATAGGGTAATATTTTTCAGTAAGAACGTAACGTTTAATGAGTTACAAACAACAATTGTGTTTAAAGTAAAATACTGGATATTACGTTCAATTAATGTCTTCAAAATGCCTCATAATCTAATCATTCATCAACAAACACCCACTGATAATATTTATTAGAGCAAACTGTTGAATTAATATAATAAATTTCTTGTTATGGCTTTGAAAGAGATATGAATGTGCGCTGAATTAATCTTTAATTTAATAGTAATGTTTTAAATTTTTATTTGTAGTTTATTAATCGCAAATTCGAGCTGTATGTATA